>OZ037766.1:24682125-25284138 GCA_964035545.1 Bugula neritina | reverse complement strand
AAAGTTGAAACATAACAACACATAAATCCTGCGACCACTCAGATTGCCTGAGTTGATAGACAGATACACACAGGACTGTAAAACACTTCTCAAAAAAGCTTTGAAATAAAATACTTAGGCAACAATCAGCTTAAGAAGGATACGGCTGTCTAAGTGAGAAAACATTTTGCAGACAGACGTGCTTTCGATCTACATTTCAATCTGGCAAGACTGCTTTTTTATTTTCAATCAAAAACATTAGACACCTGTAACTGAGAATTTTAGCTTATAAAAAAACCATAAAACTAACCATTAAAACAAAGTCCAAATTCATCCGCAAGTTTGTCAACTGGTTCCATGTTAGGCAGTTTCTCTACAATCCAAATGATGTCTGTAGGCTACAGCAAAACTAACAACATAATATTGACACACAAGCTGAGAAGAATTTAAACTTACATGTATAATGTTTATGTTATATAATATAACACACTACAAAAAACTTTAATTCATGTCACCTCTAAAAATAAATAAAGAATGCAGAAAAAAAACTTTTAGACATCATAAGTAGATGCCTAAGCTGAGTACTGACAGGTTTGAAAATTAATATAGCCACATCTGCAATTCATTATTATATTTCTCAATTTAAAAGACGCCACGTTGAAGTAAGCATGACAAATAAAAAACATCATCTAACCAAAAGACAGATTAACCTATTTAAAGTTTATTATTCAGTACAGTGATAAGATTTTCTGAAAGCCTTTGCACATTTAAGTTAATAAATTATGGAAAAATTAAATATGTTAAAAAAGTAATTGCTTTACTCATCGCAACTTAGAAAGATAACTGGTGTTGCAGTAACAAAACGATTATTGATACACATAACTTTAGAAGAATAAAACGGACTCACTCCACAGAGGTGTCTGCTTTGTATCAACAAGTTCATCAGGAGAGCAGAAACGCAGAGCAGTAATCCTAAGTACAGGTATTTGCAAAAGATCCGCTGCGGATGGTCGGTTGCTAAAATAAAGCCTCAAGTTTTGCCAATTGAATGATTTTTTTTAGTAAAGCACTGCAATAAATTATTTGATCCCAAAAAGTCGGAGCAAAAGCAGGGCATTAATCTGAATTTACCAAACACATAATTCAGAAGTATAATTTGATTACTATAATTAAATGTATATTTAAAAACAAAATTGCCAGTTTTTACTCAAATGAAATTCTGCTGCTATCATTCTCATATTTCATCAACAAAAATGCTTGTAACTAAAATAATTTCTACTTACTCTGGATTTTTATTTAGAAGCGAATATATCATATCTCTCAGTTCTTTAGTAACAGATGAGTTTAGACATTTATATGGCTTTGTTTTGATAGCTTCAAAAATTTCGTCCGGATCATCTTCCAAAAACTGTGACATATATTTTCATAACAGAATAGATGATTTATGCCTTCTCTATTGTACTACAGCTATTACACTCTTGTCCATTATAAACATACTATTTTAATGCAAATCAAAATAACCGTACATGTATGAAGCCAGATTTGTATTCTGCATTGCCTGCTTGTATGATACAATTGGTGGAGGTTACAACTTTGTAAATGTATAATTTTTAGGTAATTTTAGGTTAAAAATGCCATTAATTTATTGATATTCAATTATTACATTATTTTGGAATGTATAATATTGTTAACATACTGGTAGTGATCCTGAAGCCATTTCATACAGTAGAACCCCCAAAGACCACATGTCACATTTGGAATTATACTCTTTGCGTTGACAGATTTCAGGAGATAAATACATAGGTGTCCCAACAAATGAGGTTGTCATAGCCAAAGAGCTAAAGTAGCAAAAATCATGCAACATGAATGCACGCTAATATTTGACATCACTTAACATATAAACGCATTCCACCAGAACCATGACACCACAAGTAATATCATTATTTCACTAACTCTATATTTGACTAACATATTTTTATAGTTGTGTTGAAAGAAAATCAAAATTTTGAGTCGATCAGCTACTTACTGCGGAAGTTTTTTTGATAGTCCAAAATCACCCAACTTCAATTTATTATTCTTTGTAAGAAATATGTTTGCAGGTTTGAGATCTCTATGGAGCACCTTTTGAGAGTGAAGATATTTTAGGCCCAAGCAGATTTGTGCCAGGTAGTCCCATATCTGTGGAATAACAAAAATGAAAAAATAGCTTCTTCAATCAATCATGCCTTACTTTTAAGATTTATTATTTCCACCAAATCATTGCATCATTGCATTTTTGGAATAGTGACAACACTTCACCTTCTTTTCTTCCATACAAGTTCCATATACAACATTTAGCTCTCCCCCCTCACAATACTCTTGCACAATATGCAATGTTCCATTTTCTACATGAAACGTATCACATAATAAAATATCTTCTAGATCTAATATATTAGTATGGTTCATGGTTTAATGTAATAATCAAAACAAAATATAATAGCATCTCTAACTATCAATATCTACAATGCCTAGTTAATAGACATTTTAAAGTTTTCCAACTGCTTGCATAGTGAACAAGACTTAAACAGGTTCAGGACCACTCAAATTTACATAAAGACAAGCTTAATTACCTTCAAAGTAGTCTATAAACCTAACAATATTTTTATGCTGGAGAGATGATAGAATTTTCACCTCCTTCAGTGCAAACTCTTTCTCCTTGGGAGATAAAGTTTTTGCTGGCACAGTCTGCAAAATAATCCGCTGTCTTACTAAACAAAAACTCAAAGCCATTTATCCACATTTTAATTTTAAAATGTACAAAATATAATGTAAGAGTTATTGTAAAAGCTAACCTTTATAACAAATTGATGGCCAGTAGCTTTTTCAGTAACTAACAAAGCTGCGCCAAATGCTCCGCTACCAAGGAATTTGTGAATAGTGTATCTATCCATTTGACTACAAATAAAACAAATTGTTGCATCACTATTTTAGCGTTTATATACAGAACTATCTATGATCAGCTAAAACTTATTTTCCTGTACAAAACTAATGTAACTGTCAATAATGCTTGTTCGGTGTTTATGTAAACATTTATTTGTAATATACTTGAAATTTTTTTCATTTTATTTTACTATTTTTGTCATAATCTTAATAATTAATTGTCTCACTTATTGTAATAGTTTTAGTATTATCTTGGTATATATATTGTGGTAATAAATCACGGCTTCGGCCTCTTCCGTTAATCAACTAACTTGAGCACGTTCTTTCTTTTTCACGATAGCTGAAATAATATCACAAATTAACATAAAACATGGTGCCTCGAGTCTAATTATTATTAATATTACACTGAAACAACATGGAGCAATTACTAGCGCCGAAACCATTAGCAGATGGACCGAATCTACCTGAAGAGTGGAAGATTTTTAAACATGACTTCGAACTTTTTTTAACTGCCACATCGAAAGATACAGCCGAAGGCAAAGTGAAAACTGCATACCTACCTAGAACTATCGGTCGCCGAGGCAACCAAATATACGACTCTTTCAACTGGACTGACAACAATGACAAAACTGACTACGACAAAGTTGTGACGCAATTTGATGACTACTGCAAACCAAGAATAAACTTAGTGGCTAAGACTCACTCACTACTGACTTGTAAGCAAGGGAATAGAGCTATTGACGAATTTTTGACTGAACTACATACCATTGCAGGACTATGTGACTTAAAAGACATGTACAACCGACTGATACTACAAGCACTGATACTGGGAATTGAAAGTGACAAGATTAGAAAGAAACTGTTTGACTTGACTGACTTTGACAAAGCGATTGAGCTCTACAGACGGGAAGAAGCATCGGCTATTGACTACAAGACTATGACTAAGGATGACACTTATGGACTCGAACAAGTGAACTTGGTAAAACATAGACCTCCGGCTCATCAATATCACTCTGACGACACTCGTAACACTGATAAACACAGAGGACAGCTTTCACACACTTGCTCTCAGCCCAACGTCAGAAGATCAGTTGGTGCTTCTTGGTGTGGAAACTGTGGAGGCAAACACCCACCTCGAGCATGCCCAGCATATGGGAAACAGTGCAATCATTGCAAGAAATTTAACCACTTTGACGCATACTGCAGGTCACGCATGCATCATTAACGCGACTCAACTGAAACAGCCCATCAAGTCACCTGGAATTACTCTTCAGACAGTGACTCTCAACATGTAAGTACTATCTCTACTACAGTACGAGATCGTAAATTATTAGCGATGCTCACTGCTAAGCAAGCAGATACTATTTATGACATTGAATTCCAACTTGACACTGGTGCATCATGCAATACTTTGAATACGGTCGACTACGACAAGCTAGGTAGACCGAAACTTTCACCGACTGATACTGTACTAACTATATATGACCAGAGCAAGTGTGCACCACTAGGGTGGACACAGATACAGATACTAAACAAGCAAGGATGTTACACTACATTAAAATTCTTAGTTGTGGAAACCACCCAACATAGCTTGCTGTCATGAAAATCATGTTTGTACTTGGATTTATTACAAATGCCCAGCACCAAAAGCGAGAATGTAAACTTTGCCACTACTGACCCAGACTTTTAGACTTTACTGACTGACTTTGATGACATATTTACTGGACATGGAAAATTTGAACAGGAATAAAGGATAGAGCTAAGACCTGAAGCTGTACCAGTGCAAGTCCGACCGAGGAAGGTGCCCTTGTTGATGAAATCAGATCTCATCAAGACTATTCTTGAACTATAACGCCAAGTTATCACTCAGGTAGAAGCACCTACAGACTGGATAAGCCATCTACAACCAGTACGCAAGCCTAATGGAAAGATACGCATTTGCATAGATCCGCAAAATCTGAATCAAGCAGTTAAACGAAACCACGCTGTCATGCCAACATTGGAAGATGTTTTGCCACAACTCAACGGTGCCAAGTTTTTCTCCTTGTGCGACGCCAAAGAAGGTTTCTATCAAATTCCCCTAGCTAAAGAATCTACAGACTTGACAACTTTCTGGACTCCCATAGGGAAGTACAAGTACCTAAGGCTACCCTTCGGAATTGCATCAGCGCCGGAGGAGTTTCAGAGAAGGCTCACGGAAAATCTTGCTGGTCTTGATGGCATCACCATAGTTGCAGATGACATCCTAATTTTCGGAAGGACAAGGAAAGAGCATGATAGAAACCTGGAAGCGCTTTTCAAACGTGCTCGACAGACAGGACTGAGACTGAACAAGGAAAAATCCCACTTCTTTCAGGACGAACTACCTTACATTGGACACATACTGACAACTAATGGACATAAACCAGATCCTAACAAAGTAAATGCCATTCTTAAGATGAAACCTCCCTCATCTCCACAAGGTGTAAAACGGTTCCTTGGTCACATCACCTACATGTCAAAATTTGTTAGCAATCTAGCATCGGAATCTGAACCATTACGACGTTTACTGACACAAGACAATGCTCGTGACTTTCACTGGACTGACAACCAAATGAGCGCTTTTAATAGACTGAAGACTTTACTAACTGACTCGGAAACTCTACAATACTTTGACTGCAACAAGCCAGTAACTATACAAACTGACGCTTCAAATGCTGGTGTGGGTGCAACACTCATGCAAAGGAGGCAAGCCTGTAGCATATGCATCTCGCAGTTTAACAAAATCGGAACAGAACTATGTACCACTAGAGCTTGAGTGCCTTGCCATAGTGTTTGGCACTGAACGCTTTGACCAGTATATCTTTGGTCACCATGCTGTCACTATCCAAACTGACCACAAACCCCTTGTATCTATTTTCAAGAAATCCATTCATAAGGCATCTCGGAGGTTGCAGGCTATGCTTCTTCACTTACAAAGATACCCCAACATTAAGGTAACTTGGCAAAAGGGTGCTGAACAGATCACGGCTGACTTACTCTCAAAAGACTCATACTTTGACTCTCCCAACTATCAACAACTACCAGAACACATTTTTCACATTGACTCTCAAAATAATGATGCTCCTGTTTGTGACGACTTAATTAACAACATTAGGACTGCTACTGCACAGGACAATGAACTTATGACACTGACAAACCTTATTAAACATGACTGGAACATTGCCGACTGCACAACTCATGACAAGTACAAACACTTTCAGGACGAACTATCTATTGACAATGGCATTGTTTACAAAGGACTAAGAGCCATTATTCCAAAGGCACTTCAGAGAAAGTTTCTCCAACTACTTCACACTGGCCATAACGGAATTAACTCCACACTAAGACGTGCCCGCCACACAGTGTTTTGGCTTGGCATCACCAATGACATCAAAAACAATATTGCTAGCTGTCGACAATGTCAACAGGATGCTCCCCGGCAACAGAAGGAAACACTTTTACTCCACACAGTTCCCCAACAACCCTGGACAAAAGTAGGAATTGACTTGTTTGAATACAACCACACCCATTACATTACTATTGTTGACTATACGACTGACTACTTTGAATACGACCGACTGGACAACCAAACAGCAGAGACTGTTATCAACTCCATAAAGCACTGTTTTGGATGTCTGGGAATACCCAGAGAGGTTCACACTGACAA
The DNA here is from genome assembly GCA_964035545.1 of Bugula neritina. Lineage (NCBI taxonomy): Eukaryota > Metazoa > Bryozoa > Gymnolaemata > Cheilostomatida > Bugulidae > Bugula > Bugula neritina. The sequence continues at coordinate 25,277,552 of OZ037766.1, read as the reverse complement.
CGGACCACAGTTTACTTCACATCAGTTTTCTACTTTCAGCCAGTCATGGAATTTCACACACACCACCAGCTCTCCATATCATCCTCAGTCTAATGGGAAGGCAGAGTCTGCTGTGAAGATAGTCAAACGTATACTCCGCAGATGTGAAGAACCCGAACTTGCGTTGCTGGAACATCTCAATACCACCAAAGAAGGCCTGACGGCCAGCCAAATTCAGCAACTTATCGGAAGGCCCACCAGGTCAGTACTACCACAAGTCCAGCCAGAAACAGATAACAACTAAGGTTGGTGGGAAAAGCAGGGCCGCAATGAAAAACTCAACAGAGATGTAATGACAGTGCAAGAGATTTGGCAGTGCTGAAAGAAGGGCAACCAGTTTTGGTTCGAGACTGGAGTCAGCACTGGAGAAAATGGCAGGAGGCACAAATTAACAGACAATTGAGTAGCAGAGCTTATGCCGTACAACTTGACAACAACCTCTTTCAGAGAAACCGGCGAGATATCAGACCGCTCGTCACGGAGCCAGCGAGTCCTGGGACACCAAAGGATCCTAAACAAAATGCTAGTAGCACCCAGGTTGACACCACCGAGAGCGCCAATCATAGCGACAACCTACGACGTTCAACCAGAAAACGGAAGCCCCCTAGTTGGATGGCAGACTATGTGCCCTCTTAAAACATTCATTCCTAACTAGCTTTTTTCTATTCTGTGGGAGATGTTCGGTGTTTATGTAAACATTTATTTGTAATTTGTTATTTTATTATTTTACTATTTTTGTCATAATCTTAATAATTAATTGTCTCACTTATTGTAATAGTTTTAGTATTATCTTGTATATATATTGTGGTAATAAATCACGGCTTCGGCCTCTTCCGTTAATCAACTAACTGGAACACGTTCTCTCTTTTTCACGATAGCTGAAATAATATCACAAATTAACATAAAACAATGCTGAAGCCATCTAGCAAAAATACAATTTAATAAATGCAGTAGCATTGTATTATACTAATAGTGGCAGTGATTGGTTGACAGCATGCATATATTTACAACCACGCATCATGAATGCTGCATACACATGTATAAGCTATACTACAGAAAATTATTTAAAAGACTAGCTAAAATAAGTGAAGAGAACAATGCAACTTAAAATACTATAAGTAAACTTCCTTTTAAATTTAATACTAGGTTATCAAAGGATAGATTTTAAAACTAACATCAGATTTAGTGATTGGTCAAACTCAATGTCATCATAATGATCAATTACTAATACGAATATAATTACCAAGTTTAAAGCACATAGAAAAATACATCAGTTACAGTGGTATCAACAACTTAAAATTACTTCATAATTTATATGATTAGTAATAGTTGAAATTTATTCTTAAAATTCATCATAAAATTAAAAAATAAATGAGCATCAAAATGATAATCACGGCCAGCACCGTTATGGTAACCATCTCAAAGATTTCAATTTAAAAGTACGCAGCTGTAACACAAATACTAATATAATAATACTTATTGATACTAATAGTAATAGTAATAATTATCGTTTCATAATGATAATCATAATGTAAAATAAAAAGGGCTAGCCATTAAATTATGATATTAATAATAATATACAAGCACAACTTACAAGTCAGTTAGTAAACAATAAGTTGATAATGTCACTACAGTTAATTTAAATCAGAGAAAAGCAACTTTTTAGTTTAAATTTATGCTTCATGTTTAAGAATAAGTCAACTTGATATCGAATTGAATCAAAATCAAAATGAAAATAAAAACGATAATGGAAATCAAAATGTTATTTAGTTAATACTTAGACTAGAACACTGCAACAAATTGAAATTAGACAACCTCTGCATGGCTACAAGATAAAAATATGCTACTAAATTTTTTGGATAAATTATCCTATTTTAAATAGAAATCAATGAGATAGTATAGCTAATCAAAGTTAGCTATGACTGACAACTTTTCAAAGTCAGTACTGGATCTGGTACAAATAGCGATACATGAAGTTTCTTTTTTTGGGAAATTCCCCTCCAGAAATAGCCGCCCGATCTGTAGTAATTCGACTAGTAAAAGAGGACATAACCCTAACCATAATTTGTGCAGCATTCAACCAATCAAATACATATGTGCCATAATTTTAGAAAATACTGTTATTTTCTAATTATATAACACATTTAATCTGGAGCTGCACAAAATTGACTAGCAAGCTGTGACTTTCTTATTTTGCAGCTACTAAAACGCAAAGTTCTACTAAAATTTGATTACTCTTATTCTAATACTTTTGTTATCTGTCTGCATTGTACCAGTTAGTTACAAATAATACAATATCGAAATTTGTCTGTCAAAATGCCAAGTTGACATTATTTCGAAAAAGTTAGTATTTATTGCGTTTTCAATTGCCTTTTTTATAAACAAGCCTAGATATTTTTATTATAATGTACAGATTTTATATGATGTATGTATATATCGAAAAGATAACTCCCCAGCTGACTCAAGACATGATGCATTTTTCATCATGTTATTCTCTTAGTACGATGGCACCACCGTGATAGCCAATGGGACACGAACAATAATTAGTAGCAGGCGGAGCTGTTTATGTATAGTGGAATCTTGCCTAATTGACTAGCCGGCAGAGAGGACTTGATAATGCTAGCGTAAAGTTGTGTACTGATAGCTCTCTATTATGTAACGTTTGTTTAGTTATTATTTGCGTGTTATTCGCAGTAAATAAACTCTTACTAATTGCAAATCTGGTGAAGTGGCTTTGCATAAATAAACCCATTGATTGCAAGTGAAGCATAAATTCACAACAATAATAACTCTAAGAACCTGGTTATAAAACAAGAGAATAGCTATAGAACTATTTGTTTTCTTATAGCGTGACTACCTATATGAAAGCTTGGCTAGCACTTATTTTACAATGTGTAATTTTATTCTCAAAATATTTTAAAGTTTGCTATCATATAATCTTAAGACCTCATTCTCTTTGTTAGGAACACAACTCCAACAGTTTGTAGCATACAAAAGAAGATAGCATTTTAATGCAGCAATACACATTTTTAAATAATCAACTTGATATACTACAAATTGAACTGTATAAGTTATACAGATTTCAAATTACAAGAGCTATTTAAAACTATGCTTAAGTTTTGTTACAACTGTTTATGACTGTCACAATTCCTGATCATCCGGGTCTCTGCTGCAAATGACAATTCCGTCTAAAATTGCTTAGACTTCAAAGTGCAACTTGCTACTCTTTAGTATTATAATACAGTTTAATGAATTATTTGTATCACTGATAATCTTTTATGGTGCTCTTTTCCAGCAACTGTAGTTCAATGGTTGGTAGAGAGCGGATGGCAAGAGTTTTCTGGTAAGATACATTTGGTGTAATACTTCTCAGCTATTTGGATATTTTAAGCATGTTCAAATTCCTTTAATTCGAGATCAGCTAGGTTGGATCAATGATAATCTACTGGTATTAAGCATTACTGGGCAATGTTCACAAATCCTGAGTTTATTTAGCCTTCTCATACTGTAGAGTGTAGAGTTTCAAACTATTTCATCTGACAATATTATCAGCATGTTCTTGCAAGAGTACTTGTAAGATGAAATTGTGTAACATGCAATATTCACACACTATAGCCTTGATCTGCACATGCTCTATATATTTATTCTTACAGCATTTTGTATACGCCTGTCCTACACATCAAGGCTATATGTGCTAATATTTTGAATTATGCAATACTTGTATACTTTATAAAATTGTAGGCAGTAAATTTAATTTTAACTTAACACTCTATACACTTGAAGCCACAAAATTATTATTATCTAAGTTTTTCCACAGCTGTACTTAAGTAATATTTGACTACCTAAACATTGAGTTTTTTTTAGAATTTCATAACTTTTAGTAATTTTCGTTATATATCAATTAGTATATTATGCAAACAATGTATTTTCAAACTGTTAAACTCTAAACCACTGCCAATTTATTGATCCTTATGCTTTAGATAAAAGATTAGACACCTTACTTGTTTATAGCTGTTTTATTTTACCACCAAGCAAATGTAAACACATGCTACATGTTTCAAAATGGCACAATTTGGAAATCAATAATTAAAACATAAAATTATTAAGAATTTTGAAAAATCTCCTTCCCTTGGTAATGTTCAAATAAGGCCCTACTTATTTCAGAAGACATCTTCTGCTTGCTGGACAATGTGGTAGTCGCTGTCCCCCTACGACCTTGTAATAAACTCCAATATGCATGACGGAATTGTGTGTTCATAACTGCATATAACATGGCATTAAACGTAGAACTGGTCCATCCAACACACATAAACAACACATAAATAATTGATTGCAGTTTACTATTAATATCTATTATAATGATCAAAGCGAATGGAAGCCAACTGATTGCCATTACAACAAAACTAAACAGCAACATTTTGATTAATTTTCTTTGCTTTTTCAGATGATCTAATTTTATTTGTTGTTTGAGGTAGTTGATGAGTTTTGACTTTAATTTAGATTTTTCAAGGTCTTCATTTGTGTCTCGAGATTTGCAAGTACTCATTGAGCCGTGTTCAAAAATCTCGCTGCTCCCTGCTGAGTTATTTGAATTTATTGAGGTGACTTTCACCTTTGTTTCGAGAGTAGAGAGCGTGCTTCTTATAAGTCTCAGAGCGGACGGAGTAGATGGCAGTCTGTCACTTAGCATCAAAGAATTTTGTAAAGCGATTGTAAAATGTGGCTGCTTTCGAAAGTTCTTATCTTTGAAATTTATATCATTAGAAGCAACTTTAGACCTGAAAAAATAGAATTACAATAAAATAAAACAACTTTAGTTTTCATTTTTACAGTGTGTTCACTTTGTTAAGTAAAGATTATTGTTGTTGTCATATACATGTATTATTCATTTAGCATGTGATGCAATTACTTCTTTTAAGTTTCAAACAAGTCATATATTAGTTTACATATCAGCATTTTTAGGTTACAGGGTCATTAATTGTGAGTCTGCTGGTGCATTCAAAGCAACTTTTAATGTAAAATTCAACATTTAAAAGATTTTAGTGATGCAAGCTTATATTTTATAATAAACTAGAATAAAGACTAATGACCATTGGAAACCAAAAGGTATCTAATTAGCTGCAAACAACATTTTTTTAAACAACAATCAACATTTTATTAGATAATTGTGGATACCATGTTTGAGATGTTTCATCATCTTCTAATACATCTGTCAATTGAGGTGACTTTTGAAAGAACTCTAGCACTGCAAATATGAAAGACATGCTATACACATTGAAGACTAAGTAGCACTTCTCAACATGTTTACCTCATATGCTAAATGATTCTATAAGTTTATCAAGTGGTGACTTTATAATATTAAAAATAAAAAATGAATAAAATGCTTTATGTTAATATCAAGCGACCTGTGTTAGCTCATAGGGCCATAACACCGCTGACACGACATTTCGAAAATGACAATTGGAAAACACCTATTTGGAAAATAGACAATTAGAAAATGGACAATTGGAAAATAGACATTTAGAAAATGAAAAATATTCAACATGGTTTAGTCCTGAGGGGTTGTCCGGCATCTGGTCAATCCCAAAATAACTTTTAAAACTAAATATAATGGTCCGAATCAGTTAGGCTATCATGCATGAAAGTATAATTAGTTACCAAGCAGTTCCAATTTACAATTGTTCACATTTACAAAAAGCTTTTTGAACTCAACTAGATATAACTAAACGCCCCTCTGAACTAGGCCATGTTAAAGATTCTTTATTTTCCAAATGCCACTTTCCAAATTGTCCAATTGTCTATTTTCTAACTGCCTGTTTTCCAAATAGATGTTTTCCAATTGTCATTTTCGAAATGTCGCGGATTGATAACACCACATGGAAGAATGCATTAAGCAAAGTATTGCAATGATATTTATATGCACCTACTTTGTAACACATCTACTAGCCTACTCAAATATTATATGTTTGAAAAGTATACTAACAATATCACTTTGTATCATCTGTTGTGCATATAACACTAAGAGAAATAAATTAGCTGTAATACGTGTTGCAGCTGAATAATCTGCTTTTTGCTTGCCTATCTAACTCTTCTTATATAGGCTACCATTTTTCTGCAATAAAATTAAGTGGAAAATTAGAAGTCTAACCAAAGTTATAGTAGTGGCTTTTTTTCCCTTCACCTTTGTGTACATCAAAATGGCTGTCTTCATCGTGTTTTATAGGAAGCTTGGCGGCTACAAACATTTTATTAATAGCAAACTGAAAGTCAGGAAACTAGTCCAGTAATAAGCTAACAAAACTTAAATTTTGGAGCTCATTATGCAGCACAATGTAATTAAAGTATCATATTCAATATAATTATATCATAGTTGTATAATTTGCTAGTACTAAAACCCTGATGTACAATCAAGCAATGTAGAGTGGGGATTATATTCCATAGCCATTTAAGCAGTTAAAACAGCAAAACATTGGGAAATAACTTTATTACTAATAAAATTAACCTGTTTTTAAAGCTTCAAATCTGTCAGTTAAACTAAATTTAAGTTGAAAGAAAAAACATATATATTCAAGTTTACAAATAAGGGAGCCGCTCAAGATTCAACATATTTTGCTCAGGTATGGGCACATCAAGTGATTATAAAGTTAGTAAATCCTAAGTTTACTTCGTGTCAGATGACCAGATTTGAAACTCCTAGGAGATGATACCGCTTTTAGAATTTTTCTTTCCTTTTTTGAGCAAGTCTTTATGTGACTGAGAGGCCTATCCAGGTGAAAATTCTCGCTGTTAGAGTGGCAGGTTGAGCAGATTAGTGAAGATTTGGATTGAGATAACTGGCCTGATGTAACCTTACCTATCTGCAGCAAAGGTTATGAGAAATTATATATCGTCGCATACAAGTAAATTGCAAAATAGTTAAGCAAATTCGATTTGCAATCATTATATACACACAACTCTAATGTAAAATTTGACGATCAAGCAAGTTTTAAGGCTGTCGGTTTTCTATTGTAACGCATGTTGCTATAGCTCACAGTTTTAGCAAACAGTAAATGCCAGCATAAAGCATTTGTATTTAATTTTGTATCTCAATTAATTTTGAGTAGTTCAAATTATTATGGCATCATTCAACAACTTGCATGACATATTAAATATACTAATAGTCAAACTTGATAAGATACTTTGATATATTCTATAATCGATGTACACAATTAGCTGAAAAGAAGTAAAGAGTGTTATTTATTTATGTGCTTAGCTCGAATTGGCTTTGGTAGTCAGTAAAAGGCTGTGAAAAGCAATAGAATAATAATATTATATAATCTAGCTTACCCCCTAGAGTCTAGACACACTTTGTCACACCGTAGGCTGTAAATGTCAGCCAGTTTTAATGTGTCCAGGCTAAAGTTCTCAAATTTATCCAATGAATTGACATGGCCGTCTTTCTGTCCAAGTTTTGAATCAAGCAGTGCTTGATCCTAACGCATTGGAACCTCGGACATTTGTAAAAATGACTGACATTTTGTGTTGCGGCTTACGTGCTGCAAAGTGTGTCTAGGGGGTTAAAGTATGATCTATTATGTAATATATAGTGTAGCTATTAGTGCACCAACCCTATATATACTGCTTAATTAAACAAATACACTGCATATTTTTACTTACATCAAACATTTCAGCAAGGTTTACATCTGATGTTTTGCACAATTCTTTTAAAAGTTTGGTTCTTTCCATTAATTTAGAAAATATTTTTACATAGAGAATAGAAGTAAGCAGAATAGCTGGAAGCACTCCGATTGCACAAAAGAAGATAGTGCTGTACCAGTAACTTGGTCTGTCATATGCTGCCAACAAAACATAGTAATTATAATATTGGAATATCCATGACAGCAGTGCAATACAATATTATACAGGTATTCTATATAAAAAGTAATAACAATATTATCTGTTATAGTAAATGTAATAACAATGTTTGTCTATAGTGAAGCTATAAAAGGATAACAATGATATCATTATAATATAGCCAGCTCCCATGTTAAAAAAAACAATAATATACAATATAACTTTGTGTACATTATAGTAGAATCTTAATGAAAAGGCAATATAATTTTAGTTTTCATTATTTGTTTTCTTTATAGTGTTATTTTTCTAATGAATTTATTATAATGATTTCTTCTTTTTGTAGATATAACTTAATAATTTTAATTATACGTGTAAAACATTTTATGAGAGGTTATATAATATAACAACCATCTGAAAATAATAAATATTTCTCAACTGCTAAAACAGATGGTGGGTGAAAATGAAAGTTTCAATTTGCATAATCAGTAGGAAAACTTTGACAGATTCTTTTTTGCTGTTACTCAAAATTAGCAATGATAACATTATTTTAAACACTGTATTTACGAATAGTATATATTTTTTACCAAATAATTCCTTAGAAAAGACTCATGATCATTGAAAATATGATAATTTTGCTACTAATTTGAATTCTATTTAATTTGCTAAAAAAATTTATTTGCTTCCGGAACAAAACAAATATACATGTAATTTTCAATAACAGCTATCTGACAAAATATGTTTACATAATATAGTTTTAATAAAAATTTATCAAACAAAACCTTTAAAACAATAATGATTTCTCATACTTTTATGACTGTGCTAACATCAAAATACTCACCTATAAAAAAGCAGCTATGGAACTTAGAGTGATATCCATAAGTGCCAAACCCAAAGAGAACAGGGGGAGATGATAATATAAATGACCAGATCCAAATAAAAGATACTGTAGCACAAGTCCATGTCTTGGTGCTGTATGATTTGTATACTTCATATGGTTTACATACAAACAGGTACCTGCATGCATAAAAAATAAGCTAGTTCACAAACAGTAAGCATATTACTTTCTACTAAAATATATGTAAATACATTGTTTTATGTATCATAACAACATTGCATTCAGTTTATTAGTATCTGAGAACATACAGCAAGCAAATTATTTAGCTGTTCATTTATAACTAAAAGACATGTGACTTGCAGTATAACTAGAAGAATATAGGTACATGCTTTTTATGTTGAAAAATTAAAAATCACAATTAAAAGTATATTAAAACTAGGGAGCAGTTGTGGTCTAGGGGTTAGAGCGTTTGCTTGGTAAGCATGGGGTTATGGGTTCAAGCCCAGACAAAGGACATTGGTGACATTAGGAAGAGCATCCAGTCATGATTGCTCCTGTGCCTCATCTAAATAAGTTCTTTTTAGCCGATTTAACAAAAACCCCTTCTATCAGGAGTTTTCTCACAAGGATGGTGACTATAAACTTGCATAAGTTAAGAGTATATTAAAGTTATCTTCACCTGTTTAAAGCAACAGCTCCCGCACTGTTGAGGGCCGTCAATATAATCATAATATTGGGCAGGGAAGTATACCTACAGTACTCATAGCTGTATGTCTTTGAGATTCGTATGAAGTCCAGCACGGTAGTTGGAATATTGACCAGAAGCAATAGAGTGTCAGAGATGGCAAGATTTACAATATATCTGCAACATGAAGAATGATTGATGGCTGCAGGAAACAAAAATTTGCAGTTAAACGAGTGATTAGAATGAGCAGGTGCTTGATAGAAAACTTACAGGTGAATTTTGGTGGCTTTAAAGATAGCTCCCACCAAATAAACTAGCTATTGCCTTAAATAATTTCTATTTGAGTTGAATTACCTGCCTGCCTACAGTCTCAATAAAATTCCAAAACATTTCCACCATGTATACACAATTTTAGTCATATAAATAGTATAATAATTGTATTTAATTGAGATGGGATTTGTTATTGTATTGTAATATTTTTACATCAAATGATTTGTTATAAAATTTTTTAACAATGTAAAGCCATACGCAAGCAGTTTACTTAAAAATTCAACTTTAAACTAGCCTAAAAGCAAACTACGCTAAAGATAATATACAACATACTATAATATAATATATACTATAATAAAATATATAATATAATATAATAGGCATCATTATAACCAGCTTGCAGTAGTTCTATATATACCAATTTTTTTATCTTTTCATTTTAATTCCAACATTTTGTTATATTATGTTAAGCAGAATTAATGCAAACAGAAGAAAAGCAATAGGCATGGAGTTAACCTACCTTTTTTATTCAAATTTTATAGGGAAAATATTTTGCTCTGCGGCCAAATAGCTACATACATGCAAGCAAAAATATATACGTTTATGAATAAATAATGGGGACTTTCTTTTCCCATCAATTACTACGTATTTGTGGATGACAGCTAAACCATTTTTAGTCAAAAGGCGCTCACAAATCAGATGGTTATTTTACTGCCAACATAAACGTGTTAGCATTTTAGAAGCTGGCTGAAAGACATCTGGCAATTAGCTACTTACACATTAGGTACAGTTTGAAGTTTACTGTTGAGTACTATGACTATAATGGTCATCAAGTTTCCACAAAGTCCTATAGCTAAGATCACGCAGAGAAATATTGCAATCCAGTTTTGAGCCTCTCTGCTTATTTCATCTTTCTGCAACGTATAATTTACACTTCATCTGATTGAGAAAGTAGATAAAATATGTTAAACATTTTATAGCCTAGTATATTAGGAACTAATTGAGTTTTACTTCTTTATATTTCCAAGTCAAGTTTAAAATAGTAATCTTTTTAAAAAGCTTGATTTAAAATCAAAATTTTAAATTGCACTAGGAAATCTGATCCAATTTGAACTTTTATGTAGGCCTATTGAAAATTATTACAAATAATAGACCATTTTCAGAGGTCCCCAATGTTCCCCTTAAAATTAGGAGTTGTGTCCTCCCAGATTTCTAGAGTATATAACGAGGTGACCTCGCAGTGTAGTCAGTCTGCAGTTGGAGCTCTGTGGATAAAGACCTACCACAGATACTTTTACATTCAATGAGGCATTTCATATACTTTACAAAACACCCTCTGCTTCTCTATTAAGTCACAAGGAGTTATGTTCTCCATTTAATTAATTTCAACTTCACCAAATTACTACAATACTATGTTATTAGTATTGTATATAATCCACTTTTGAGTTCATGGCTATATTTTCATTAAAAAATACTACAATGACTATTATATTACAAAACTCTATGCAAGTTAAACAAACCTGTATGATTTCAATATATGAGGTAGTTGATTCCATTTTGTGCAAATTTTGAGCTTTAATCACACAACTTAGTTTATCAGCACATCCGCTAGAAAGCTTCACTTAGTTTTATTTGATATATTATAATGCATAGCAACAGAAGATTCTCGCACTTTATTTTGATTCTTGCACCCAACAATAGATGATAAACATTTTATGGCCAGGCATTGTTTGCTGAGCATTGAGTTATTCTTAAGCAACTTTGAAACTCACTTTTACAATATAGGCTTTATATCATTACATACATATCAGCCAAATGCCAAAAATATTACAACATTAACATGCTCTATTCAAAAACTGAAGCCGAAGATGGGCACATTTAACCCCAAAACTCTAACTGCAATTTATTATATATTTGTATTTATCACTAGCAGTTTACCTGCATAGAAAAGGCCTAAGTTAAACTATGAATACAAACAATTAAAAAATCTAGCTTGCTTAAAAAACTTTCATTGGTCAAATATATAAACCTGTACGCCCAGGGAGATAATTTTGGCTGTTTGCCAATGTTTTACTGAAATTATGCTGTTAGCTTTTGCAGTTTGATCGGCTATAATTTAGCTTTTGTTATTTGAATTTTGCATGGCTGGTACATTATGATTATTATTAGTTTTACTTGCTGCAGGAGTTGATAATTGTAAGTGCTGTTATAATTTACAAGTATTTTTGTTTTTGTACATGTAGATATTGCATATATATATTTAAAGGTTACTTATGTATATGTTTTTGTACAGCATGTAACTATTTTCTTATACAAAGTACAAGTCAAAGACAGAGCAATAAATCCAGAGAATAAGGATATTGTTTTTATGCTCGTTGCTAATCAATCCACTAAACCATTCCTGGTACAACTTGGAATTTAAAGGAGGTTATATAATCATGGTTGATTATCCTGCAAAGTTTACTGCTTATAAAAGTCTTAAACACTTGAGAACATGAATTCATTTGGCTAAAACAGTGCAATGGCACTGTTTTAGATGCTTAGCAGTTGAAGTAGTTCTACAAATAATATAGCAGTCTAGAGTTGAATAGTTGAAAGCACTAAATTGTAAACTTCTGATTGTTGCAACTTTGCTGTCAAATGCTGCCATACATTCAATCAAAGTTTAGTTAAATTTTCTACCAGTTTAATATAAATATTGCTGTGAGTTTAGTTTAGCTTATACAGTGTCTATTTTTAAAACTAATGAATAAATTGATTTTTAGCATGGTCAAGTCAAACTTGCTATAAGCTGTTCACTTGATGCCTTTTCATAATCATATATATTTCAAATCCAATCATTTTTCAACTTTTAGAATGATTACAAAAATAAGGTTTCCTGTCTGTTATGCTACATAAATCAATATAAATAATATTTAGACATTGATTGCAGGCAAAAAATAAAAATAGCATCTTAAAGCCTCAGAGAATTATCACACAAAAACAAGTTTACAAATAAACTTCTAGAAAAAGTGGTAGAATGCACATTAAAATGAGTGAGTATTGAAATGCTGATACTGAGTTGCATAGATCAGTGTAGCAGGAACACCCCCACCATTTGCCATCTGTGATAGCCCTTTCAGGTATTTCGTACCTGGCAGGATTCCCGATGTCACAGAATGCGTTGTCACCATGAATCACTCCACAGGAGCGGTTAGCTGTTGGTTTACAATAAACAAAGTCGCATATATATAACAGATTAAGAAATCTATATAAACATAATATAGCGAATAAATATTTTTTATTTTGCTATAGTTTATTTTATTCTTATTTTGTTTTTCTTTTAAAAACCGAAATGTTTATTTTATTCAAACCTTTTGAATTTTATGCCTATTATGGCTTGATAAAGCATAATTTTTTGTTCTTTAATCAGTTTACTTAATTAGCTTTGACTACTACATTCTGAGGTAAAAAAAATCTTGTTAGAGCTTTTACCTCACCATGGAATCCTAATAAATTGCAATTATATGCAAGTATGCTCTAGCTGTGAATATTTTTTAAACAATCTGGAAAAGCAGCTCCCTCTAGCGATTTACCTGCTTTCATTATATGTATTGACAGTCAGACTACTACCAGTCTGGACTAATGCATGTTTAATAGTCCTTAGTGGGTTGGCTGTATTTAGTTTAATATCTTATAATCAGTTATTATGAATTATATTAATAAACCTACCAACTTTAAAATCTAATCCAAATAGTTGACCAATGGAAGCATTCTTAGAGCAGCCGGCTACATCGCCACACTACTACGTGAGACGACAGCGAGTCATATGCGGGTCCTTGCATTCTTCATCAGATTCATTACAAACATAGCATCTTATTGCAGTCGCGTGTTCCACTAACAAACCTGTAAACAAGAATCTATTAATGTCATACTAAGCATGAAAACCTCTAGTTAAAAATTTAACAAATTTTTTTTAATGAAAACCTCTAAAACCTATTTCTAACTTTAATTGTCAATTTAAAACTCTGTAGTGATATTTTGAAATGTGCATGCTTATTGTTAAATGAAAATAGTCCGCCGGCATGGGTGTATACATAAATCTAGCAAGAATTATATGGCAAAAACTCTAGGTGAGCTCCCGTATGCTCTTTGATTGTATTTTAGCTATGTGAAGGTTGCATCATCAATTTGTAGTTACTTCCCTTGCTTGCTTCTTTTGCATACTTAATCTAAGCATATATTATACTAATATATTCTTCAAATAGAAAGCTCAGCTTTGTTTTTCTTACAAACAGTTGTCAGCCTCAAAAGATTAGAATGATATTTTTTATTTAAAGTTACTCAATCTATTGGTTTCTGCGTCCAAAAGCTAAGACTAATTTTTTATGTGAATCGTTGCAAACCAACCTCTTAAAATGTCTCAAACTAAGACTTATGATATAAACGAGCCCATTTCTTATCATATACTTACACACTAGAGTTAGCAAATGAAAACCTGGGATCTTCATTATTACTGGTTGTAATAGTTGCATTTATTAATGTCATCTACAGCTAAGTATATTGATGATGTAAAGAGCAGTAACCAAACTAGTATATCCTTTGCTCACCTAATATTGTGTAGCTCAATAAGTTTGCAGGTCACTAACATTGTTACGTTTACTTTCAATATCCACATATAAAAACAAATAATGACAAGCTATTGATATTTTTATGGCAAGAAAGTGTTGCATATCTAGTCACAAGCTGTAGCCTTAAACAGCTTATATAAGTGGTTATAATACAAACATTTAATAATTCGAAAAAGATAATGAGTAGGGAAACTCCTTCTTTCTCTCAGCTTACATGCTATACCTATACCAGTATTGTTAGTGTAGGAAATATGTAGCTTGTCATTGAACTCAGCTTAAACTGTGAAATGTTAATGACCAAGTTACAATTTTCTGTTGCTACTATTATGTATTAAACTTGAAACTCTCTTAATTGCAATATACCATTAGTATAGGTATTAGTATAGGCATGTTTTTTTTAATCCTAATTATTAATCTTGCAATAGGTTTCTGGGATCCATTAATAACCATCATGTGATGCCCGGCGAATAAACAATTAAATTATTTGAATAGAGAACAATTAAATACGAGCACATGACTAGCGTATCTAGGCCACAGTCTGTTATTACATATAACTTGCTTGCACGTGATTAACAATGCGTATCTGACGCCATAAAGCAAGATCTTATGATTTTATTCATCGGATCAATGTCAATTGGAGTGTAAATATTAGACGTTTTTTATTTGCTTTCAGCCCCAGCAAGCCTGGGTATGTTTTTTTTTCTATACTATGCAGTAGGCACAAAGCTTTACAAGGAGTCTAGTTGCTATAGTAAACTATTAATACAAATCCATTGAATTCACGAAAAGGGAGTCCATTTGAATAAAACAAAACAAATAGGGCCAAAGTCTTTTATTATAAAACTTAGTTGGTTGCATTAATACAAACAAAGCTAGCGTATTCACCCAAGTAAAGAAGAATCACATGATACAAATTTCGCAACTTTTATCATATGACTTTACAGCTGATATAATTACAACTCGTGAGCTCTACCAACTTCGTCAGCATGATTCTTTAACCTATTTTTAGCATATTTAAAACTTGCTTAGAATATATCAGATATTTTTTTGATATTTGAAAACACAGGCGAGTAGTTGAAGAAAAAAGTTGCTTTTAAATTGAAAGTCTGAAATTATCAGGAAATATAGCCACCATATTATAGAATACAGCATGCAGGAATGGCTTATTTTAAAAGACTGAAATATTAAATTTAAAAAGTCTGTTATGTTATTGACAACTTATAAGTTTATTTGTATATTTACATAAATTTTATCCAAATATGGGAAAAACAAGCAAACATCATATAAAAATAAGAGCATAAATTACCACAATTCATCACACCTTTATAAGAATTACTTTTATATTACCAGCTATTTTAAAAGACAACTTGCAGAAAATAAATAATTGTATATCATTTAAGAAAGATAGTGGTTCACAATATAGTCTTAAACAGGCTATAGCTGCCGGTCTAACAGCAACCTTTGACGATACAATCAAGCATACGCTACTGGCTTCAGCGAATTCCATGTAAAACCTTGAAAAACCTTTATCAGCCAATCTGTAAAGAATTTATATATATAAGTAATAACATTATAGCTAAATAGCACGATAACTTTGACACTTGCCAAATTTCAAAAACTTTGCTGCAAATATTGAAATACATTCTTTTGGAAATAAAATTTATTCAGTATTCTGTACATGTGCAATATTATAAAAACTAGCAATGTATAGCTATATGTGTCCCTTTTTGTTTGAGTTGTTTGGAAGGTGTGTGCTTTTGTATGAAATTCTAATTAAATATGATAGCTTCTTACAGTATATATTACAATATGGCACGTGGGTAGAGTCTCTACTGGTAGCATTGTTCAATTATATAATTTAGAACAATGAGGAATAATATTTGTAAGTAAACGTATAACAAGCTACATATTATGTATTATAGGTACTCAAAACATTTTTGTTGCGATATATGATATATTTATCATAAGTATAAATAAATATATGTTTTAAAATGCAATACAATGTTATATTGCAAGATGTAATCTATTTATTGAAAGATATCAAATGAGATGAAAGCTTTGAACAATCTGTCTTGCAACTTTACTGATGTGTGATTTTTAGAGAATTACTTGCAACAGAAACACCTTTAATGCTTTTTAAACTGTATAGCAGAAGTTAGTTATTGGAAATGAAACGTATTTAAAATATGGCAAAAAATGCAGCAGCACAAATAAAAAGTTTGAGGTTCTGTTCTACACTGCTATACAATGATTTTCCATATTATTTTACTAATTTGACAAAATAATTATTTTTAGCATTTATTTAGTTGAGAGTTTTCATTGTCTACTTAACAATTGAAAGCATAGTAACCACTTTGAAACGATGCTAATGAATAATAATATAACTCACGGGTCAAGAAAGCAAGAGCCATCAGAAAGATTGGAGTCTGGTTAGTTGCTGGAGCTGAATTGCACAAGTTACCTTCACAATTGCAGCCCCACCAGTAGAAGTCTTTCACTATAAAGTCTTCATAAGTCACCGCATCACGAAAATCACAATTATCATTGCTATCATGAATCATTCCACATGATCTGTTAACTACAACAGTTGAAAAAAAATTGTTATAACTGTTTCAACCTCAAAGATAATGACAAGTTGAATTAGACTTTATAACAGCAGACAAAAATCATGGCCTTATAAAACCATTTAGGTGCAGCAGTGCAGAATTTGGGGCAGCACAAGTTCTTTAACTCTTTTGATAAATTTTGACTTGGTGTTTGTGTTGACATAATAGAATACAAGATACGAGATTTAAATTTTATATAATGCACACACGCACACACACATTACTGTATGACTGGGGTATAGTGGAACACTAGTAAATTATCTAATTATAGAAAGGGAAGTCGTGCTAAGCGTACCAGTTGTAATCTTAGTGTTAGTTATTATAAGCTTGAAGATGGTCTTATTTTTGGAGCAACCATCAACATCTCCACACTCAACTACGTGAGAAGAAGGTACATCGTATGGGTCCGTGCAGGTTAGGTCTGGCTCGTTACACACGTAACATTCAATAGCATTTAAACAGCCAAACAGACAACCTGCAAAAAAACATTTAAATTTGTAGTGTTGTGTTGATCTAGTGGCCTCCGTAGTGTAATGGTAGCACACTTGCTTGCAAGCCAGAAGACTCGGGTTCGATTCCCCATGGTGGCAATTATTTTGCAAATTTCACAGTGTTAAGCAAATTAATACAAATAGAGCACACGAAGCATTCCTTAGTTATTCAACATTCAAAATCCTGACATCAGGTAAATCTAAAAAATAATTATTTTCAAAGTAAATTTATAGAGTGAAGCTTCAACACTCTAATTTATAGCTAAATATAATTTGAAGTCAGTTATTATTATTTGATATTTCATTCAATTCCCAACTAACAGTAAAAATAAAATGTAGATAAAGCATTTAAAATATTTGCCCTTATATTATGACAAATAAATAAAATCCTAAAGCTTAAGATATTCAAGTGAGTTCAAACGCTATAAAAGCTACTCTAATAAAAAATTGGAGGCTGAGCTTTATATCCTGTACCTTCCATGAGAAAATTATTATAGGATACTGCAAATCAGGGTTTTTTGAACAATTATTAATTTTGCCGTTTGTTATAAATTGTTTGAATTTAAAATAAGACATTCTCAAAGTTTAGCATTCTGAATAATAAACTGATATAAGTAAGCATTTTTTATAGAAGTTAATTGACAATGCTGAAACATATAGGTATTTTTACCGTGCTCAGTACAATTTATATCATATTAAGAAAAAATAAACACATTTCTCCTACCTTTTGGCTTCAAAAGTAATTGCTAAAAGCTAGAGTAACCATTGAAAACCTTTATTAGCGTTATTCTTTTTCTTCTATAATCACTACTATTAAAATAGTTGAATGGTGGTTAATTTTGTCATGCAAAGTATAAAATAATTTTGCCCCCACCGGAATATGAACTCAAGACCACAGGCTTGCAGGTACGCTAACCGTCCCACCACAGGGTCTATTAAGTGACTTTAACAGTAACTCAACGCTAGAGAAATTTTGCTAATCTGTTTTATTTTATTTTATAAGCGCATCATATCTACGTAGGCCCTTGCAGCCCTCTTGCATACGAGTACTTCTTTAGTATTTCTTCGCTTTATTATTTAGATAAAAAAGTGTCGTAAAGGTGAGTTTCTGAAAACTGATTAAATTTGATTTGCTCAGTAAAATATTTGTTTCAGAAATACGGTGGCAGCCTCAAATAAATTGCTCATTGCTCTCGTTTAACATACATGTATAAATAATTGAGTTGTTGCTCAACCTAGCCTGCATGAAGCTAAAAAAATAAGATGAAATGGTGAGTTATTAGGAAATTTGTAGAAACAGTTGGGACTTCACACCTCCAACTCTAAACTCGAAATTATCAACAGCCTTACATTATATCGACCACCAACTTGGTCCTGCTAATTAAGCTATTTCCAAGTTACTATGCACCTTACTGTACTACTTACTTGCAATGACAACTGATATGAGTACCGAATACTTCATCTTAGACTAATCTAGCAGTTTTCTGATCACTACTGCGTGCTGCTTTCTACCTTTCGATGCCCTTAGTATGCAAATAGCACAAGCCGTTGAAGGTTATATAAGTAAGGTTAAAGTCAGTGCTTTTCAGATCGAATTGCGCCAATGCAAATATTTGAAATGGTTTTTGTGTTTCCAGGTGACTGACCAGCTATAATGGCTGCCATTGTAAGCTTATTATTGATTAGTTTCAACCCAACTAGAAACATTGACTGAACAATGGGGTCATCTAAGAAAAACTTAGCAATCAAATTTAAATAGCCTGGTTTGTTTTACTAAAATTACAAGCATCTATTTTCGAAACTATACCCAACTGGTTAAACAAGGCTAACTAGAATGTATTTGTAGAATGATTTTCATGGAATATAGAAATACAGAAAAACAAAGTATAATTTTCTTAATGCACCATGTAAGAGTATATATATTTCAACAGGTACAGCCTTAGACTCTTGTTTGTCTTTCTGTATAGCAGACTGCTTTTTGCAACATATTTAGCTCTTTAATATTGTAGTATCTCATGCTATCTAAAAAGTTTGAGTTTGCTGCCTGTAAATTTAAGTTAAAAGTGCAATTAAATATGAAACAGGTTCTAATCATTGGGGAGAACATTCACAATATTGCAAATATTTATATATTATTCATTTCATAATAGTTCCAAGACCTAGATAGAACAATCTGTATGATACTAAATATTCACACAGGCTCATGATATGCTTACAAGCCTTCCCATTCAATTCTAAACAGGCTGAGACAACTATTGATGCTTGTTAAAACTAATAATTTGTTGCAAAGTATTATATTATATCACACATAAAGTTTTTAAATAAATTAAAAAGCACAACATTTCTCCATAAATCATTTACAAAGTTAAAGGTTTTTATTGAAAGAAAACACAGCTATATATTTAGCAAAAATCATAATGAAATTTGATAATTTTTTGAGTAAATTTTTCCAGATTTAAATTATAAAAAACTTGATTTAATTTCTAAAAGATTAGAAAAAGGAAAATATTTTAGTTGGTGTTTCAAAAGATAAACTATTTGAAAATGCAAACAGGTGTTAAATAGGCTTATTCAGTTATTCCTATATATGCAGTGATGTTAATGCAATATGATGTATGCTAAGTGGTGGTATAGTATTTAGTAAATCACTATTAGTTCCGTACACAAGTTGAGAGAGGGGGTTGGAGAGGGGTTCTTTTGGTGCTTGTTGAAGAGAAGCTGAGGGTCACTAGCGAGTAAGATGCACTAAATAACCTGAAATTAAACACAGAATGTCAAGCAATGAACATAAACAACAAAAGGGCATGATGTAGCAAAAAAGTCCTTAGCTAATATATGTTACAACAGAATAAGATAGAATAATTTAATGACGCTTATAAATAATACAGCTTATACTAAGCTTTGCAAACTAATTTTTGAAGCATCTCTCACAGAAAGGCACTAAGCATTATTGTCTCTTTCAAGTGTTTTAAATTGTTATTTAAATAGGGTGATTATACAAGTTACTAAGTGACCTAAGATGACATGTTTGCAGTTACATACACATGTATGTAAACAGAATAAAAATTATCCTTGGTTACCAGCCTTGATGTATTTTAATGCTGATCATATTTACAGAGCTCATTTATTTAACAAAGCATGATTCAAAACTTCAATAACCATTTGAGATATACAATCTGTACGCTGAACAGTGTCAGGTAAAAATGGCACAGGTAGGTAAAGTCCGTGAAGATGGCACATTTTCAATATTAGGGCTTGAGGTGGGGTTGGGGGTTTGGGAATAGAGATTAGGTTTGAGGATGGGAGTTTGAGTTTGGGGTTTTGGAAATTTAACATCAGTGTGCCGTTATTACTTACTTTTCCATTTGTGACATTATTACCTGCGCCATTATTATTTGTGGCATGATTATAGATGCCATTTTTACCTAAAATCGTACTGAACAGAACCTTTTTAAAGAACAAGCAGCCATACAAATACTATCCAGATATAAATGCATTCTAACTCTTACCAACAGCCAATGTGATCAAAGTCTTAGAGGTGATAGAAGTAGCCACTGTTGGTGCTCCGTTGCACAGATTAGTTGTGCAGGAACACCCCCAAAATCGA
This sequence comes from Bugula neritina, assembly GCA_964035545.1. Taxonomy (NCBI): domain Eukaryota; kingdom Metazoa; phylum Bryozoa; class Gymnolaemata; order Cheilostomatida; family Bugulidae; genus Bugula; species Bugula neritina. The sequence goes on along the minus strand of OZ037766.1, from coordinate 25,256,576 downwards.
CCATTAGTGATGTCTCTCTCCGGTATTGTGAACCTGTACGTATCTGACCAATCACAGTAGGAGTTGTCATGTAGCACATCACAGGTCCGGTTTACTGAAATGTGTAATTCCTTTGAATTAAATTTACTTTGAAAAAAATGTTCTGCCGATTGTCATCACTTTGATGTAATTTTCATAATTAAGAAAGCATAGCAAATTTTGTATCTGCTTCAGTTGTACTTATTCAAATCCACAGAACATTGTGCAAAATTTAAAACAAGTAATATTAAAAAAACATTACTCTAGTAGTATCATAATATACAACAAAATTTTTACAATAGCAATATAAAGTATAAATTTTTTATAATGATATACGTAATTGTACTAGCATAAAATAAAACTTTTGTCTTCAATTATTTTAATGTACCTCTAATGCAAAATTGATTCCGAAAGTTTTAGGCTTTCTATAAATTTTAATTGTCACCAGCTTTTTTTACTAAATCAGTTTAACAATTAATGCTTTAAAACTTTTTTAACTTCTTATTTTAGCATGTTCAATACATTTAATTGAATAAAACCTTTTCCACATTATAATAAACAATATTTTTTATTTTGTCCCTATTTGCTACCTAATCAAAGTTATAATTTTTTAAAAAATAATTGCGTTACCTATGTAGGATAACTGAAGCCAATTTATTTCATATTGAAAATAAAGAAAAGATTTTTTGAATTTTTGTGAAAAAAAATAAAACTTAAACTGCTCTATGCTTTGTTCAGTAAACCACAGGTTGATCTGATACTGATGTCAATATTTTAATATGTAAGTGTAGCTAACTTATTCTGCATTAAATCATGTTGAACTAACACATGTATAATCATACCAGACTTGTACTTTACTCCAAGAATTTTCCCAAAAGAGACGTTTTTAGAACACCCAGCCACATCTCCACAGTCAACAACATGTGAGGACGGGGAATCATACGGGTCTGTACAGGAAGTAGTGTCTGATTCGCTAGTCTCGCAGACATAGCATTCGATTGCTACTGTGTATGCTATCAGGCAACCTGTATAGTATATACACAACTTGGATAACATGCTATTTAATGATGATTACAAATAGAAATATGAAAATGGCCATTATATAGAGATATGAAGAAATATTAAAAAAGAGATGTAGCACCAAATAAAAACTAGCTCTACTACTATAAGGTCCAATGTTTAAATTATTTAATAAAAAATAAAAATAAAGTAGTCGTTGCTGTAACAATTACCACCAGTGAAAAAATAAGTGTGCTATTCTAATTAATTTCAAATAAATCATTAAAACAGCATGTTATATAGTCAACTATAGTTGCATTGCATAGTTACAATACATATGCTACTGTTGGGTTAAACACTTCCAGTTATATTTCAACTCAAGTCATTTAAGACTAAAGCTATACACATCTAATTCAACTTTCAAGACTTTTTAAACAGCGTTATACTGTAAGGTTACAGTATACGATGCTCCACCGTCAGTCAATTATGAAACAAATCTACATTAATAGTAAAAATATATGTTATACAAACGTTTAAGAAAGCACAAAAATAGTACTTAAACCAAATGAAAAACAAAATAAGACCAGAAGATATTTAGTTATATTGTATCTAATGAAGTTATTCACATAAATATTTAATTATATAATTTATAAAAAGAATATTTACATGAAAAATTGAAACTAAAAACAGAAGAAAATTCCTACTTACTAGCAATAATAACTTTTAGCATGCTTGAAGAAACCATAGTTAAGTTTTTCCTTTTCGTAGCAGCTTCAATTTAATCAATGAATTCAAAACTTCAACTATCATTTATATATGCACTAGGAGAATATCAACAAATATTTATTTTTGAGCTAAAATTAAGGCAGACAAGTTTTAAGGCTAATATATAAAAACTCATGCAAGTTTATAGTCACTATCCCTGTGAGAAACCCCTAATAGAAAGGGTTTTTGTTAAAGTGGGCTAAGGACTTATTTAAATGAGGCACAAGAGCAATTATGACTGGATGCTCTTCCTAACATCACCAATGGCCTTTGTCAGGGCTGGAACCCATGGCCTTCGTGTTTACTAGGCAAATGCTCTAACCTCTAAACCCACGGCTGCTCCTTTAAGGCTAATATATAAACATAGATTAAACCGCAGTCGATGGTTACTGTTGTTAGGTACAATAAGTGTACTAATTGCATGGATACTTATTTAGTTGTTGAGCTAATATGTTGTGATTGCTATTAATTTGAGTTTAGTTGAAGTTTGTAGTTGCATGGTGGTTTTTTTTGTTTCAACAAAAATTATCATAATAATATTTTAAAGATTTTATTTCATATTTACAATGATAAATTGACATGTTATGAATTGTGGATATAACAGGCCTTTAAAAAACTTAAAACATGATTTATATCTACTAATAATATACGAATCTAAATTATGGTGTTATATTTATAGACACATGTGTAATTAGTATGAATCTTGAATATATCATACATAAAGCATAGTCAGTATTAATGTAATATTGATATTGAAAATTTAAAAAATGATTAGAGACCAAACTTGACATAGCAACCATTATTTTAGCTAAAAGGTTTCTAAAAAGGCATGTTGTAAATTAGAAAAAGAAAATAAGCAATTAAGAATTTTGCTGCAAATATAATATCATCTTTTTAGTATCCCCATTACTAGGTCAAACATCTATAGATATAAAAATAATTGAATTCAATAAGCTAGTAAATAAATAAATCCATCTCCTCTCCTGAAAAAACATTATCAACGCGTTTGCTGATTTTGATTAAACAGCCACTGTAGGATCATGGTTCTATTGCGATTGGAGTTATGACATGTTACATGTTACGCCCACTTTTCTCTGCTCTCACATCTAAGCTCTAATTAGGAGTTGTGCTCACCAACATGTATGTCCTTCAGCCTAATTATATTATAAATAAAATTCTCATACGGGTTTTATTGCTACATAAAATTCAACTAGTGCTACAAGAGTTTTAATCTAGATTCTGAAAGATGGCGTTTTGATAGCAACACACATATTGGTATTTTTGTAAATTTTGCTACATAATATCTCTTAGTTGAACTCGGAAAAAGAAGCTTGAAAGCATTGTTGTGGTCACTTGTTTATTGAACAGTGCAGCAGTGGCAGCTGGGAGAAAATCTTTTTAATTAAATGACATGCTGGCTGTGATATCATCACTCTAGTTAATTGGCTAATTATAGGGCAGCGTCAGCAGATGATATTGGTGGCGGCATTGCTCTATGACCTACGCTGTCTGCCTGTAAGTTAATAGATGAAGCACATGATGCCTGCTAGGCATGTATTTAATTTATGATGCAATGGCATAGTTGTATTAGCATGTTTTATTAATTTATTGTTTGCTACACTCACCTTAACTTGGGAGAATTTTGCAATTGAATAATTCTGGAAAATAATAGTGACTCACTGTTACTGATTAGCTGCATGTGTCATCAATAAACAGCTATTTCAAAATATTGGAATATTTTGCAATTCGACAGTTGTAGTCACTAGCCCACTGGCCAATCACATGTATTCTTACAGAGTAATTACTTACGACCAGCAGCCATGCATATGTTATAAAAAATATCCAATTGTTTTTTTTATTTAACCTCTGGTAAAGGAAAATGTTGAACACATCTAGTCAACTGTATATAATCAGTTATTTATTCTTTTATTCATGACTCTATTGTTGAAAGCAGCTAACCTGTTTTACTTCAATAAGTTCAATCTGAAGCTAAGTATATTATGCTAATTTATCTTATATAACTTAAGTACAACTGTGTCGCACTTGTGCTGTGCAGCAATGAATTTGATGAACTTGGAAGTTTACATCCATATATCCACTTCAATATAATGTTTGATCCCTTGGGTGATGCTATAAAGGATGTACGTTTTACTGAACTCAAACTATACTTTCTAGTTCAATGATATATTTGCTTTGTGCTTATTATTGCATGCTTGATGTTTGAGCTAGACAGTAATTGCTACTAAGTTGAACTAGGAATTGTTTCTAACAGTTAGACTATAGATAAAGTAATTTGACCAATATGTGATCTTAACTAGTCGTAAGCATGGAGTTATCACTCCGATTGCATGTGGTGATAGTTTCCAAGACTAATGTCAACCCAACAGCATATTTATACTAATACTGCAAATATAATATGGTTGAGTAGGCTTCATCAGATACTCTATTGCATTGACCACAAAATTGTGTCACATACTGTAACTTTTGTTATATCAATTCTCTCAACCTACACTACATCTCTATGCATTGAATGAATCTTACTTGTAGGGTTACGTGTAATAAAAAACTATGGTTGTGGTTTCATACCATTGACACTGTACCCATAATATGAAAATTTCATTGGCATAATGGGAAGCATGGGGACATAATAGTACTATGATGGTTATAAGAAAGTAAAGCTGTATAACTTGCAATGGTGGTGTTGCATGATTTCTTTAAATCTTTTGATTTAAAAAAAGATGAACGCCATAATATTCTAAATATAAGAAATAAGTGTGATATTGAGCACCGTTTAGAATGAGCAAATCTTCACATAATTAGGTCAACACACCTATCTAGGTAAATATGTTTCATTTAATTTGACTTATTTATTAGTGTTTTAATGACATAGGGCATTTACTTAAGCAGGCTGCGTAAATTATTTTTTTGCAGTTGCACTTTATATTTATGTTCTGCTTCATTGTTATTGTATTTAAATAATACTATAAACGATTATATGGGTTTTTACCTTTGACTTCACTATTTTTATTTAAAATGTTAAGAAATTTAGAGCACCCAAAACCATAACCAGATATCAACTTTGTTAGAAGCCGCTGTAGACAAAGATATACGACTTTACCTACCTCGCAGTATTCAATTTAGAGGGTAGACAATTCCTTATGCACCAAAAATTGAGCTACTTAAAGACTGAAATTCTGCATCCAGTCTACTATTCAATAAAAACCACTTTAGAGTCAAATGTAAACCTCGAAGTATAATAATATGATAGATCAATATTGAGATGATCAGCGAGCTCTTTTGTATATAGCACTAAACAACAGTATGCATAATGGGTTTAATCAAGTGGAGACATAATATAAATTGAGATTTTGGGTAAAAATGGTACAGATAATGATGACACAAATGAAAATGTTTGCAAAAAGGGCATACTGGTGTTGAATTTGCCTAAACCCCCAATCCCAATATATAAAAAGTGTGCCACTTTCACTTACTGTTTTATTTGTGCCATTATTACCTGTGCCGAACAAAAATAAAATAAAAATAAATAAAATTTGTATTTTATATTAAATAACTGAATTAGTTTTAAATCAGATTAGTTTGAGCTTTTGACTTAGTCAGACTGGTCAGTTAAAATGAAGTAAAGTTACTTGTTGTAGGCTATATCATCAATAATTGTACCTCAGTCTATAATCTACAGAGTAATTCTTTTAAACTATTATAATATGATAAATTGATCTTTGTAACGCGCTATATCAATGTTATATAATTTATTAAGCATTTAAAATATTGTACATCATCTATATGTTGGTGTAAATAAATATTCACACACATAGATATGTATATCTCTATTTATGAACAGCATCTGTTATATGTTTCAGCTTTTTATTCATTCCTATATATTTGTTCATCAATTAGTGTTTTATTTCAAAAGTCAATATTACAAATTTCAACATGTGATCATGGCATGTATAAGTACTATCAACACCCCAATTACTTATTTGAAAGCCACACTACTAAATAATACTATTTGCATTGCCTAAAAAAGTTATAAAATCATGTGTCATATACATACATCTACATACATATATATTATGTATATATATATATATATACATATATATTATGTATATATATATATATATATATATATATATATATATATATATATATATATATATATATATATATATATATATATATATATATATATATATATATATATATATATATTAATGCATTCTTCGTTTAGAGCAATTTCTATGCAAGACCAAAATATCTAACTCACTCAAAACTTGTACAAATTTAAATTTTAACTTCACTCAATTATTGGGCCTCATGCATCCTATTACTTTTGAATGTACTTTATATTCTTTCTTGAATGTTGTAGATAAACTGTAGTCTACATACCGTGGTGGAGGAGATATAATAATTTATAATTGCATTAACCTGTTGCAGCAGCAATCTTACTGACAGTCTCAGGCAAACCTCAGCATCGCCGAAGCCATATTTTAGTGAGCTGGCAGAATATCTCAGAAACATAACTTGTGAAGTACAGAAGTAAGAATTAAACATAAAAGAACAGTATATGTACAATCATGCCTCCTATCAAGAATATAGCTTTTTAAGAATTTTTCTGAGAATAATGGTATATATATCAATATACTTTAGTTTAATCACTTATGACATAATTTATAGAAATTCTACTTCTAACTTCATTGTAAAATATTCTCACACTCTTGGCAAGCTTCATGGTATTGAGACTATTTGACATTTCTGTTACTTACATTAGCAGATAGTTTCAGTCTTGATGTCGTCTTCATGGGGATGCAACTGTTTTGACACTTTTATTCTCATATCAATAAAATAAGCATTTTTTAGATAAAGCTAGTTTTATTTACCTGGTGGCTGGTAAACCATTCCATAAGGCCATAATGGAGTTTGGCACAGGAAACTATTTTGCAAGACCATGTTGAAGTCTCTCTGCTATTTTACTACAAGCTTTTAAGCTATACAAGGTGTATATATATGTATATTCAAACCATTCGTTCCAATCATAATCACTATTAGTATTAGCATATCATTCTGTAAATACATCAAGTTGCTGTGCAGTATCTACTTTGCAAAAATATAAAGTACTGTGTATTCTCTGATCTGACACCTGTGCCCTTTTTACTTGACACTGCAGAGCATATGTGGAAAAGGCATTGATGGGCTACATTGATTTTACTACATAACAATCCCACCACAAATACTTATCCTTTTTAAACATAAGTATTCAGCAACACTATTTGTTTTTCTTAAACAAACATCTACCTTTGTTTTTAGGCTACTTGGCCTACATTGTTTACTTGCCCAGTACATCAAACCAATGGAAAGCCCTCAAAGTTAATAACAGGAAATGGCCAGGCTTTGAGTCACTTAAACTTACTATGTTAGTATTGATTTATTAGTAGAAAGTTACAAACAACATTTTCAATATACAACTTCTGCATGAGAAGTCAAAAACATACAAATGCAAACAGTCATTATGAATGGAATTATTACAACTAGAGCTTTATAAAAGAAAACTATTTAATGTATCAAAACACAAAGTATCAGCAAAATAAAAAATATAACAGTGATTTATTATCCACGTATGATATATTGATATTGGTGAAGATAAGGATCAGGAAGAGATAAAAATTTTCCAGTCCAGTTAACATCCTGCAACCAGCTTCCTCAGAATGCCTATTGGATAAAAGGAAATGTAACTACAGTGCAGTAAAATACTTCGAATACCCTACAAACAGCTGAAAATAGATTGAGCATATTCTATAAAAATTCATTTTCAACGGTAGTACAGTAAAACATTTCTAATTTATAAACAAGTGGTGCAAAGATAAAAATATAGAATAAAAAATATAAAAAGTAGTCATGATTTTATGAGAACTGCACACTAATGGTGTTTATGGCTGACAAAATTAAAAGGTTGATTAATGTGGGCTTATTTATTTTATAAAGAAGGCTTCGTATGATTGATCAGAGTTTTTCATTTAATGAGGTCCATTCAGCTATAGAAATCTAGTAAGTTACTAGTTAGGCCTATTGCAGCCATTAAAACAGCCACAAACATTATTGATTGGAAAAACTTAGTATTAGATCAGAAGATAAAACTCACTGGAGGCTAATGAGAACACAGCTATTGCCATCACAGAGTGCTGGGCAGAAGCTGGTGCACCATTACAGAGGTTTCCAGCACACGAGCAGGTGTGGATCTTTCCATTTTTCACATTAATGCCATTAGATTGCCCAGCAAATTTCACAGGTGTCTGACAGGCATCATTATTGGGATAAACCTCATCACATGTTCTTATGGCTGAAACAATAAGCATACAAACTACATCCTACTTAAACCTGCAGTGACAAGCAGTGACACCCAAACCCAGGCACCCCAAAAGGAAGCAGTCATGGTTGTGCAAACAAGCAGAAACATAAAAAAATAAAATATCTTAGATGTGAAAACTGAGGTAGGTGAAGAAATGGAGAAATTGAGAAAAGCCTGTGTTGCAGATTAGAAATGTAGCCTAAGAAGTTATGTTCTTGCAAGAATTTCAACCCTCGTCCCAAACCAAAATTTAATAATAAAATTAAAGAACTTGGGCTATCTCAATTTCTCCATTACTGCTGCTAAATTCGAAAACTCTGGGCTGCTTTATGAAATTATAAACAACTTATAGCAACTGTTGCATTCCTACAGTAAATAGTGACCTTAACTGCAGCTGCGGTGACATCAACAGAAGCTAGAAGACTGAAACCAGTACCTACTACGACCTTGACTCCTAGAGCACTTCCCTGTATTTTAGTTTTGGAACATCCTGTGGCCCCATCATCACATGTGTTGATGTGGGTGGGGTAACCAGTGTATTCATCGGCACAGGTAGAATCTGACAGGGAATCACATTCGTAGCACTGCATTGAGAGGGCAGGGGTGACTAAGCATGCTAAAAATATACATATTGATTTAAGAACCTAATCTACAATATCTGAAAAGACAACTGCATATTATAACATTTTATCTTTTATGCTTTAGAAATGGGTTCTCTTTGCATTGAAAAGAGTTCTTTTATTATATCTGTATAGTGGCAACATTTGTGAAGTAAACAAAATATTGAATTAAAATTCTATGCAGGGCTTCACACAATGCTACTGAATAGTTATTTGTTACTGAAATTTATTGTTGCTGGCTGACCTACTACCACACTAGTTGTCATCATCGAATTGTTAATAATGATATTTTTATTTGACTCTTTACTGCTTGCCTTGTTTCTATGGCATGATGAATTACGCCATTGTTAGTTATTAGATAATGTGTAGTACTGACCCAGATACAATTCGGCCGCAAACACTATCACGATGACAAAGAACAAATTAAAATGTTAAATCACCATACTAAAAATGCCTTCTGATTTTTATTCCTAGTTTAATAAAACATGTAAATGTTTAATCACTGTATTTATTAATTTCTCTTGTTGATTCATTTTTATTTTCAGAATAATATTTATACAATTGCGATGTATCACTGTCACTATGAATCTCGAATTGTATGAGCCAACACAGGAAGTACAAGAGGGCTAACTGTTCATTTTTAAACCTCCCTATTTCCAATAATGAGCAGCTGAATAGAATGTGAAACTAAGTCAAGAAAAATGAGCTAGCTAAATAACTATCAAGGAATTGCTTGTTCTCTTGCATCGGTTTTCGCCAGTGGGCAATGTGAAATCTCATCTAATGTGGCCTTATCCTAACTGTGACTAGTTGAACTGATGAGAGAATTTAGCCAGGAGCTAACAAAACAGTATATTATTGCAAATGTTGGCTTAAAAATCTCAGTGAGCAGGAAAAGGCTCCTGTCTACAGAGGAAGTGCTTTATTGTGTTGTCTTGACGTACAGCCCATCAAACAATAATTTATCTTTCTCACAATGAATAAGAAATTGACCAAGATGTAGATCCCTGATTTTGTGAATGCATTTTGATAGATTTACGGTTGAGAGCATATTTCTAAGTTCCAATCACCATAGTTACGTATTTTAGGCATACCAAGTTCCCATTGATTGTTGGATAAGTTTCCAAGGATAGCAGAAATGGTTAAGAAATAATAATTTGACTCAACAAGATTTTAGAATTCAAATGATGAAATAATCTTAATGAATTTACAATTAACTCAAATCTTGTATAAAAGGAATTGGGATAACTCTCAGGAAGATCCTAATTTAAAACAATGGGGAAGAACTTTCAAAGGAATATCATGTAATTTTTGGCAACCATTTACAAAATTAACTGCTAGCATGTGTCTACTCAACAAAATGTTTTTGACATGTGCGGACATTTATTTTCAACTAACAGCCTAATTAATGGCCATTGACCTACAGCTGTAAGCTATATAAGTCAGCTGCTATACGTGACAAGTTCCTTGCCTGTTAAGTCAATATATACAGTATATATACAGTATATATACAGTATATATACAGTATATATACAGTATATATACAGCATATATACTGTATATATACAGTATATATACAGCATATATACAGTATATATACAGTATATATACTGTATATATACAGCATATATACAGTATATATACAGCATATATACAGTATATATATACTGTATATATACAGTATATATACATATATATATTTATAGTACCATAGTATCACTAAATTGATATCTTCAGCTGGAGTTGATGACTTTAGGTAAGAAATGGCACAGGTAGTAATGGCACAAATGGATGCATTATAGTTAATTATACGCTATAAATCCCCAAATAAATTATGGATATAACATATAAAGCAACTGCCTTAAAATTTGTAAGATATATAATAATTTGTGAGGCAAAGATGTGCTGATTAAAATGAAACAATAGAGATAACAGGGACACTTGAAAGTAGCTCTACGATGCTAGTACTCCCCAACTCAGGTAGTTGAAGTGTGCTGGAGTGCATGGAGTGCTGGCATTATTACACGTTATAATTAAATTACTGCAGAATATCATTTATTAGTGTTTATCAAGATTTGTAAAGAGCTACTTAACCTAATATTGGCTTTTAATTTACCTGAGCATTTACTGAGGTAACTATGTGAAGCTATAAAAATAATGCTAGCATTAAACATAACGGAAGTGTACGTAATTTTTTGTGAATCAGTTGCTAGCAGCTGCAACTGTTCCTGGTTGGACACCGCCATGTTTAACACTAGAAATATGCATGCAACATATTTAATATCTTAGGTCAGCTAAAACAAATGCTGCAAAATGAGGTCATCACATAAGAATGCCAGGGTTCTTAGCCGTGAAAAGAGGAAGAATATTACCACTGGCTATGCTAAGATGTTATAGATAGAAAGGGAATTTGTTATAGATAGAAAGTTAATATTTTATAGATGGGAAGCTAATGTGTCATAGATAGAAAGCTAATATTTTATAGATATGAAGCTAATATTTTATAGATACGAAGCTAAGATGATATAGATAGAAAGTTAATATGTTATATATATGAAGCTATAATATGTTTGATAGAAAGGGAATATTTTATAGACAGAAAGCTTTGTCGTTGGACTTTCTCAAGGCTAGTGAAAGCCACATAAGAAAGTTTACGAAAGCTGCCCAGTGAGATATGATGTGTTGTGTTCTCGTGATATTGTTAAACAAGAGTGAACAGTAAGATTACACATACAAGTAAAATGGGCTGTATAGTAGAATCTACGACTGCATTGAGGCTAACAAGATAAAAAAACACATGTAGATGAAAAGTGGCGGAATAACAACTGGCTTCGTATATTAGTAGGATAAAAAAACTGTATATAATGAGTTTGAACAAATAGACATTAGAATAAGAGGTAACCCAGAACATAAAATGTGGTATTTTATAATATTATCTATGCAGTGTATTGACAAGGCTAGTTCACTACTTAGCATGATGAAAGAGGCATGGGTCGCACCAGTCAGTAAGCAGTGAAAGTATGGCTAAAGAAATTCTTAGAACAACAAAGAATAAAGAAGTAGGTCACAGTTAACAACCAACTAGTCCGCATTCACAACCTTTTCTACGCACGCTGCAGCTACTAACTTCAAATTGTGGTTTGAATGCACAATAATATTATTATAAGATTTTTTCAAGAAAAATATCTGTAAATTCATAATTTAAATGATATCAAATTAACAATGAGCTTACTGCTTAGGGTCAACCAGAAACCAAGGTGTCTCCTAACTGTTCAACTAGAAATTTTATTTAGTGAAGTAAAAAGTCTTGTTAGTGGTAGATTTCTGTTCTTGGCTCTATATTTGTGGTCAGAATTTGATTGTTTTACTTCATAATCAGACTATAGTAAACTAGACTAGAACGGTTTTCACTGGTGTATTATTTTTTCCATTTGGCTTATAAAATCTTGGGCACTGTGTCATCTAAACAGAATCACACAACACCTTCAATGCTATTTTGCTATATAACATGTTCACTAGCATATATAATGGCTGTACAACTTCAAGTGGCAGTAGTTGAGAGCCAAGATTATTTGCTGCATGAGCAGCTTGAGCTTGCCTGAAAAAATGTTTTCACATTTCTAATGCTATAAAGTTCTACTAGAACTAGAAGTAATGTAAATCAATCCTGCATAACTCTGCGCGAGTTATTATTGATGAAACAAATAATTTTAGGGTTTAGATTTGTCTTTTTCAAATTTTTATTTGATTCGTTTATTCAGAGGCCAACAACCACATCTAAATTTGAAAAAAAAATGCAAGTGATGTAAGAGGTTAGGTTGCCAATAGGCAAACCTTTAATAATAATTGCTAACAAAATAAAATAATTATAATAACCATAATGACATTAACTGTAAGTGTATTGGTATTACTATTAGTGTAACTATAAGTAAGTACTACAGCATAAATAGTATTACTGTAAGTGCATTACATCTTGCCTGTTCAGTGTTTACAAGCCTTCCATGGAATTTGCTCTCTCAAAATGAAAATGAACATCGATAATAATATTAATGTTGATAGTTGAAATAATGTTAATTATTCACTAATTATTGCTATACAACATTTATATTAAATCAAATGTTATATTCTGCAGTTGATCTATATAATTATAGGTATATATTTCATTTTAATCTATATAATCATATAATGTTTGCATTAATAATGATATTTTATAATGATCACAATGCAGCATAATACTATAATTATAATCTTATCCCCATAGTTTTCATACATGTTAAATATTTTACATACCAAGAGAGAAGACAGCAAGTAAAATCTGATACTTCATAGTCGTGTAGAGTTAGTGGATGGCGCAGAACAGTTGGAAGATGATAATTTGGTTACTCGAGGTGGAATGGCCTGCTAGATATTATACAGGCTTGGCGGTTGCTTTTTATGGCCAACCATTTACAACAATATAAAAGGGGTAGAACAAAAGAAATTTTTATTATTTCACAAATTTTGTAATAATATTTTAAATAATTAATTTTTAAAAATAAATAAAAATTATTATTAAAATGTTAAATGTATTTAAATTACATATTAAATATTTTTACTATTCTAAATAGTCAAACAGCACAGTTGCTCTCCCTGTTCTTACAATACAGTATAAGGGTGACTTTTGCTCATCCATCATTGGCCAACAAGTTAATGATTTTAGGTGAAGTGGACATTGTTTATTCCTATAAGTGACGTACTGCTAAGTCTTAGCACTGCTCTTACATGTGCCTGCGATTACTAAAAAGCTTACACATGACTAAAAAAACCTCAGTTGATCAATTTTTATAAAAGCAATTTCAATCAAAGTTTAAAATTGCTTTTATAACCTAATAAAGCAGATGTAATTTGCGCAGGCATGCTATTCAGTGTCAAAATGCACAAAAACACAAAATAATGTTGACAGAAAATTTCATAAATGAAAATTATATGAAAAAACAGCGAGAAAGCAAATTTTCAAAATTTTCATCAAAAAATGACAAAACTTGCGGAGAGCTGAGCTTAACTATTTTATAAGTTAATTTATACTAGCCTTGCTTGTATTGACCTTGGCCAGACTAAAAATGAATCTCCATTGAACTAGAAAATATTATATTTCATTTCAGTGTGAATAGCATTCAGTAGCTATTGACTAATGTAATCTTAATTATCTGAATTACATATAAGCAGCCTACGGGGAAGGAGATTATAGATTAGTTGCTGCAGTGGGATTTGTTAACAAATGTGTACATTTATAGAAGGTTATTATAATACAACGCACCAGTTACTAAGTTCAATAGTGTACTTAAATAGAGTTGTTGCTGTTAGTCTATTATAAGTTGATTTGCCAAGTGCAGGTACCGGGAAGATAACTACTACAAAATAACATATAGGGCACATGCTGCTCGATGTCACCAACAACACCTGAAGCGCCTATATAATATAGCCACAAGAAATTTTAAAAATAAAAATTTTATAACGGCTTTGAACGAGAAATTATTTTGCAAATACTGAAATCTTAAGAACTTGGACTTTAGGTAAGGGCACATGATCAACGGACCAGAGACGCAATATTATATCAACCTAGATGCATGTAAACAGATCGGATGTGATCAGCCCTATATGTAGTGAACTAGCCTTGTCAATACACCACATAGACATATTGTATGACATACCACATTTTATGTACTGAGTTACCTCTTATTCTAATGTCTATTTGTTTAAACTCATTATATACAGTTTTTTGCCATATACCAATATACAAGCCAGTTGTTATTCCGTCACTTGTTATCTACATGTATTTTAATGTCAGTTACTTGTTAGCTTCAATACAATACAGTCATACATTCTACTCTACAGTAACTCTTACATATACGTTTTTAATCTTACTGTTTACTCTTGTTCAACAAAATAACAAGAACACAACAATCAGAAACTGGCTGCAATACAACCTATAACTCTAGTGATATAATATATGATTGCTCATGCAAAAAAGACAGTAGACTATCACAAAATAGTAATATATCTTGCACATTTACCAACAAAATTAGTCATAGCACAAGATTAAAAAATGTAATGCTATTGTATATAGCTTATAAAGTGTTGAGCTAACTAGCCAGTACACGCATTTAATTATAAGGCAAACAACTCTTACTTTATACTTTATAATATTTGCTATTCAAGGTATAGCCCTTGGCTCTTTCCACATTTTTACTGTGCATATAGTTCCTATAGCATTAAATAATTTATTAAATTATTATATCATTTCAAAACATTTGTATTCTGCTTTGAAGTATTCACTTGTTTAGAGGTAACACCATATTTTGAGCAATTTAGAAATTGGATACCTTCTATTGTATTAAATTTTATCAGATGTTTGCAGTTCATTATAATTGATGGGAAATTTTACTGGAACCAGATCTTCATTTAGGTGCAGGAAGGGAAAAAATTAATAGCCCCAAAAATTGGCACAATAAACACTTTATTAAATAAGTAGGAATATAATAGGAATATAAACTATATAGAATAACAAGACATTATGTACTAGTTGATTACCTGGTATATAATATTGTGCTAGGGAGATAATCTTGGCTGTTTGCCAATATTTTACTGATCGAAATTATGCTGATAGCTTTTGCAGTTTTGGCTTTTTGTTATGGTATTTGCTTTTTGGCTAATTCATGAAACTCTTTAGTTTGTATTATGATTGTTATTATAGTTTCACTTGCCAGAAAAAGGTTAACGGGAGCTGATATTTGTAGGTGTTAAGTTATAATTTAGAAGTTTTGGTTGAAACTGCATATTTGAAAGTTACTTATGTATATGTTTTTGTACAGCATGTAACTATTTTCTTATATAGAGTTATACAAGTCAAAGACAGAGCAATAAATCCAGAGAATAAGGATATTGTTTTATGCTTGTTGCTAATCAATCCACTAAACCATTCCTGGCACATATATTACTAATATGCATATATCCTAGAATGTTATGTTTTGATAATATGTTTATAGTCGCTATCCCTGTGAGAAACTCCTGTTATAAAGGGTTTTTAATAGAACGGGCTATGGACTTGTTCAAATGAGGGATAGGAGCAATTATGACTGAATGCTCTTCCTAACATCACCAATGGCCTTTGTCCGGGTTCGAACCCATATGACTTCGTGTTCACAAAGCAAACGCTTTAACCCCTAGACCACGGCTGCTCCATTATACTAAAATATTATCTAGTAAAGCAACACTTCTTCACTGAAAATAGGTTAATGAAGAGTATACATAAGAACTACAACAGGAAAAAAGATAAGACAAAAGTACGTGAACAAAAGATGTATTGAATAGGAGGTAAAAGAACAAAAGTGCTAATATATGAACAACACATATCCATTTTCCCACAAGCACGTTGGTGGCCAATTAGCCCAATTTGGGAGAAACAAATTGTGTGGCCGAATTTTACACAATGATGTGATGAGTCTATATTTTGGTCGAGTTTGGAATTATTTTTGTTGATCGTTTTTCCAATAGCAATGGTTTTACAATCTGCCACCAAGCAACACAATTGGAAGCAAACTCGGTTCAGTTACCTTGAAGCACACTCAAGTGGTTTAGAGGCAGTTTACATTGGTATTAGCATCTCTTTAGGTATATTACTCAGGTTTTGCTTTCTGTCAAGCAGTTCACCAAACAAACCATTGTATATATAGGTAAATGCTTGTTTTCCCTATTAGATTATATGTGACCAGCCAAACAGAGTTGATGTTTTAGCAACCCAAACCTCAAGTTTTCCAGCATTGTTGCTTCAGGAACATTGTCACATCAATTATATTTGGAGGACAATTCAAAGACAACTGACCGATGGTAGAATTTTTGACTTAATATAACCTATGATTCACACCCATATAGTAAAGTTTGAGGAAAATTTATAAAAATATTTTTGTTTTAGAACTCAACAATATAATTGATATATTTGCAGTAGGAAAAAATATATTCT
Source organism: Bugula neritina (assembly GCA_964035545.1). Classification (NCBI taxonomy): domain Eukaryota; kingdom Metazoa; phylum Bryozoa; class Gymnolaemata; order Cheilostomatida; family Bugulidae; genus Bugula; species Bugula neritina. The sequence goes on along the minus strand of OZ037766.1, from coordinate 25,239,811 downwards.
CAAAAGCTTTTCACTGTCTATATCCTATATAATGTTATACACAACTTTAGCAATTCAGACATTGTTTTCTCATTTCACATTGCTTAGCTTTACTTCTAGTTACCAAAATAGTCTGGATCAGCTAAATTAGGATACAATGATTAATAGCCTCTAGGGTGTGAGTTTTTTCTCTAGTATGTGCTACTGATCTGCATGATTGTTCACATCAATGTTTTCGCCGAGTTTTCATTGCATGAATGATGTTAATCATTTAGTCAGTGTCACATGTACTTACTACTGTGGCCTAATTATCATAATATTATTGGCTGCGATAGTCTGATTTAAATCTTATAAGTGTATATAGTACATTCAGTATAAGAGCTTCTTTGAAATAACATTTCAAACATCAATATAATGTCATTACTGCTATAATATGAGAGTTTTGGTAAAACCTTCTGAGGCAGCATAAAATAAATAAGATCACCTATTATATTTATTGACACAGTACTGCAACGACCTCTATAGCCCCAGTGTTTTATTTTTCATGCATGGATGCAATCAAATATTTCATGTGAATATAACACCTTCAATTATAATAATATTAATTATAACAATAATTTTAGACTCTAGGTCACTATTATATTTCCAAGAATTTATACTAGTAAACATGTCCTAGCTCAAGTTTTAATATAATGTTAGTTTTCTGTAAATATTGTTAAAGTATTCCCAAAAAAGTATGGAATTGTTTATTAGCTATATAATTAAATTCTAATTCTAATTTTGCAAATTACCATATATGTATAAGAATTATACCAACACATATTTTATTAGTTTACCTACATTTTCAAATTGCCAAAAAATATGCAGTTCTATGATTTTGTATCTAATAAGTTTTAGCTGAAAATAACTCCTATAGGACCTAGAAAATGAGTATTTAAAGAAAAAAGTATAACTACAATTCTGCTAACCATATTTATTTGCAGCAATATATATTTCGAGACTGAATTATTTGGAGTTGCCCTCTTTAGCAGACCACAACTCTCTACTATACTGTTCATCAAGGCTTGTTCACCCCTCATTATTTCCTTTAAAATGCATTTATTTGAACAATTGGCTCGTAGTGAAAAGGATGTGCATACATTTTTTCATTAGTACCATCCCAAGTTAGATATTTAACTTGGGATGGTATTAATGAAATAATGTATGCACAAACATACATACTACAATATACGCATCACCTATGCTCATAAACCTTAAGATATTGAGGTGATATTTTAATAAGTATTGTATATCTTTATAACTGAGTTTTCCAATTACTTTTAGTATATAGCTGTTCGATCTCTGTTTATATTCTGCAAAGATGATAATATAACTTTTGTCATAATCATTCAAAGCATTGAAAATATTCATGATGTCTAGTTTAAATTTCTCATTATTTTAAAGTAAAACTTAAAGTAAATATAAAATTTGTTGATTAATGCATTTTAAGAACATTCTGTCATAACCTAATTATTATTATTCCCCAAACAACCAATTCTAAAATTGCATCACTATCCAACTGTCAAATAACTAAACTCTTTATTTAATTATAACAATAAGAATCATATGTAGATATTATACTTTATTTATAGGATGAATATATAATACTTACCATGACCTTTCCCAAAAGAGGTCTATTATAATCATCTATAAGGTTGACTGACCTAATTTACCATCGAATCTACATATTACGAAATAGCAGCTAAAAACCTAAGTGAGCAAAGTGTCACTTAACTTCGACAATACACGCTCATATTGAAAAAATAGTACTAACTAATGCTCACAATTACCTACTATATAGTTACATAATTGCAATAGTAATTAAACAACTACTATTATAGTGCATACTGGTATATACATGTAGATCATGGGAGCTAAGGGAACTCGAAGATGATATATGAAGACAATATAGCTGTCATTGACCTAGATTTTAACAAGTCTGTGCGCGTGTGTATGTGCGTGTGTGTCTGGTTTGAGATGCTATAGTTAAAGTTACAAAACCAGTCAATTGTCACTGGCAAATTTAGTAATTTTAAGGTTTAGCCACTAACCACCCTGGCAATATTGGGGCAATTTATCTTAGCCAACATATTAGGTACTTACATAAATTAATTTTAAGGATTTCTTAGAATTTCTGAAGAGTTCTTAGAATTAATAAGTGGTATTACTGGTTTAAAGATTGACAGCCATGCATATATGATTGACCAAACTTCAAGTTTGATTTTATCTTTAACAAGACTGCAGATAATGCTATGATAGTTTAAAAGCTGAAGGGGGAGAGGAGAGCTTTGAGAAAAAGCAAGTTTTTGTGTTAGGTATGTAACAATCCTGCCACCATATACAAAATGACGCGCAGCTCGGCAAGCTGATGCAGTGTATATTTGATTGATTTATTACTGTTAGAGGTCTAGTAACTCTACTCTCGTTTATTTATATTGAGACTGCGTAAAACATTTACAGAGCTTGCCTATATAAAATCAATAATTTGGTATATATTTAGTTGCAAGGGAAAGCGAGGATACTAAGGTGCGATGTTGTAATATCGTCTTGACCTCAAACTTGTGAGAAGAGAGATCTCTGACAAGTGGATTGCTCAGGTTAATTAACTGAAAGGTGATGATAAAGAAATCTGTTTGAGTTTGAATTATACAACTCTTGGCTTTCAGTCGTATTTGTCAATCCTTGGATGATAGGATGAACAGCTCCTGCTTGTTTCTGAATCTGATCATTCTTTTATATTCTACTGGTAAGACTTAAAGTTTAAATGGCTACATTTAACTAAAATTAAAGTATTTATTTTGTGACTCAGCTCACTCTAGATATTCTCATTTCTTTTCATCTCACCTTGCATGAAGACTCTAGATGTAATTCATGTAAGGGTTTCTTCGTGCTATGACCAAAAGAGATCACATACAGGTTGTAATAAGCCTAAGTTCTTTTGATGAATTTAGGTGATTTGGAGTGTAAGTTGAAACTCTTCAAGAGTGTAACCTCCTTTATTATATATTTCATCTAAACACAGGCCTTTTCAACTTCTCTATAGTACTGCTGGTGTAGTCATTGCAATAGTTATCTGCTTCTGCTAGAAACGAAAAGACTGGAATGTCAACATATACATCAAAACTGATGTAATATGAAACATGTTTTGATGAATCGTTTGTTTCAAAAAGAAATACTTTGATCAACTAAGATGTTGATCATTGATAAAGTAGCCAGGTGGGCAAGATGTTCTGCCATGGCTAGGTGCTCCCGACTAAATGAAGTATTTTTGCAACTACCTACGATTCACTTATTTTTCCTTGATGCACTAACAATTACACCAGATGATAAGGGCAACTTTTGAAAATAGACAGTATCTATTGTTACTGCAAATTGTTCCTTCTTACTGCACCTATACCACTTAACCTATCCTCTAACACTCCTACAAATGCATGGTTTATGTATATTGGCAGGTAGATTTCTGAAACTGTTTGCTAAGTAAATAACAGCACACTATAACTCTCATCTATTACCTTATATCAGTGGTTCCTGACCTGCTTCATACAAAATCCCCCTTTCATAACTATTTTCTAAATAATTCCCTTTTCTAAAAATCATAGTTTATACGTAATTTTAAAAATTAACTGACATTAAACACAATATAAGTATATATTTAGTTATAATGCAATGACTGGAATAACAAGAGCGGAGCAGTCCAATGATTAATGTGATGGTGGCAACTGATGGTTTTGTGCTAGCTTGTGGCTCTGTTTTTAACAGTTCATATTGCAGGTCACTTATAATGCTATAGCCGCGAGTGCTTTTCTTCTTATTTTAGCATTAACTAAAATACTACTTCCGCTTGCTGCCTATGACTGTTTCTGGTACCCTGCGCAATTTTTAAGCTAATACTCAACTTATAGCATAACAAAACATTGTGCTGTGAACTCAATAATTCAATACCAGTGAGCACTATGCATTAAATTAAGGTAATAAAGTAGATAGTATAACATATGATGTGCAGATGATGTATTAAAACGATTATTATAGCAAAATGTTGGAACCAGGTAATAATAACAAATTATGTAGTAGCCTAATATTATTATGTTGCTGCAGGTAGCATCAGCTGCACATTATGTTATGTGTGCGGGGAGAAATCAGCGCTAGCTGAGATGTGTGTTGATGATTACTCGTATGACATGAGAGCACAACACACAAAAGATTGCAGTCAGGAATTCGGACACACTAAAGGTTGCATGAAGTCAAAATATGTTGATCCAGAAGGAAACCAGATAGGTACTTTATACCCAAATGTACTGCCACTACTGTGATGTAATGTTGTGACCTGGAATTTTCACAAAATTGTGCTATATGAACATGAGTGATGCCATTATACAATATAGTGTTAGTAATATATAATATATTACATACACAATTATTATGATATAACAGTTATGTAAAACTTATAATGTACGTTTAAGACACAGAACAATATGGAAATATTGCTACATCATATCAAGTAAATATATTTATATATGGTCATAGCCATGACCAACATGAATAATGTCAATGTAACTATTATACTGCATATAATTAAAATAACTTTTATGTTGTAACTGGTAATTAGGTAACATATAAAGTGTTAGTAAGATGCTTGTCACTATTAAAACATAGATTAGCTACTTACCATATAAATAAATATATTTTACTAGATTTCTTTGTGATACTACAAAAGTTGTAAAATTATAAGAATTTACTTAATGTTTTTGTTTGATATTTTAGTATCAAGGAGTTGCGCTCCCAAAACTGGAATGCATGCTGATAATGAATGTAAATCTACGGAGGTCTCCAACACCAAAGTATATTTTTGCCACTGTCCAAATGATTATTGCAATACATCTGTGAAAGTAGCAGCCAGTTTTAGTTTACTTCTTGTTTTAATCTTAATACTGAGACTATATTGAAAATGGGCGATTTTTTTGATCATAACAAACTTTTTTCTGCCATGTCAGTTATTTGATAATAATATAATATGTACTTAATATGAGAAATGGCATACCATCAACACCACTTTGTGCTTAAGCAGAGGTGTTGTAAAAATCAAGTATAGTTTCTTATTTTCAACTATAATAATACATATAAATTTAAGATTTTTAAAAGGTGTAAAATCTCACCATGTTATACATTGTATAAACCACTTTTATAGTGCTTAGTTTATTTTCAAGCTACTGTTTAAACTAAAAATAATTTACTGAGTTAATCTCAGTTTTCTATAAATATGACATACCAATGTGATAATTTCTTTAACTATAATTTCGTTATTCTAAGCAAAACTTGTTAATAAAACCATGCTGTCTTTAAAGTTCAACTACAAATGAAGTTTTATAATAAAAAAGTTACATAACTTTTACTATAAATTATACATATAATTTACTTTTTTTACACAGAAATGCATGCACGCATACTTGCTAACATCTTTTACATGAAAATACAAATATATACTGCATAAAGCAATAACAAGTTTAAGGTCCAATGTTTACGAAGCTAAGGAATTGAAGTATACATAATAATATTATATTTCGTTATTGCATTATACGCATATAAAATTGTACTATTTACATGAGTTGTTTTCTCTTGTTCGTTATGTATCGTTGAAAAAAGTGCTACACTTGTTATCGGTTTGTTTCGATAAAATTCGAAAATAATCTGACAGATAGACCGCAAGTGACACTGCTCCTTTCAGTAAAGATGGCGAGATCTAAAATTTAAAACTTGTAAGTGCAACGTCAAAGACTTTTACGAGACACTTACTTTTGACTTTGCAATTTAATAAAATGATGTTTTTAACGACTGACTCTGAAATTTTTGTACAATATTTTAGTAATTTTTACGACACTTTTGATTTGCTTTTTACTTAACTTGCTCGTCTATGACTATCAATTTTCAATCCACCAAACTCGCTGCTCAGACACAGATTGAGATGACAGATGGCGATACCCACCTCGATCTAAAATTAAGAAATAACAATCAAAATATAAGATCAGTTCTAGGATATTTGATAATGTATTTAAGTTGAATGGTTTTTTTAGCGTCATGTTATATTCGTGAATGCTAAATTCAATTTGAATTTCATGTAAATTACTATTAAGTATTACTATTAGTATTTCTATTACTATTAGTATTAGTATTACTGTATTAGTATTAATATTGATATTAGTATTACTGTAACTATTACTATTACTCACCATTACTATTAGTATGACTATGAGTGTCACTATGAGTATGGGTATCAGACAAAGTGTGACTATGAGTCAGAGTAGGGTGTTGACTATGAGTGTGGCAATTACTAATACTAATAGTAATTAGTATTACTGAAAGTCAAAAAGTATCAGTATCACAATCACTGATCAGTATCACAATCACTGATCAGTATCACAATCACAAAGATTCACATTGACCATGAGGCTGGGTAATTGTCATTGTCTTGTGATTGTGATTGAATTTTGTCACTTTGAATAAAAATTCAATGACTGAAAGTGACTGTCAACAAATATCTTATTTATCAATTATCAGTGAATCAGTATCACTATCAGTCACAGAACACTTTTACTTCATCAGTAGGACTGTTTCAGTGTTAGTAGGACTATTGCCCATACTATTACTATTAGTATTAGTATGTAAATCATTAGGATTATCATCATTTTCAACAAATATTGTCAGTGAAACTGAATGGCAGTGATTAAATTTACTTTTAATTCTACAACTTCGTCTTCTGTACCAGTGATCACTGGTTACTCATTCAGAATCAATATACATATATGAAATATTTATATAATCATAGTGATATTTACACATATAAATATTTGTATGATCATAGTGATACTGATAGTAATACTAAATGTTAAATTTTATATGAGTTATTACAATGGTCGAAGTTGAAAAAATTAGAAACCATTTCTAAAATTAGAGTGTTCAACTAAATTTTTCATATCTTTACTTACTAATCATACTGCTATTAAATTTGATAATGCTCATATATATATATATATATATATATAATTTAGCGTTCGATTATCACTAATTTTGTTTCAATATCTATATAAATAATATTTATTCGTTTTCATTCTCACTTTGAAATAGTAAGTTATTTTTCTTAAAATGAGATTTTAATAATTGAGGTAAATGTTTAATAATCGAATGTACATTTTTCATTTGTTTTTTATTTTATAGGAGGCCACATTCCTTAAAATATCTCAACATTCAAGATGGCTGACAGCATAGCTGATATTGTTAACGCTGCTACTATGCTGGTTCATAGTGAGGTATGGTAAAGTTACAGTCTGGCCCAACTCTGTTCTCTAATATTCTGAATGCAGTTGTCATCTTCTGCTTCTAGTTTCTTTAGCACTTGCTGGTACAAAACTAAACCTGTTTTGTCGAAAATTAGTTGTCTAATTGCTATGCAATATCCCACACTAAAATATTTTCTTATATGTATTAAAACTTTACCAATGTGACTATAATAATATTTTACTAACCTCAAACCATTGCGTTCTTGTATATAAATTTTTGCATTTCCTAACCTAATCCTAATACCTCGCTCTTCATTATTATTTCTAATGTTATGCTAACAGTAGGACTATAATTTATATTTACAGGATTCAGAAGAGATGGATATTGGAGAAGACTCTGCGGTGATGGTAGCTCAGGGTGAGGTGAATCTGTCCAGCAGTGGGTTGGTGGATGAAGCTGAACTGGAGGGAGAGATGTTACTGGCTGATGGTGGGTCACCTGAGAGAGACAGACCTCTGTCTGATGAACAGTACGTCACAGAAGTGGTTCTAGACGATGAGAATGTGGTTCTGGGTGGAGACGAGATAATAATGCAAGACGGCGAAGATTCTGATCAGAACATTATCATGATGGGAACTGATGATGTACTCATGGGTAATGAACCAAATCTGTATATTCTTTCTTTTGTCTCAATGGTGCTTCTTTAAAAGTAAAAGTAATTCATTATCTAATATTGTTAAACTGTTGGATGGAGTGTTTACATGTACTAGTTATAAAATAGTATGTATGTAAGTTTTCAATCAGTCTTCAAGAATGAAATTTCTAGAGATTTTAGAAAGTTTTGTTGAAACTTTAACCCGGTTATAAATATCGTGTACTCACAAAATTGTTAGCAATCAAAGTGAAAAGTTATGATATTAAATGTCTTGCCAATCTAGGTTTTGCTCTCATGTAATTTTAACTAGACATGCCATAGAAAGAAAGACACTGGTAAGTTGAAGTTGTCAGTTTTAATAGGATTCAATGTGCCACATGGTGCATCTCAAGTTTAGGTGTTTAGGATATTTTAGCATAGCTTAGTAATATCTCTTCAGCTTGTTACAATTATGACTCAACTATAATCAATATAATCAAGAACTAAAAGATTTAATAATGTAGAGCGTTCAAACTAACCTACACTAGTTAGTGAACTGCATTGGTTCAAGTTAATTAAAGGCTGCACTTGATGGGCTGATCTGTTTAAGTTTCCTACAGGTAACAAACAGGTACTTCTTCATAAGTAATTTACAGGTAATTTGAACGAGTAATTATATGTAAATTTTCTACAGGTAACGATGAGCAGGTAATCCTAGGTGGCGAAGAGGTTGTTGCTGAAGATTCACCTGAACAGACAGAATGTCCAGGTTGGGGTTTAAACAGAAGAATAGCTTGTGGTTTCAGTATCAAGTGTTGTTGTAGAATGACTAGTCCACTTTTTCCTGGGGCTTTTACTAGCTTCTTTTTATGCTGATATCTTTATGCAGTATTGTTTTCTTTTCTGGGTATAATGATAGATTTTAATCTTTCTGCTAAATATTAATGTATATAAAAATAATTTCATGTACTCGACATTGGATGAGCTTCAGTGGTGTATTGTGCTACCCCCTGTTCTGAGAAGCACAGCTGTTGGCCCCATATATGCACGGTGGTGTATTTTCAGTGCCCCTCGATAACCAGGAAGAAGCTGAAATGAGTGAAGAAGACGAAGAAGTTGGAAAGCTGATTGATTCAGATGATAGTGAAGACTCGGACCTTGGAGGTAGGAAAATATCAGCATATGGAAATATCTGCGGTCAGTGCAAAAGTGATGAAGTTATTTGACTAAGTTTGAGATCTAATTGCTCAAATGCAAAATAAAAAAGAGATGGAGGATTTAATTATAATTATATTATGTCATTGCTCATTAGCTTGTTCTCTGTATTCAGATGCTGATAGCCCTGTGATCTCGGAGCCTGAGGAACCTAAGAAGAAATCTACTCACAATAAGGGGCCTGGTAGGTCTTCTTTAGATACCTTATTTCATTATTTAATTCATTGTACTCAACTAACAATGTTCCTCTGAGTAGAGTGATGGTGAATATTTTCAAAATCGCATTTCTTATTGAAAAGCAATTCTGCTAGCCTTTGTTTGTGACTCAGATTTTTTTATTATGGAGGCTGGGGTGTTGTTTTTTAAACTTCAGGCCAGAAACATATCAAGTAGTTTTAGTTCAAAGTAGTTATTATTGTTTTAGTTCAAATGAGGCTGGAAATTTTTTTTTGTTCTGAGAGTTCGTGAATAGATATTTTAGTATGTTCAGTGGAAGATTAAAATATCTCTAAATTTTAGTATTTTAACATCACTGAAAACAAGAGTCTTAGGTTTATTATTAAGTATAATTGAAGTAGCCTTTAAATAACAGTTTTTAATACTGTCCTGAACAACTGCGAAACAAAGATTTTATGAAACATGCTTTTATTCAAGAACTATTAGTTACGTATGTTCTACATGATTAATGCCAGTTTTATTGATTTTGTATTTCCATCATTAAAATGCCATGATCCTTGTTGAACAGTTTTTATACTATTTTCATAAAATAGTATTTTTTCATGTTATTGATTGCATTCCTAATCGACATTAGTAACCATAGTAGCACACCTCGCTAAAAACATAGGATTATAATTGGCTGTAAACAACTGTAAACAACACTAACAGTATTTTTTAATTTAATTTCTGCGAATAAACTGTAGATTCAAAACAAACACATGTTTTCACACTGATCATGATACAAATACATGAATTAAATGGTTTTCCTAAACCATCCCTCATGCTATAGACCAGCGATGCTCAACCTGCGGCCTTTAGACTTTTGGCGGCTTTTTGAGCTGGTAAATGTGGCCTTTTGGTCTCTTAGTAAAATACAAATTTAGTTCAGGTTCAATCCTTCCTCAATTTTGCTTTTTACTAATTCTCAAGTTTACCATATAAATCATGGCTGCTAGCACATATTGGTGGGAACAGTTATTCTCTCGAATGGGGTATGTCAAAAGCAAATTCAAATTGAGGCTAACATACTCCTATCTGGCCGATATCCTTCACATATCGGCATTGAACCAAATTATCAAACCATACTGTGTTCTGTTCAATGTACAGAGAAATTCTTACTTTCATGAACAAATCAAGTTATTCTCCTGAATCTTTTTTTTCATAAAATAAGTATGGTTTTAGGTAAAAATGTCTCAGATAAAAATGGCACGGTAAAAATGTCACAGGTAATAGTGGCACAAATGGAAAGTAGGTAAAAATGGCAAACTGATGTAAAATTTTCTCAAACCCAAAACCCCCATTCCAAATCCCCAACCCCCACCCTAAACCCCAATATTGAAAATGTGCCATCTTTACGTACTTTGTCACTTGTGGCATTATTACCTGTGCCATTTTTACCTGTTTCATTTTTACCTGTGTCATTTTTACCAGACATCAATAAATACATATCAAATTTGAAAATAGGCTTTAATTAAAATACATGGAGAGTTTTGACAGTGAGATTGACACTGAACTTTCTGCTTTCTAGTGGCCTTTTCCCAAAAAAGGTTGAGCACCCATGCTATAGACTGTCTAATGCTTACTAGTCTCCCAACTCAGTGTTGAATATTATGTCTTACAATGATGTAAGAAGAGCAGTTTATCCTAAGCTGAACACACTCCTGTCATTAACTATTAAGCAAAAGTCAACACCACACATTTATTGCAGTATGACTGCATCATAAACCACTAATATTATTATATTCTATTACTTGCAGCTAAAAAATTGAACAGAAGGCCGGCCAGGAATAAAAGGAAGAAATCTTTGCTTGGTTCTGGAATAGCTTCTAAGTTATTTCTATGTCCATATTGTGATAAGAGTGCATATAATCTAGGTAACGTCTACAATGATGATAATAATATATGTTGCACTATGATGTCTATATTCTAAGTGCACCGCGTCGTTTTAAATGATTGCATTGAGTCACCACTGTGTTCTATTATCAGCCTCCCCTGGCTTGCATTGCTTGCCAATTGCTACTATCCCCAGTTGATTTATCTCCCCTTCATCAATGTCTGCCCCAACTATGACAATTTAGGTAACATGGTATTAATGAGCATCTTTATCTTAAAACCTTTTCACTTTCTAAAAGTTTTGCATTTATATGCACAACTTTGTGTGTGCGTGTGCTCTGTACGTGTGTGTGTGTGCGCGTGTGTGACCGCGTGTGCTGCAAGATGAGCATTGTTTGTGCAGGGGTTTGGGCCTCCAGGGACGCCCTCTTAATCTTTCATTACCTGTTATAGAGCTGATTCACACTCACATATCCGAATCACACCAACAGACGGGTAAATACAAATGCCCCGAGTGTACTTACGCCAGTGACTTTGAGTACGCTCTCAACATCCACTCAGTCATACACGACACCTCCTCCCCGGCACCCCCCTTCTCCTGTACCATGTGCTCATTCAAGTGTAACATGGAGTTTCAGGTTTGTGCAAAGTGTTGTCTCTTTGTCACATGGTCTGCTTGTTACATGTTATTAGTTGAAACTAATTGTTATATGTCAAGGGCTTGGGGAATTAAACCATTTGTGTTATATACTGTGCCCACTAACACATATGCAACCAACAAATATATTATATATTCAACCAAGTTATGTCGTTGAATTTTGGGATTTTAAGTGAAATATCTTATTCCAGCACTTATGAAAGTGATTTTTTTCGTAAGTTTTCTTGTTTTCCTTTGCTTTCAAGCCAATCGAGAAATCTCCCAAAGTTTCAGTTAGCAGTATTTCCTTAAAAGTCACATAAAACCAGCTTTGGTAAATTTAAATATATAAAACAACTGAAGCATCTCGCCTGGTTTTAGTCAAACTGACTCAAACAAATTTAAAGATAGATCATTTAATAGTAGGAGTGTGTAAGTTAGTGGGAAGTCACTCGAAACCCAAGATGCTCAACACCCAGAAGATTTGCTATCAGGTCAAATTTTTTTGATTTGAATGCAAAAATTATATTTTTATAGCCTGTGGGAGTACTCTCTAATAAACTTATGTATCCAATAAGCTGTTGTTACCATGAGGCACCTTATTTTAACTCAGCATTAGTTTATTGTAGACGTTTGAATTAAACTCTAAATTTAAAGTTGATTAATCTCAAATAGTATAAGGTTTTGTGCACAATGTGTTTCTAGTTGAACAAACACATAAATTCACACACTGGGGAGAAACAGTACAAGTGTTCCCAGTGTAACTACGGCACAGACCACAGTACCAACTACAGGAGACACATGGAGCGCCACACCAAGAACTATGGTATCACGTGTCAGTTCTGTAACTACTCTTGCAGCAACGACTACCAGCTCAACAAACATGTCCAACATTCTCACCGGGATAAAGTTGACGCTGGGTAAGTCTTGCCTTCTCTCTTGCTGGCAGTGCTGTTTGATTGGATACAGTGTTTTGGCACCAAGGAGATAGTGATTTATTTATTATGATAATAAAATTATGTGCTGTAAAAAGGCAGCAGTGTTTTGGATTGGCATTGTGTGTGTCAGGATGGTAGTATTTGAACGTTTCCAGTCTTAAACGATAGAGATGTTGAGTAGCAATAGCTTGTATCTAGGCTGCTTGCTTAGTCAGCAGTCTAGTACAGATAGTGTTTCTTCACCAGATTTCCTTTGCCTTTAATGTAGGCTGAGTACTTTCTTCTGCACAATCCTTTTATTCCCTAAATTAGCCTCTAAAACTTACACTACAGTTTGTGTGATTCCCACCTTACTCACTTCTGCATTCCATATTTTAGCGAGTATGAGCCAAAAGCCTCCTCCACTAACCCAACTAAACCGGAGCCGAAGAAGGTGAAGGTCGAACCACCAAAGGTCAGTTGCTAGCATATTACATAACATATGTCCTGATATTTCTACCAGTTGGTCACCATGGGACTGACTAGTAGATTTATATGTCCGGTTACTGCTCTGTTGTTTGTCCAAGTCCCTTGGGAACAGTTGAATCTACCTCACTTGTACTAGTAGGGAGAAGTTGGTCATCAATCGATTGATGTAGTTAGCTGCTGCAATAGCCATTCTCTTCCAGTATATAAGTCTACTTGGTTGGCTGATGCACAGCAAGGTGCAAGTAACCTATTACCACTTTACTTTGAATGGAAAATTTAGTAAATAAAGACCCAAAACAATGATTAAATTTAATATTTTTGGCTATAATTGCAAACCTAAAGTCTTCATATTTTTGCAAAAGGAAACTATCATAATTTTCTCTTCCCAAAATCTCAATTTTTAGTACAGAAGTTCAGTGTTCATTTATCCATGTTTTTTTTTATTTTATGCTTTGAGGAGAAAAATCAAGATTAACGCCATTATTTTTTTGGTAATTGTAGTTTTTATAATGCGATTTCTAAAAGACATCTAGTTTTTTCCTTTAATAATAATGTGATATGCATGAAAGTGATGGTGCTTCAGCTAATGTATAAATACCAGGTGTTTCTGATACAATACACAGTCTTATACTGTTGTAGGCAAAGCAAGTGTATATGCTGCGCTGTAAGAAATGTGCATTCGCAACGCCGAATCCCCATTCGCTGGCCAAGCATATGGTGTCCCACAACAACAGTAAATATGACTACCTGTTCTGTCAGTACTGTACCTACACGTCCAACTTGTTCGGCAATTTAAAGAGGCACCACAAGGTTGGCATTCCATTTTTGCCCGTCTATCTGTTCATTTCTGCATCCTTCCTTGTCCCAATCTGAGTCACTCTTTTGTCATACAGTCCCTAAATTGTTTTAATTAAGACATCACTTTTTGCTAACAAGTTTGTTTTGAAAAAACATGTCTTCAATTGTATTTTTAGCTATTTTAATTCCCACTATACATCTTGTGTGCGTAATTATTATTATTGGGGAAGCCGATAGTTAGCTAATGACCTTTATCAATGTGCTCCTGTCACGGTTTTAGTTTTGCTGAGTAATTTTGTATTTATCCCTCTTGTTCAGGAGTTTTCTTTGCAGACAATACCTTTCTAGCCTGTAATTGCATACTCTTGAGATCTTACACTGTTATGATTGTGTTGGGAAGTCGTAATATTAAACACAGTTGTTGTGATGCTTTACCTGGTTTTTAAAATTTCTTGTCCAATGCTATGACACAGTTAAAATATACAGCATACACCTTGTATTGCTACATTACAGTCTGCTCACCCTGGGAAGGTGATGGCTGATCGGGAGACACTGGCCACGCCCCCTCCTCCCAAAGAGAAACCCGTGAAATCCAGGCCGTATAAACCTAGGGTAAGCTGATTTGTGGCTTGTTGTACCAAGATTTCATTCCACTTGGATTACAACCCTGCACCTGTCTGTCAACAAAGTATCGTACAAATATTATTTAACTGTGCGTAAGTCAGTTGGGGAAATATCGCTCAGGTTTTTCTGTCTGGGAAGAATGGCTATCCTGTTAACACTGTTGAAAGTTCCTTTAGTAACTGAGAGAATTATTAAAGTAGTTAGAAGCTAGAATTGTCACACCATGTGCTGCCTTTACTGAGCTGCTTGGTTTATGTGTTTAGAGTTGCTTACACAGGCGTAGTTTCTGTATTGGCTTGTAGAAAGACAACTCCTAGTTTATATTGGCAGTATCTATTTAGTAGTTGTTACTGGCCAGCTTCCAATAACTATGGCAAGGTGCCATCTTCCTACACGTGATACATTTTTCAGTTACTTTATCGTAAGCTATTCTCAATTGGGTTGTAAAGTTCTGCTTTTGATATGTAATTTTTTGTATAAATGCTGATTATTAATACTATAATAATATAGTATGTTTTATATTATGTTGAACAGGTAGGGCCTTCATCTCTTATGTCGGTAAAGCGTGATAAAGGAGGAATAATGACCTGTGACGTGTGTGGCTACAAAACTACTGTGAGTTTCATTGTTACTTATACCTACAATAGTTCCAGTGGTGCTAATACCTTCAATAGTTTCTGTAGAAGCAGCAGTTGTTGCATTTCCAAGGTTATTAGTGGCGTAGTACGTCTAGTAATACTAGTAGTGACAGTGATAGTAATGATGGTTGTTATGTTAGTCAAAGTGGTAGCAGTGTTAGTAAGTACTACCACTAGTAGCAATGCTAGTAGCGGTACTAGTAACAGTACTAGCATTACTACTAGTAGCAGTACTAATGGTAGTATTAGTAACAGTACTACTAATAGCGGTACTAGTAACAGTACTAATAGTAACAGTACTAATAGTAGTACTAGTAACAGTAGTAGTACTAGTAGTAGTAGCATATGTTTAATTGATCAACTATTGTGATTCTATATTTAGTGGATCAACAATTTGAAGAGACATTACTCAACCCATGAACCTAAGGTGTGCACTCAGTGTAACTTTAGCACGATGGACAGGTCACTGTTTGTCAAACACATGAGAGGTCATCAGGAGAACGGGTCTGTCAACTCAGACAGCGACAGCAGCACTTCTACTCACCAAGGGGAGGTAATCCTTTCTTCCTATCACTTTTTTGGAGGGTTTGGTAGATCAGTTAGTAGCTGGGCTGCTCCATTCATGTAGATGACAATTTACATGTAGATTTACATGGCTGTGTTTTGCAATACTCATGTCAGTCTGAGCTGTGTTTGGATTTAGACTGACCTTTTCAAATACGGCCCAAAAGCAAGTTGAAAAAATATTATAATCACTGTGACTGGACATGAACTGCCATGTCTGTTCATGGGCATTGCCAGTGGCCTGGCGTGTTGGCCTTGTATGTACTGAGCTCTATAAACTCAGTTCTATAACTATTCTGATTTAATAGAGAGTAAAGCGGCGCCGACAGTCCTCGCCCGGTGAAACATCTAAAACTCTTGCTAGAAGTCGGGAGAGGAGAATGGCGTCCAAGCGCGTTGACGAGGAGTTCCTGGAAGGCTCTGACATGGAAGAGGTCAGTTTGAGTTTGCTGTTAATGCAGAGATCAATGTTCCTGGAGACATGAGTTGCTAATTTGAAAAGTTTTCTGCCACGTAAAACTTTTTTCTTATCATTATAGATGTTCAGACTCGGTGGTTTCAGACATTATGTTATTTTGTATAATATACAAATTATCCCACAATGTAGGGGGGGGGGGGGGGGAGAGAGTTTCAAGACGTATTACTGTATTATTCTAGTGTATTGTGTCTGTAAAACTTTTCAATTCCTTAGATTAAAAGGTATTGTTTCCTGCTACACGTATTTTTCTAATGGGAACTATGTAGGTGACAAGATATCTTTAATATGTAGATCACTAAGATCTGATATTGGATGCTGCATAAGTTTTATAGTTACCTCTTTGCATCTTATTTTGCATCAATTAGGACAAGTAGAAGTGTTTGTAGTTGAATTTTTTCTAACAGTGTAATACCCCTTGTCCGTGTATTTGCAACAGTCACATGTTTAGTCGTAGGTTGCCATTAATTAGCTTTTGTTAAGTTAGGCTTAACTGTATCAACAGTTGTACAAGTAAATTTTACGCGATATTTTAGTTAATGTATGTATGTAGTAGGCAACTAGTGTAAGTATACAGTAAATGTAAGTATACAGTAAGTGTAAGTATACAGTAAGTGTATGTATACAGTAAGTGTAAGTATACAGTAAGTGTAAGTATACAGTAAGTGTAAGTATACAGTAAGTGTTTTATATTCAGACGTTTCAAGAAGAGAAGCAGACGCAGAGACGACCGTCTAGCCGCTCTTCCAGTCTCAACTCCCTCTCCGTCTCCTCCATGCAGAGCAGATCTACCGACAAACTTCACTGCTCCCAGTGTGATTTCTCTTGCAACCACGAGACCTGGCTGGAGACACACATGAAGCAGCACGCTGTCGGTAAGACGTCTCACCGCTGCCACGATTGTGGGTATACTGCTCCCAACCCTCACAGACTGAAGGTAAGGAATACGGGCTAGGTGATGTGCAGTTACTCTTCAATAGCGATTGGAATAGACTGCAGGTTTTAAACTATCTGCTGAAAATAATTGATAGTGCTTTATCGACCAACTTTTTTGTATTTAGATGCAAAATTAATTACAAATTGTAATCTGGTGGAGATCTATGCATGCATGAAAGCCATATTTTGTAATGCAGTTCCAACAGTTTATTTTCTAGTGATAAAAAGCAAATATATGGTGCTATTCAGCAGTATTATTTTGTTGATGTAGACAACTTTAATTATATCACTAATTAATTATTACCTGCCTATTCAAAATTTTAATGTTTATGCAAGTCTCCCTTTTCTAATTATTATATCTATATCCTTCCTCTAGTATTAGCTTGTATCAACATTATTTTCTTTCAATATATGCTGCTATTGAAGGCCCATCTGTTTTGCTGTTATCAAGTTGCATATATTTACTAGTAAAGCCGCTACTGTTTAGGCGCACATGTTGACTCACACTGGCTACAAGCCGTTCAAGTGTCCCCGATGTGAGTTTGCCTCCAGCAATTCCAGCAACCTGTACAGACACATTCGCAAGAAGCACAGCCCAGAGGACGTCGAGCTAGCTAAGAAGCAAAAGGTGAGTTTGAATTTACAGCTGAAACACTCATTACTGGCCAAAGTGGGTTTTCTTTAGGTAAATCAGTTTGAAAGCATTGAATTTTATTTAGCCTGAGGGCTATGTTTATTCTGAACAAAATTAAAGTTTCTGGCAAAACAAGCACTACATTCTTAATCTGGACTGCAAATTGCAGTCAACACTGTTTATACCATTTTGAAATATATTTTGTATTCTGTAAATCTACAATACAAATTCTAGCTCAACTTGATATTGTGTTGAATGATGTTTATTCATAAGTCACACGCTTTCTCTCCAGGTGGATGTAGATGACTCCTCAGGGGATGATGGGAGTGACGGAGATTCTGATGGAGATGACAGTAGCTCTGGAGATGGCGGTGATTCTAATGAAGAAAAAGGTGAAGACGGCGACGCTGGTGGGAGACTTCCAATAGTAATCTACAGGTGTGTTGTTGTGTACAGTTTAATTGTACAGTTTAATATTATCTTATATGCTGTGCAGCTGTGGGGCTGTTTGAGTAGTGCACCTGTCTAACTTGACACTGGGTTTTGATTTTTTATTGGCGGTTCTTGACTTGATTAGGAGATTTCTAGTAAAGTTACATTAACGCAGCAAAGCTTTTTTCAATTTATGAAATGCCCAATTTTTTGACATATTGATTGGAAGGAGGCTGTTGATAATGATTAGAGTAGTAGAGCCTCTCCATGGCAACTATGCATTATAAATTTATCATTATTCCACATTTACAATTTTTTGTGAAAAAAAATTAATGGGTTATATAATATATATGTTCTTATTTAAAAAACTGAATTTTTTAGCTGCAGTGATTGTCAGTTCAGTGCCGTGTCCAAGGAGGCTCTCGCTGAGCACAAAGAAGTCCACACTATTGCTAACCTGGTGGAAGGCTATGCGTCCCAGGAAGGTAGGCTGGCCCTTTCCTATTAGTCAGTTCTCACTGTTTTACTAATCAGTGGCATGTCCATTTTTTCTTTAACTGTTGGATATTCATTTTGGAATACAAATCAATCTTGTGAGTTTGTTTTCTTGCAGGCGGCGAGTCTTTATATCAGACTGGCGATGTCATCGAGGAAGCTGTCTTATCAGAAAATGAACAGGTTATTTTCTCTGAGGAAGAAGTTGAGCAGGACGCTCCCACTACCGAATGCAATTCACCCACAACTGAGAAAAATCAACCCACAACTGAGCAAAACAAACCCACCAGTAAGCAAACTTCTCCCACAACTAAAACGGCTTCTTCGCCGTCCACTGCTGGTGGCTCCTTGCCAGCCAATGATCGCCGTGGAAAGCTACCAGTCTGGAAAATCAAGATGAATGAACAAAAGGCTTCACAGGCAGAAAAGGTGAATTGAGAATGATATTCTTGGCTGCAGCAGCTTCAAGTTACAGAATGTGTGAATTTCTTTTGAAGGTTTAAAATCTGTAATTTTGCTCTTGTAGGAAGCTATAGAACTCGAAGGACATCCCCAAACATCAAAGTCTCACACCTGCCCCCTTTGTACATTTACTAGCTGTGTGAATTCTCAGGTTACATTGCATCTCAATAGGGTTCACTTCAGACACCGCCCGTATCGCTGTAAGCTGTGCGTAGTGAGAACACAGTACAAATATACATTGGACAGGCACACCGTTATTTCACACAGACTTGAGCCGAGAGCCGTTATACTTCATCACCCGTCTAAGAAGGGTTTTACCTTCAAGCGACCTCAAAATGTAAAGTTCTCCTGCGACCGGTGTGGCTACAACACTACGGATAGAGACAGCTGGGGTCAGCATCTCAACCACCACGCTCGGGAGCAAATCAAATTGTTACAGGAGAGGTCACCAAGGTTTATAAAGAGAAAAGACAGCTTATCTGGATCTGTTTCCGCAGAAAACACATTTACCTGCAGTGAATGCGATTTTGTGTGCAGACGGAAAGACATGTACACGGCACACATTAAGCAGCATGGTAAGAAAGTGGCCGTGTCAAAATGTGATCAGTGCCCGTATACCACCAGCAACCCGTATAACTTGATGAAGCACAAGAGGACACATACTGGGGAGAAGCCATTTAAATGTAGTTATTGCGAGTACAGGTCTGCTGACTCCGGTAACCTTAACAAGCACATTCACTCCCATCACGGCGTTGACGGGTCTCAAAAACGATCTCCGATGATGATGAAAAAGAAAAAAAAGAAGGCTATATCGACGACGTTCAAATCTCCTTGCGGGGCAGTGAAAGAGGAAGATAACTCTCAACACGGCACACCTTCCGCCAAACAGCCGCCCCTCAAACTGTCGGTGGACTTCTCCTCAGTATCCTCTATGTTGTACAAGTGCACAGAGTGCGAGTACAAGTGTAACAATGAGCAGTTTCTGGTGGCACACCTCAGCATTCACAAGAAGCAAGGCGATCAGTATGTTTGTGCAATCTGCGATTATGCGTCACGGAATCAGCAGAATTTAGCTAAACACATTCGCACACATACCGGAGAAAAACCGTATCAATGTAATGAATGTAATTACTCGGCGGCGGACAAGGGCAATCTGAACAAACACGTTAAAACTCATCACCGGAAAGAGGAATTCTCCGATCAGTCAATGAATGAAGATGGTTCAGCAGTGGTTTCCAGGGAGAGTATCCCTGGCAGCGTGACAGTAAATGCTTCGACTGCCAAGAGTGATAGTGCTCATAATGCTGAGAGTCATGCAAAGACTGCTGCTGCAGAGAGCGTTGCAGAAGGGCATGCAGCTCCCCCTTCCTTTTATTCTGGTTCTTAGTAATAAGCGTAATTTACCCGTTTAACCAGGTGTCTGGTTGTGCATATTGGGTGTTATGCCAAATTAGGTCCTGACAAAGCTCTGGATGTTCAATGGTATTAGCCTAGCTTAGAGTTAGGGGGGGGGGACTTTGAACAGTTAGGTTTTATGTCGGCTTGATTGTACAATATGGCAGTCTAGTGGGGTTGTTCTTACTCTTATATTATACCTTAGTAACCTAATGTATTTGCAAGGTAGTTGGTTGGATACTTATGATATCTCCTGCTAGTTCTACCTTGATAATATTGTCATAATTTCTTCCTGTGAATGGTTATAGTGATTATCATGTTTGCATGTCCATACTACTCTCTATCTCTCTCTTCATATATATTTGCTACTCACTACTTTTACTTTGTAATATTTGTACAATAATTAATTTAATTATAAAAAATTGTTGATATAAAAACCAAGTTTCCTTCTCTGCTTTCAGTAGTTAATAGTGCAAGGTAGACATTTTTTTGAAAAAAATGCTGTACAAGAGTTTGGCATTGCTGGTGTGCTGCTTCATAACAAAAAAAGTTAACTATAAGAGTTGAATATTGCAGTCTATTCTTGTACTCTAAGCTAATCAAAATATCCTGGAATTTTGTGCTCTAAACTTGCAAGACTGTAAATTTACCAAACCTGTAAAGTTTTAAATATGTAGTTGACCATTTTTCCCCTTATGGGTTATCGACTCAACTATCATCACAAGTTGAGCATTTGAAGTACTTTGAAGTACCTACTAGTATGAAACAAATGCTGCTAATGGCCTGGGTCTTTCTACTGTGCTGTACTAAAATTTTTATGAAAAAGTTTGAGTTTGTAATTGAAGTTTATTTATGGAATTGTCTAATAAATACACGAAAATATTTTCACTGCATAGATTTTATATCGCAATTCGTTCACATCAGCATAGATTTGATTCCTCTTAGAACAATACTTGAGATGTCTCATAAGTTTTCACGAACTTCAGCTAAAATGAATACAAACAAAAGCTGTACACAGACACCCAGTGTGATGAGCTATGTATAATCAGAATTATGCTATAGTGTTCGTTCAATTATAATTTCTTACTGAAGATTTATAAAACGATATACATGACGGTTATGATTGGGTATTGAGATATCCATTTACATTTGACATCATAATTGTATACACCTAATCTTTATTACATAGGCCTATACAATATGGATTATATACACATTTCAAGATATTATGTGGAAATCTAAAACATTGTTGCTTAATCGTTTTATGATTAGTTTTGAAGTAAATTTGTTGGCTAAAAACATTGAGTGAGATAGTTTGAGGGAGTTTTAACTTGAGATGGACACTCACCCATCCTCCCAGCCTGCATATAGTCTTATCATCTATACTACTCATAGCAGTGGCTAAACCATTAATCAATTTCTTTACCAGTGAATCGGACAAACCACCATCGGTCACATGTCGCACAAAAGCTGCTGTCATCACTATGGCAATTACAATGTTTTCCCATGTGATGTCATTCGAGTTGCAATGGAAGACATTCTTCATGATGTCTTCTGTAAATAGATGAATAAAGAGGTTTGTATACTTTGTGAGCAGTCTACTGTAAATGGTCACAGCATGTGTACCTATATTTATATACAAATATACTCTGCAATTATTGGTGGCCACAATGTAAATTCACTACCAAAATAATTATATTTTACCTGTATATCAAGAGCATATAACTCACAATGCTTACTGCTTGCCAATATTTTAGGTATAAGCCACATTTATCATTATGTATACATTTTACTGCAGAATTATCATTGGTTGCAATAAAACAGATTAGCCTGTTTCCAACATTTACAAAAATTATGTTTTAAAACCTAATACTAGAAAATCTAGTAGTGAGAACATTAACTGCATGTATGTCATTGAAAGTAAAATTGAACCGTGACACCATAATGTAGGAATATTTTTTTCTTCTTATGATAAATTATTCAGAAGTCAATTGTAGTGGGCCAATAATTGTCATATATAGTCTATAAGACATATTTTAAGTGACGAGGGAATATACCAGAGAACATCTTGGGTAGAAAGTCCTCCCTACAGCCCTTCTTTGCATTAAGATTAATCAATGTCTTTTCAAACTTATCAAAGAGATCTACATGGACTCTGGAGAACTCACATTTCTTCCCTATACAAGTTAATAAAGAAGAGGTAATTGTGTTTAATTTACATATCAGTTATATGTAAACAAGGCAGTGGCATAGGTTTTTGCATAGTTGTTACAGCAAGTGAAGT
Source organism: Bugula neritina (assembly GCA_964035545.1). Lineage (NCBI taxonomy): Eukaryota > Metazoa > Bryozoa > Gymnolaemata > Cheilostomatida > Bugulidae > Bugula > Bugula neritina. The sequence goes on along the minus strand of OZ037766.1, from coordinate 25,216,843 downwards.
AAATTTAGTATTTAACAAATAAATAAAATTTATGGTTTCAAAAATTCTTTTCAAATTTTAATTTATTTTAAAGATTTATTAAAAATCATTTTTTAAAACATAGTCATGCACAAATATAGATGCACCTCACCTTCTCTTCTCATGAGAACTGCAGCCTCTCTGAACAATTGAACAGAATCAGGACGATCCTTGGCTGGCCGATGGTCCACCCCGCCTTGTCGATGTTTGATATAATCTAAGGCCATCTCGGCAACTTCTGCGCCAAATTTTTCTGAAATGGGCATTTTCTTAGGGCCAGCCATCCTTACAATTTTGTTGAACTTTTCTGCAATATATATTTTACTAAAATTGTTTCACAAATATGTCTGTTGAGAAAATTTATTTCAAATAAAATTAAACATAATATCATGTAATTATTATGTAAATCGTTTTTTATTTTAGTGACAAGAAGTATAAAATCCTAATAAACGGCATTCAATAAATTTGTGTCATATAACCAACTAAGTTGAAAGCAAAATTCTTAAAAAGTTGCATTGTAGTAAATAAACAAGTGTAGATTTTAATTTTCTAGTAAAATTACAGACTAATCTAACTAATATATATATGTTATGGGATATATGATGCTTTTATAAGTTTCTTTCATTAATTTTGTGTTAATTACTGGAAGCTTGATTTTAGTGGAGTTAAACTAATATATAGATGTTATTTAGACTCACCAAGAATCTACTGCTTTTCTTAAACTTTTTCTTATGGGTTTCTAAGCAATAATCATGTGCAAGTGATAAACAACAATTGTCTATCACTTTGGCATCTGAAAAATCTAGTTTTAAATTAGCTGAATTGTGGGTAAAATTTTTAAAATACTCAGTCATCATCCCAACATAATATTCAAATGCCTTTTATTACACAGAAATCATGGTCAAACACATTTATTACCAAGATGCATAATTATTTGATTTTATTACTCCTTTTGTCCAAACAAAACTTTTATACCAAATATTTATACTAATGTGTATAATAGCATTAGTATTGAAGAAACTAATTTATTGTAACATTCTTTTGCATTAGCTCACAATTTAATTTGATTTCAAAATTTGTTGCTGAGATAATTGAAATCTGTTAATCCCTTGTCTTCAACCACAGCTTTTATGTATTTGATATGTTCTAGTATCTTAATACACATTTTACTTCATTCTTTAATTGTAGATTTTATATTCATAAGTTGATAACCGGCAATTTTATTAAATTTACACTTCAATTTATATAACCCAGAACAAATCAGAAAGTTTAAAGAATTAAATCACAAATTGTAGTCATTTTAAAAATTTTATTTGCTGTAAATATTTTTTGTCATGTTTTGTAGCTGTATTTATAAATATTTTAAAAATATTTCTTTTTATGATAGTACATATATATAACTTAATACTGTTATTTAAGTCTATTAATTATTCCTTATGAGTCATTTCTGTTTGCTCCAACCTCTACACAGTCTGTAGAGAGACTCTGACAGACTTTCTCTTCATTACGTTTACCAGCATTTTACAGTGAAATCCTCAAAATTGTCCTACAGCAAAAATACAATGAACAATAAATAGTATAAACTTTAATTGCTTACCAAACTACTTAACTGTCAAAAAATAAATGTTAAATAAAAACTGTGAATACAGGTAACATGAGGCAATTCATTAGAGTGTTTGTGACCATTTGCCGAAGTTAGGTATATCAATAATACTATCTCTTGATTTATACTTTATCGCAGTCATTATGTGAATGGATTTTTTCATTTGGCTAATGGAAATAGTTACATCGATTGAAACCGAAACTATAATAAGACATAAGTTAATGCAAACCACAAACCACAATTAACCTGTACAGACATTCATGCGCATAATGGGGCAGTCATGGAAATGCAGTCAGTGTATATACTCGGTTGACAGAAGAATTACCAGTACAATTTATTCTCAATAATATAATTATTCAACAAAAGAAATAAAATTAAATATAGAATTAAACAAGAATTTTTAACCAGCATTTAATATTTATTAAGACTCTCTCACCCAATCTCCAAGAGTGCATATTATTTCTGACTCGCAAGCCACAAAAGCTCTGTACACAGCATCTCCTAAGGTCTGCAAGTCACATGAGTTCAGTCGAACTCTGCAGACGAGGTCGTGAAGTAAACCAAAGACAGCTGCAACTGCCTTCCACTTGCATATTGGCAGCAAGTTGAGACATCTCAAAAACGTTTCTAAACAATTAAGAAAAACATAAAATATGCTGTAAACTGTTATTTAATATTATATATAGTTCTATATTACATATAGATCTAAAGTCAAAACTACCAGGTTTTTTTATGCTATACATTGAGGCCTATAATAACAAGCAAAAATATTCATTGCTACTTTTAGATATTTTTATAGTTGATAGAAAAGTGCTAGTGTATAAAGTCAAATTATTTGCAAAGCCTTGCTTAACTAATTGTTATGATTTTTGGGATCACACCATATATAGGTTAAAATTAAACAGTGCCACTTTTAGCAAGTGCAAATATTTTTGAACTTATGATAAATTTAATATTTCATTAAATTTGGGCAATTTGCCTAATTACAAGGTTCAATAGCTAATTTAGGAAACATATTTTTGTTCGTATAAGCAAAATATAAAATGCAATGATAAAAGCTAAGAAACCAACTTCTCTGTGAGAGTTATCTTAAATTCAAGTAATTACTGCCCGGAAACCTTTTTTAAAATCAAAAATTGAAATTTTGCTGTGTTTTCAAATGCATACAAACCTTTGTATTTACAGACTTGTTCATCTCTAGGTGTGTTGCACTCTGAGAACTCTCTGTGCAGGGAGATCAGATTTTTCAAAACGTGGTCATAGATTCCAACACGAAACAGCTCTGGTCTAGATACTGCAATGATTTACTAAAGTCTAAACATTGAACTGTTTGGAATTTTTCGTGCCTTCTTTTAAAAACTCAAAATTAACATTGGCCTCAGCTCACTAGTCTAAATATAGAAAACTTAGTCTATTCTGTAACATAGCATACAGCCTTAATAAAAGGTTAAACACAAGTGTTATATGCTATGCACTTGAAACATGCATATGTAAAAACAGTAGGTTATATTTAGAAAATGATTGTCAGATTTTTAGAGAAAATATTTGGCTAAAATGTGGAAAGTATATTATGACAAGTAAACATTATTTAAAAATATGAGAGGTGATTCAGCTGGTGAAAGTTTACACCAAAAACTTACGAAGAATACTGATGGAGCTTTTCCGAGCTTGAATAGCCTGTTTTTGACAACTGTCCAAAAAGCAATCTCTTGGTACACTCAAACAGGTTTTTTCTTCTAACATGTTGAGTATTAACTCTTTTCCCTCTCGTCCAAATGTGAGTGTGCTTTTGTTGCTGCGATTAACCGGAGATCTTGTGGGTGACACAGATTGGCAAAAGTTTTGTGGTGTTGGTGGGGGTGAGTCATCCTTAAGTACACAGGGAGAGACTTTTGGCTGAGGGCACTTTTTTATAAGAAAAGGCTTGCACTGATTGCTTGCTGGTGGTGAGAGAGTCAGTGGACACGGCCCGCAATCCAACAAATCCAGTTTATCAGAAACTGGGCTTGGGCAGCGAGACCGTCTAGATCGCTGTGGGCTAGATGTTCTTGGCCCATTGCTAAAGCAATCTTTTCGAAAATCTTTTCTTGACCTGCCTTTCTGTGGTAATTCCGGTGTCTGAGCAAACCAATTACCAAAGGTCCTCTGCTCTTTAGGGGCGGTGTTACAAGGGTCACATTCTCGTCTACCAGGTGATGGACTTGGGTTATGTTTTCTATTACTTTGTTGAAAAGAGAAAAATGATGATTCTGGTTCCATTGCGGAGAAATAGCCTTGATTCGTCGAATTACCACAAGCATCAGAGCTTAGCCAGCGACTTCTAGTTTTTTTCAAACTCTTATAGCTATTAGTTCTGCAGTTTGTAGCGTAGTCGCTTTTTTCAAAACAATTTTTTTCATTGTCAGACTTTCCGAAGAACTTTGAAAAAGCCTTCTCGTAACAAGAAGTAGTGGACGATGGCATGCCAAGGAATCCTAATTCATCTTTTGCTGGACAGCTTTTGCTACGAATCTTTGAACATCCATTAGTTTTAAATTTAGTTGGAGGGAACATTCTGCTGCTGCTGCCTAAACTATCCGTTTCACATGACTGATTTCCAAAATCAAATCGACTATTACTTTTAATCTGTTGCCCAACAAAGCAATGCTGCAAAACATAATATCAAGTTTTTTAAAAACTCCAGTCATACTTTTGGAAATTACTAAAACACTGCGAAAAAGTTATGCAGAGTATGGTTTCACTATACTAATATGCTGTAGGGCTATTGGGCTTAGTCTGTCATAATTCTTTTTTGCATGTAAGGTTTTTCTTTCTATTTTGACTAAATGTAACAAAAAAAACACAACAAAATTTTTAGATAAATTTAACAGTCTATCAAGGTTTTTTTATATGCGGAAATCTAAAATTACTAGAATGAGAAATTAAAACTTGAACTGTACAACATAAGTTATCTGAATAGGTATTTAGCTATAAAAAGTTTAACTTCAGAGTACTCTTACCCATCCATCAAGACATCTCACAGCTTCTAGCAACCGGTTTAAGGCTAGGTAGAGACCAAAGAGTAGAGCCAAAATCAATTTTTGACTATGGTTCCCATCACTAGCGTGTCTGATAAATGTGGCTGTTATAACGATAGAGAGAACAACCTGGCTCCAAGATATCTCTCTCTCATTGCAGCCAAAAACAATTTTGAGCAAATCCTCTAAAACAGTGAAGTTTAACAAGCATAGTTTAGATTTATTCATTATAACTGCATTATATATAACTGTTTTAGATACCACGACTCTATTGTAATAAAATTTGTGTGCATATACTGTACAGTATTTAAACAGCATTTTTCTCCCCAAGTGTGATGCATATTGTTAATGTTTGAATAACTTTATTTAGTGTATGGCTGATGGAGTGACCAAGCAACTGCTCATTGGCTTTATTTGAATTAAAGTTTTATCAGCAATGCTCAGGTAATAATATATTGTAAAAAGTTACTTAAACTTTCACAAACATTTTTTTAGAACACAAATTACTTACAAGGATTAGCAAGATTATATTATGCAAAGTGAATTCTTGAAGTTTAGCATAGAAGGAAAAGTTGATTATCAATTTAACTTTATATGCAAACCTTTGAAACTTTTGGTAATATCTTCATAGCATTGGGTGTTTTTCATACTGCACAGAGTCTTTTCAAAACAATCAAACAATTTAATGTTTTGCCTTGAAAACTCCGTCTTTTTTCCTATATATAAAGCATATTGTACATTAAACCAGTATATTAAATTAATATTATGAGTGCCTTGGAGTTATCAGCACAATAAAGGATGCTCATTCGTCAAAGCACTGAGCTTGACTCATATATATATATATATATATATATATATATATATATATATGCTATATGTTAAAAATAAAAAATAATGAAAAAATAATACTAATTTGTCTACATACCCAACTTATAAACCATTCCAAAGCAGTGTTTCCTCATTGATGGATGCATTGAGCCCTCAACGAACTGATCTCTAATGCTAGGTAGAACCAAATCAGCATGTCTTGCATTCATGTAGTCAATAGTTAGATCTATACAGTCTTTTGGAAATCTTTTTAAAGCGGCTCTGTTGTAGCCAAATGGGGCCAGAGTGTCATTACAATCATTTCCAGCCATTGTCACCAGTTGGTACTAAAATGTATTACATATACATAGTACAATGAGCATATTGTAGTGATATATATTGAATGCATCCAATATGTTAAGAATAAGATATGAAAATGCCAATTCAGATTGCACTCTGTGCTTTTATGCACTAGATTTTAGTTATTAAATAATTAAATATAATAACTAGTCAAGGTAAATTGTGCACTTAATAATTTAATTATTGTTATTAGCTTGCAAGTAATATTTTATCAATACTTTTAACAGACTTTTACAATTTGATTATATATGTTGTTTTACAATTTCTAATTTTGAAGCACTGATTGCTAGTTAAATGTTAACTCACTCAGTTTTTCTATCAAAGATTTTGCAGCCTGCTGCAACTGTTTCTTGCCTCTCTTAACAAATTTCTTGCCTTTCTATTGTTATTCTCAAGCATTTATTACATAATGCTTTAAATACTTTGCAATGGCTTCAAATTTATTTAAATTATTCCAATTATTATTTTGGTTCTAAAATATTGTGAAACCCTTTTTTATTTTTTATTCAGATACAAGCATTTATGTTTTAAAAATAAAGTTACATGAAATATAGAATAAATTGCTATGCAATATGTGTTACACTAAGATGTAATAGATGCTACCAGCATACTATTTGTTTAGTGATATCCGTCTATTACTGATCAACTATAAGTCACAATTCATGTTCTACAAATATACCGCAGCACTAAAATATATTAAAAAGCACATCAGTTCAAAAAAGGAAACGTGTATTAATATATATAACTTATATAATATCACATTACATAATAGAATCTAAAAGGTACCAATCATATAACAACAGCACAGAAACATAGAAGCATGAATTAGTATGTAACTTTAAAACATTGCATGAGAGGCACTTCTTGCAGTACTTAAAAGACAAGTTGATGTTGAATTAAGCTAGGTTGAGTTCCTTTCTTCCTTCCACATTTAGCTTTTCAATAGTTCAGAAGCTAACAACACTAATTAACAAGCTACATATCTGGAAAAACAAATTTCATCACTGCAGCTAGAGTTTCAAATATACTCTTCAAATGCTTGAAGGAACAGCTAGGCTTTGTATATTTAAACATTAAAGACTCTGCATTGCTCTTGTTTACTATATTACTATTTAAGTTTTCATAAAAATGATATTTAATTAACCAAAAGTACAATATACTTATTAAATACAATCCCAGAGTCTATAGGCTGCCTGTGCTAAATATTGTTTATAGTTTACATCTGGCCTTGAAGATATGCATGAGTTTAAATTTTGTTCTTTTTCTAAAATAGGAAAAACTTTTGATTGTGTGCACTCATTCCTTATCGTGAATAAATGCTACAATCTTGCGTGTGATCACACAGCTGTGTACCTCAATGCAGCTGCTCTAATTAGTAGTAGCATAATATTAACTTCTGATCAGCTTGAAACAAGATTACAAGCATCATGCTTGTCAGTTACTTGCTTCTTATATTGGCATATGCAACCACTGCAGCTGCAGAAATCAACAACTATAAATTAAAAGTAATTGTGTTGCACGACTTGCTGAGAGAGAAATGTCCAGAGTACAGCTACCAGAAAGTAAAGCAGGAAGCTTTCAAAGAATCTGGAGACAGCAACAATTACCGACAGATCTATGACATTATGTCAGCTCAACTGGAGAAGTGTGAGAACCCTTTGAAAGTCGGCATTTCAACAAAAGGAGCTGTATTACCACCGACAACTAAACAGCCAACCACAAAACCTATTCAAAAAACAACTAAATCGACTAACAAAGCTTCTTCTACTTATAAAATGACCACTAAAAGCATTCCTACAACACCCACAGTACCAATTATACCGGACACAACACCAGATCCTGGAAGAATTATCGACCCAGCTTTGCTATCACTGTATCCCATTGAGTGTTTGCAAGCCACAAATTTTACACAAATGTGGAGACGTGATGTGGCCGGCTCAAACTACAAACCAGGTGGTTACCATTCTTTGACCGGATACACATGTGACCTTCACAAAGATCTCAAGTGGTTCCGGTTTGCTGGAGCTGCAGGAAATAGAATGCTAGATAGCTGTCCTCAAGACCGAAGCTGTGGTACATACTACCCTATTTGGAGTGATTCTAAAATACCAGAGACTGTTGGAGTCAAAAAGATAGTGAAAGCTTACATGCCGTACAGAGGTAACTGTGAAGCTTATACAAAGTATGTGGAAGTGATGAAATGCTCTTCTTCCGATATAATCTACAGATATACATCTCCAGTGGCAGACTCCAAATATCTATGCAGACAAGCTTTTTGTGGAATGAATTAGGTCAAGTTGCTGTTTAGTGAATTATTGCTATTACATCATTTAAAATGCAATTGTGTTTGACTAGATTTGAATTTGAAATATAAAAATATTGAATTGTGCAAGTTTTGTCTTTGGTATAAAGATATAGATAGAAAACTGCTAATATATTATACCTTGGTTAGAGCAACTACAGTGAATTGTAAATAGTTCCCTGATACAAACCAAACGGCTACAAAGCTTAATCAAAAAGTCAATAAAATAATAAAATAATAAGACAGTAAAACCTCAGAATTGAGGCTTCTCAAGTTTAAAATCTGTGAGCAATAAAAACTGAATATTTAATGAGATATAAACATGTAAATAATTCATAATGCATTCAGCATCTTTGAATATTACAATATTACTTAGTAGCTATAAACAAGATAAAAGAAACAAAAATACAGGTACCTAATGAAGATATTAAAGGCGTTTTTAGCATATTGAAAATTTATCTCATTTAGCGGTGATTGTAGGACAAAACAAATTTTATAAAAGCTTCACAAAAGAATTTGCCATCAAAAGTAAAACCGTTCCATTTTTCACCATATGGATGATTTAATAAAATATAATGGCGAATCTACAAAAAATTAAATGATTATAGTTATACTTTTAACATATTATAACACATGGCATTCACATGCATTAGTCAAAATTGCAAAAACCATAATTATGTATTGTACAAACTGCATTTAAATTGTAGACTAAAAAGAAAGAAAAATAACAAGATATAATACATTACAAATTTATTTGTCAAATACAGTATTACTTGCACAGTTGCAATTAGAAATTAAATACTTGACAAGTAGAACAAAATAACTTCATTAAGGTATGAACACTATGACAAGTAAAGTTATAATATTTTATTATTATAAAAATGACCGTTGGAATGCTAAAGCCAAAATATTTATTTATTTTAACATTCTAATTGCATATTTATGATGTCAACAGTTTGTGAGATTTAAATAAAGTCTAAAGCTGCAGACAGAGATTGTATTTAACTTTCAGTTGTAATCAAAGCAGCTGGCTGCAACCTTCCTGTAGTGTGAGCATCGACAGCTATCAGGTATACTTTTAGACATCTTAAAGCTTTGAAAAAACTAATTTTCCTGCAAATTTTATAAAACTTGTATATATGCAATGAGTGGCTTAATATATTAATTGTTAGACTTACTACTATTACCTTTAGTACATTAGAAAAAGTACAGTAATATATTTTGTTTGTAAAAAGATATAGTGTTTAAATTTGATATATAGTTTTAATACTCATGTTGTTTAAAAACGGGTGGAAAGTTATAAGAGCTATTAACCCTTAATATACTTATGTGAAGTATGCACCAATATAATACATAACATATTTATGCAGTGTAACAAGAATTGTTTGCTCTTTCACGAGCTTTATCAATTATTTAAAGAGTAGCTGAACAACATTTTTGTTTTTTCAACTATATTGCTAAATCTATCAACTTATTGTGATGGTCAATTGAAATGCTTTGTGGCTATCCAAGCTCTCCTATAAATACAATATTGCAGATGAATAAATAGTGAAGTAAAACATCAGCAAGTAAAATCAATTTGTTGGTTTTTAAAACAAAATTTATTATAATTATTATAAAAATTACTGCATACGGACATTTTTAAAAACTATGTTTATATTTTAGTAAATACAGTAAAATGGATCCAGCAACTTGTGCAGATAACAATCGAGGGCTGTTCGATGCCGACAGAGTAGACACGTGTCGGTTTCCAAAGGATTGCGTTGACTTGGCATTTGACTATCTGCACAGCAGACACGCAGACCTGAATTTTGAGAAGATGAACGAAAGCTATGCAGTTCTTGGCAACATGAATCAAGAGTTCAGGAAAGTCTATGCTGCTTGCATTAAATCTCAGGGTAGGTGAAAACTGATTATGGTTTCATTAAAGGTGGTTATTGTATTCACTAATGATTTAAGTGCTTGTTACCTGAGCCATTCATTATTAGCATGATATTTTTACCTTTACACATGTTTCACTAACATCTTGAAATTGCTGTTTGTGAAAAAAAATAAAAAGCACAAAACAAGACTAAATTTTTGGTTTGGTAAAATTCCTAATACATTTTTGTAGCCCCATTGTTGATTCAATTAAAAAGTGGGACTGAAAGAAATCATCAACTGTACTTATAGTGTAGCAGTGCAAATAAAAAACGTTGAACACTATTTTTAACCATAGACACCAAAATATGATGCACTCTATAACTTTAGAAAAAAAAACTCATATCTGAATATGAAGGCAGTTGCTTGCATAAATTTACCTGATAAGCAAAATTTTAGGCTAGGTACAATTTTGCAGCAGATATTTTGTATAACTTTACTAAAAAAATAAAACACTGCAAAAAATTGTAGCCTACATTATACAGCTTGCTTTTGAGACTAAAGTCCTGAAATGTTACTTTAGGCGCCAACTAAAATAATATGCTCTTTTTTAATAAGATGAAGACAGTGCATATTTAATAAGCAAGTAAAACATATATTATGTGAAAAATTTAATATAAAGTGGCATGTAATAAGCATATCGAGCTTAAAAAATGTTATATTATAAAAAATCAGGTAAAATCTATCACGTGTAAGAGTGATATATTATAGTATGATATAAATTGTAAAGCAAACAACATATTATATTAATGTACAAACAAGTAGCTTGTATTTTGTAAAACAAGTATAATATATAAAGAATATGTATTCAAACTAGTAAAACACAATGTATAAATATAATGATACTGAATTATGGAAAATAATATTAAATATTTTATAGGCAATGCTATGGAGCATGAAAGAGTAAGCTACTGTATGTTCAATCAGTTTAAGCGGACACTTTGCTGGGAAAAGGAAAGCATGGATTACTCAAGTTTATCAAAATGCTTTGCAAGTAAGTGTAAACTATAATATGTGTCTAGCACTTTGTACTTTTAACAAAAATATTAGGAGCCATTTGAAAACAAATAAATATATTAATATACGTAATGTTTTATTATCAACATATAAAATTAGTATTATAATATGTAGCCCTAGAACTGATACTTAGTATAGGATGTTAATGCATCCAATGAATTTAAATGATATTGCAGCATGTATTATATTTTTATTTTTATGATTTAGTTTCAACAAAAATATTATACACTTTCAATTTTAGTAACTAAACTGCAAGCATTGTTACACTGCGCACAAAGCATGTAGCACTATTATTGCATTTGCAAATATTTGTACTTCATGTTTAATCATAAAAACCTTTGTCACTATTTTTAACTTAATCTTTATTTTTAAAAGTATAATCGAGTACTTTTCCAAAATTATTTTACAATTATTTCACTATAATATTTTAAAATAAGAATTCATAAGCAAAAAGAAACTGATAACAAAAATGTCATTAACACATCCTTTAGAGCATTGATTAATTTATCATGACACACTAGACTATTATATAACAAAAATTAGCAATACAATTATTTATAATTTTAGCTGATTTAATGAATGTTGTCTTCAAATACAACACAAAGAGACTGACGTGGGACTCCATAGTGCTAGCCATTGTAATGACCTCCATGTTTGCTAGACACTGCGCTGATGGCAATAAGAATCCAGATTACATCTTAGCTATTTTTAATGGGCTGTATTTAGCTATGGATTACTTAAAGCCCTTGGCAGAGAGGCTGGGAGGATGGGTGAGTGACCCCAATTATAATCAGCCAGTAGTTCAGTTTATATTTTTTCACTTTTAAATCTTTTATATTTAATAATTATAAGTGTTTATTTAGAATAAGTTGTGAAGATTTTATCATCATGCAGCGCTACTTTGAGTAAAAATGACATTATTACTTTTTTCATTGTATATTTTACACATAATTAGTATAAAAAATTACAAGAGATAGAGTGATAAATTTGCCTTAGTTAAAAATCCAATTCCTTATTGTAACAAGTTTAAGTATAGGTTTCAGTTCAATATACCAAGTAAAGTATTGTCAATTGTTATTATTATAGCCACTAAGAAATAATTTTCTTCACTTTGCCTTTATAATAGAAAGAGAGAAAAAGCATTTTTAACAACGTAATGATGCACATAACATGTTCAATCTTTTAGCCTTGTATGGTCAACTATTACCAGAAGTTGCAGCAGCCAAAGGAAGAACCAAACAAACTGTTTTCTGGAGCTTCGGCAGCAGCTTTAGGATCAGCTGACGGCGGGCTGACAATGTGTAATGCTTAATTATTATGTTTTAAATGACTTTCAATCTTCCCCAATTGTGATATTTATTAGCTCTTTAAAATGGCTTTCAAGTTTTTCTAATTGTAATATTTATTAACTCTTTTAATTTCTAACAGCAATAAATAACTTTGTAATCAAAATATAAAAGTATCACAAAATAATGACTATATATATAAGTCTTTTCTCAAGAATGAATAAGGACATTACCAAACTTGTCTTTATTTAGAGAATGATTTTAAGCACAAAATAAACTTCAAATACTTATTACACGACACTTATTTTTGCAAAAATAAGTACATGGCAATATATATTATATATACACATATACAAACACTATGTATGAGTGTCAACTGACTTTGGGATAGGCTATTACTGATCATGACAATAGCAATTTAGTTACAGATGTGGCGCATATCAAACTAGACTAAAAAATCTGGCAGAAATTCCACAAAAAAGACTATAGTAAAAGAATTTACTTATTAAGACAAAAATTATGTTGCATAGAACAACTTTTGTCTGATGTCACGAATCTAGCTGATGAGCTTATATTAATTAGTCTGCCACAACGTGTTTCTGTAGCTGCATAGACTGTTTTGACATATATTATAATGAATAAACTGTTGCAGAATTTTTTTAATAATTTCAACTGCATGGTTTGTTTAGAATATTATAGACAAAATAAAATTCTTTTCCAAAGATAAAATTGTTAACATTGTTTAAATATTCAATATAGAGCTATATTAATTATAAAGTGTCTTTATCACAATATTTATATAAATTTGAGTTCACAAAATATATGCCAGCATGCCAGTTAGTGCATGGTGCAATGAATGGTTTTTTAGCATGTTTTGGCTAATGGCATAGTTTAAAAAAACATATTATAAGAACTGAAAGAATATTTTTGATGCTACATAGCTACCTAATGTTTAGTTTTGCTGGCTAGAACTGGAAATGCATATATTAATATGTTCAAGTACATAGTGCCAGACTATAGAACTGACACCTTATTGAAATTCATCAGCAGTGCCCTCGAGTATAATAGATCAAAATCAATACAACTATTCAATAGCCCAGAATGTTGACCACCTTTACTTTTCAAATACCTTTAGTATTATTATTCTAACAATCTTAAACTATAGTCTATCACGTCACAGCAGTTAGTCCGTGCATGTCGCTACTAACATTTACCGAGGTTAATTATATTCACTACTAACATTCACTTGGAGCTTTAACCACAGCACCAACTACTGCAGCAGTAAGTGAAGGTCAAGACCACACTACATCGAAATATTCATTTGAAGCAAAAGGCATGAAAGCTGTGCAGTGGATGAGTATTGGGTTTGCCTCTGCAGTTTTATTTGCCTCTCTTGCTTGCTTATTTACAAAGTAAGTACATTGTAAGTGCTAGCAATTGTATTTACCCACTTTGGTGTATTATTTATTATAGGTTCTATAAAACCAAAGCTAATTAAAGGGATGTTGTTTATCTTAAAATCATTTTGATTGGCTGAGTTTAATATATATTGTTTCTATTGCAGCACCTACATAGCTTTTCCAAGATCTCAAAGGATACCAGTGAATGCTCAAGTCTCAAGTTTGCCTGCCGGAGGTAGGCCATTGCAGAGATAATACTACTATGTATATGAAAAAGAACATGATATACTGCATGACACTTTTAATTATTATAGTTCATCAAACTTATAACTTCAAGGTTGTAACCATCTGTATACTATATTATATACATTACAATTAAATTAAATATTATTTATTACATCTAAGATGCTATCTTAAAATTGGTATCAAAATTTTATACAAAAGCAAATACATAATATGCATAAATTCGTGATACTTCGTTTCCTATCTTGCAGGTTAAATTGTTGTGATATTACAAAGGCAAAAGCTTTGATCATTAATAAAGGCGCCATTAATTAGTTTATGTAATAATTATTGTAATTTGTTTTATTATTAATGAATTTAATTCTTATATTATAAGTAACCATAACCTATAGAAATATTATAGTAGGCCTACAAATAATGACTTAATCAATTTATACAGGCTGAGGTTTTATAGTTGAATGCATGGCTATTATATATAGGACTATTATTATGGGGATACATTGCATAGTATTATTAGGTTTTCAATTCTTATATAAATATGATATTCATGATAAATTACATAAATTTGCAGAGCAATAAAGCAATTATATTATACTTTTTTATATTATTATATCAACTTTTTATTTTACAGAGTCTTGATCCTTAATTAAAATCTTAATGGCATTGCTTAGTTTATTTAAAGGTTACAGCATTAGACAGGAACAAAAGGTTAAAGTTACAAGCATTGTTTATGTAAAGATTCCAAAAACAGGATCTTCCACACTACAAGGGATTTTGACAAGATTTAGCTTGGCTCACTCACTAAATGCTCTAATACCAACAAACTGCTGCTACTACAATGAAAGTCATAAACAAGGCTAGTTTCTGTAATTTTAGCCACTTTGTCTTATAATCCTTTCTTTTTCGTCATGTTGAATATAACATGGTTTTAAAACCTAAAATATAAATCAACATAGTCCTTAGAGCAACAAGTCCATATTTTCATATAGCAACAAAAAAATTTGCTGATGTGGATATTATGGCAAAGTTTTGTCTTTGCCTAACTATTGTTTTTGTAAGAGTCTAGAAATTGGCTATAAATTGTTGAGTTGTGTAAATATTACCACTACTATAATAATACTTAAAAAGATTTATTTATGAGTAAAGGCCTGGCTACAATTCGTCTATTTTACATGAAAACACAAACCTTCAGAATCACTGCACCCACCGAAGACGATGGACGGAAGAGTGAAATTGACAATAAGTACCGTTTGATTGGTCAATAGAATTTTAGCAACAGTGATTATTTCAGTTCTATCACGTTGTTGTATCTGGCAATTTTCTGCTGTTTGTATCTTGTGCAAGACTCATTCACGGACTAATTATTATGTGTTTCATCTGACAAACGGGTGGCTGGTCATAACGAGAGGATAATTCACGACAATATTTACACGAATTTTGTGTGATTCTCACGAGCGTGTGGCCAGGCCTTAATTGGAAGTAATTTCCTTAAGAAAGGTGTTTAGGTAATTGCTCTATTATACTATAAGTTTGGAGAACTGGGCCAAGAAAAGATGGAAGAGCAGATATAATGGGGAAGAGTGTTGTCTACTCCAAGCAAGAGCTGGACAGTCACATGAAACCCGGATACAAACTTGTTATCAGTGTCAGAGAACCAGTTTCCTGGATGACTTCCGCTTCATTTTATTGGCTGAAACAGGTAGCTATTCGAAGTTACTGTAAATTATTGTTTTTAATATTTGCATTAAGATTTAGTTATTGATGTATTTAATTTGAAGGTATAATTGATTTGTAGTGTTACTAGTATATTGATAGTGAAAAGGCTGAGTTCGAAATATATAACTTTTCCATTACTTGACATAACATGTGTGGCATAATCATGTTATATGTAGGGATTATGTTTGCTAAAAATTCTTCTCTTTGTCACTTGAGTTTAATATGCAATTATAAACAATATTCAAATAAAACATTTATACTATAGCTTAAGTTGTTAGCATCGTATATTTCACTAAGCTGTGTACATTCTACCAGAAAACAGTTGATTTTAGTTTTCCTGTAACTTCAAGTTTTCTCCCCCAGTCTTTGTGGATGCAATATTATTACTAGCCGTAGGAAATTGGCATGGTAACTATAATGTGTTATTTCAGCATCCAGAACAGACAATAATTAATGATGATCTGCTATTCCAACGCTCTCCAAACTGGAAGTTCCCTCACTACCATCTGAGACAGATGTTTCTCACCGGGTTTGACTATGATGGGCAGAAGGGTAATGTGACTGCAATGAAAGAGCACGTTGCTTCCTTTGTGAAGAGGTATTACTATTCAAATGCTACACATTGCGAGCTATGGCTTTAGTAAATGTCAACAGTTAGATTTGCACTGCTAAAACATGGATAATTTTCTTTTAGCTTGAACTAGATACTACACTCAACTAAAAATACCCCGATGGTACTAAAATATACTAAAATTCCATATCAAAATATCTATATTTTAAATTAATGTCTGTTTTTAATATGTATCAATGCCCATTAGTAAATTTTGAAAATAAAAATCTTTTATAGAGTAAATTTATTAAATTTATCAAGAGTTGTCCTTTCTTGAATAAAAATGGAATAAAGTTTCAAAAAGTTATAATTACATCACTAATGAAATAATTACTGATAATTGCTTGGATAAATAAAAACTCTCTTGGTGGTTATTTTAATGTAAAACAAATTCATTAAGATATATTTCGAAAGAGACAACTTTCTTTCTGTTGTAAAAATATGCAGCAGTTATCTCCTCTTTTCAAAATGTTATGTCCAACTTCAGCTGCAAATATACAATATATCATCAACATATATACATCGATGCTCTGACACCTGCATATATGTAAAAGTGTATATATTATTTGCATAAACACTTTGCTGTTTTTAGCTACAAATCTATATATTTTGGCAGCATATAACAATAGATTGCAAATATTAATTTTTCCAAGACTATAATACCATTTAATTATAAACTGTTATAAATAAAATAAATAGAATGAAATAAAAATATCTAATGTTTTTTTTTTAAATTCCTACATTTGTTTTCTTCATAACTGTAAGAAGCTCGTTATATCAACTATATAAGACTTTGTGTATATTTGTAGGATAGACATACCAGTTTTGACAGAGCAGTACGATGCATCGCTACTAATCATGATGAAAAGGTTCAACTGGGACTATACAGATGTCTTCTGTAACCGGTACACTATAAGCGGTCGGAAAGAAATTCCAGAGTTGTCAGAAGCAGCCAAAGCTAAGCTGCTGTCACCTGAAGTAAACTTTGGCGAGAAACTTTTGTATGATGCAATAAACAAAACTTGGTGGGAGCAGCCAGAAGTAAAGAATGAGAGTTTCTGGGAAGAGGTGAGTTTTTAAAAACAAAGTTTTTCCAAAGATGAGTTTCTCAATATTTTCAATTTATCAATCAATATTTATGTTTAGATGCTTTAATCAGTTTTTAATGTACACTGCGCATGCACAATCTACACAATGCTGATGTACCTTAAACTATGTTAAAAGCATTATAATATACTATATACCTGACATTACTCAAATTAATTAATGTTTTTATATAATTGAGACATTTTAAATACAATTAATCATTTCTATTGTTTTAAAAAACAAAGATGATAACTAAAACAATTTTATAAAATATAGTATTCCAATTATTTGGATTAGAAATTAGGATGTAAAATCATTATAAAATTTAAATTATAAAGTCAATTTATAGAACTGAGCTTTATCAAAATGCATAAAACATTACACAAGTTAAAACAGAAAAATGAGCAATTTTAATTTTTTCCTTAAATCAAGCATTTTTTTTCTTTTACAACCAACTATAGTATACAACCAACTATAATATAGCTTGTGATTGTTATACTACATGAAGGCTGTCAAATTATAGTGACTTGAATAGATAATGAAAGAGCCACTTGCAGCCTTAACTACTAAATAAGGTGCTGTTTATATGAGGAGCTCTCGACTTTACTGAATTTTTTTTTAAAGAAATTTAAGATTATATAATTCTTTTTCTTTCAGATAGAGATTAATTTCATCTTAAGAGTGAGAAACACATTGGCTATACTTTAATTAAAAAATTGTGTGACTATATGAAATATGTTGAATATTTGAAATGAAAAATTTTGAATCTTGTAGGCATTGCATCTACCACCGCAAAAATTCACTTACAATATTTTGAAACATAAGTAAGAACAGGCATATGATTTACAAAACTTAGGTAAAATTTGAGTTTCAAAGTTAAATTTCAATGCCACTCAATATATTTTATCAACAAAGTTAATATTGTTTTGCGGAGAAATTTTGTTATTGTTGTAGGTAAAATATTTCACCTACTTGAATGATGAAGTAATTCAGACTTACTGTGTTGAAGTAATAGAAACCAAGGAGCCAATAACCATAGAGTCAACCGCTTACCATGGGAAAATACTTTTGACTTATGAATATTGTGAAATGCTAAAGCTGGATAAAGTAACATTGAAAAAAAGACTTTTGACTTACGCTGGTGTACATTATGAGCAGCTGTTTAATGAAGCACGCCTCATGAAAGAAATGCGTAAAATGAATACAACATTTATAGGGGCTAGTTAAAAGTAATAGCAAAAAATATATTGTTTCTGTATATTCATATACTTCACAGGTTATACACATTTTAAAATTATGTGAGCAAGCTTTCTGTATGAGTTTACAATTACGACTTAAGATTTTTGGATGACTTTATAGTTCATGCGCATAGTTGATAATAGATAATTGATAATTGATAATTGTTACTTGATGACTATTAATTGATTATTGCTATATCAATTAAATGAGTTGGAGATCTTTCATTTACTGCATTCACATGCTTTGAGTGGATCTGTACCGGACACTCATATATGGCTGTGGTTTCATTTGATTGACACTGTCTTAAGATAGAACATCTATGTGAATATTGTGAAGAATAGGGACGTATTATTTGTGTAGTCTTGCACTAATTGCTAATTTTGCTATGAATATTAATTCCAATTAAAAATATATATTTATAAAATATATAACTCAAACTGTGTACATGCAGCAACTGTTTTAAGGTTTGTCCACTATAACACTCACGCACGCACGCATAGGGTCTTCCTGGCAAGTAAACCACTAACACTTATAATACATTCAAAAATAACATAAAAAAAGCTAACAAATAGCTGAACAAGCTGCAAAAAGCTAACATATCTTTCATTCAAATTTTGGCGAACAGCCATGATTTTCTCCCTGGCAGTGTATGTGTGTGTGAGCATGTGCATGTAGACTTGTGCTAGCCTAACGTTGTAATTGATGATGCACAAAATATATTCTATAATGACCCAAACATAGGCCAGTATCAAGGTATTAACAAGCACAAAGGCAGATTTGTTGACGGTACTGCTGCTCAGTGAGAATATAAGTAGTCAGCAGGTAAGTTAGTTGTCATGTATAACTCAAAAAGCTAAATTACTAGATTTAGACTAGAATATTCTATTATAAATAACTTTATTTTGCTGTCAAGCTAGCTTAATGTATGTATATAATTATAGTATTGCATTGACTCTACATATAGATAAATTAACAAAGATTACATAAGTTTATAAAACTTTATTGTTTGGTAAAATTGAGAAGCAAAAACCTTATCATTTAATTACAAAAACGATTAAGGGAGTAAAATAGCAGTTGAGTGATTGAACCAATTGAACCAATTCTTTTTGCAAAATATGCAAATAGAAGTGACAATGTTATTACTCTGAGTTTATACATTGCAAGTTGTGACGGCTGGGTAGTTGCAGACGCATGTGTCTAAATCAAACTTGAGTCCATAAGGACAGGAGTGAACTTGTGGAGGAAGAGTAGCTGTCTCTTGGGTAAATTTCTGACAATACGTACCAGGTACTTGTCTGTATGTGTTTCCATTCTCTGAGCAGCTTGCTGTAAATATAGAAAACATTGTGTGGAACTTGCTAAATTGTGCTTAGAGTTTAAAATGCCAATTTTTACTTTTATATGAGACCAAATACTTTTTTACTAACTCAAAATAAATTTGCTGTAGATTACTATGTTATTTACATTTACAAGATTATTTTATATAGCAGATCAAACAAGCTATAAAAGATTGATTTGGTGTTTCTCTAATTATTATAATAAGTGTAGAATAAAAAATGCTGATATATAATTTCCATGTATACTTACGTCCAGGATTAGGGGTTGGGGTATAAGGTGCAGGACAGTATTGTGGACAGACAGTATCTGTAGGATAGTTACAGACACAGGTTTGTACATCAAACTGTAGACCATATGGACATTTTAGAGTCTCAGCTGGGAGGAAAGCAGTTCTCTGAGTGAAACTTTTACAATCATCACTTGATACTGGGGAGTAGTAGTTACCCTTCTCAAAGCAGGTGCAGTCATCAACTAAAATAGAAAAACATCAAATGATAATGCATTTGTTTCAAAATAGATAATTAATAAATTTCACAGTGCCATGAAATGTAAATACTGAGTTATTGTATATATTTCGAGTTGTTGCCCAAATTAAATAAATATTTACTATACATCCATGCCTATTACAAATATTTGTCAATGTTTTAACAGCAATGTCTGATATATTATTAAAAGTTTAACAAATATATTCTCTATAGATAAATAAAAGCACATACAACTATTGTTTTGCCAGAATTTATTATAATGGAGTGTCACTAAACATGATTTATTATCACAATCTTTGAGACATTCCAGCAATGATTAGAGGTTTTTGTGCTTTTTGGTATATATGCTGGCAATATGCTCAACTGCAGGGATTATTGACACAAAGCAAATTTAAAGATCATCTATTTTTGTGACATATCATGAAATTGCTGATATTCAATTGACAATCCTAGCATAATTTATTATCTTACCTTTTACTTCCAAACCCTAAGTTCTATATTATACACCACGTCTTACTACTGAACCCTAATTAACTTTTTGCTCAAATTTTCAAACTAAAACAGCTGTTGGAAAAATATTCGGCAGGTTAAACTGATACAATAATTAAATATAATTTTTGAATCAAATGTGAAATAAAATAGAACTCACTGATAATATGCCCAGGTGTTGTTGGTTGGTAGGGTGGTTGAGCTGTAGTTGTTGAATTAAGTGCAATATAGCTGGCAGAAACCACAGCTATTGTCACCAATGAAAACATAGCACTGACCTTAGTTTGCATCATGTTGATTGAATTCTATGAAATCATATCACCATTTTGTGAGAATAAAACAAATTTTAGTTTGAATGCACAAAGTGTAATGAAACTTAGCTCCAAAAATGCAAGTTTGATCTAAAAATTGTTAGATATGACGCCTTTAATTGCACCAAACTGTATATAATAATTGTCTTTCAAAGTTTCTCACTTGGAACTGTCTGTATTTATAGCAGTATACTATTTATAGTAATAGTTTCGGTTTTATAATAAGGTAAATTCATATACTTACATCAGGTTTATTCTTGGTAGAAAGCTTTTACAGACTTGTTGGTTTGGAATAACTTCAATCGCAAGCTCAGCTAACTTATATACCAGAAGAAGTGTCAAAGTTCAGGCTATGTTGTCTATCCAAACCAGGAACCAACAACATATGGTACGTAGTGTTGCTTCAGGTTGCAATAAGTTGTAATAAGTTGTTGTGGACATAATTATTACTCAAGTACTAGCAGAGTTGCTCCATTTCTGTCAACTTGTATTTTGAGTTCCATGAGTTTAAAATTATTCAGCATGTTTTGTTTGTCACTTGTTTACGTGATACATGTTTTCAACTTCCCTGTTGCGCAATAATTATAGTTGATATAGCAAAAGATTTGTTTTCGCTGGTAAAAGGATGGTTTATTACCAAAAAAAATTCGTTCTTTTTATATTTAGCCAACAAACTAAATTTTATTTAATTTAATTTAATCTAAACACTCCAGGAACTTTATATATGAATTAAAAATAGATGAAAATCTAAAAAATGTATATATATTTAAGATTGTAATGAATTGTAAAGATAATTTAATAATGAGTAGCTTCATTAAAAAGCATTAGTTTTAACTGTACATTTTATGTATATTCAAATGTTTCAATATAATCTAAGCACAATCAAAAACAACAACCAACTACAAAAAACAAATATAATAACTACTGTTGGATCATTCATACTTCACAGGGAGTACACATTTTAAAATTATGCGAGCAAACTTTTCAGTGTTAGCTTAAATTAACAACTTAAGCTTTTTGGATGATTTCAGTTAATGTGCATAATTGATAATTGATAATTAGTATATTAATCAAATGACTTGGTGATCTTACATTCACTGCATTTCCATATTTTTAAAATAGATCTGTACCAGATGCTCATAATATAATTGTGGTTTCATTTGATTAACATTGTCCCATAGCAAATCCATGTGAATAATGTGAAGAATGGGTCCTATTAATTGTGTAGGCATACACTAATTGCTAATTTTGCTAAGATTATTGATTTCACTTAGAATTATATATCTACGTAATATATAACTCAATTTGTGTACAGCATCTGTTTTAAGGTTTGTTCACTATTATGCATATTATATATAAAGAAACATATTTTGCTTTGCAACTCTTCAGATCTAAACTACAAAATACTTGATAAAATTGATAGTATAGCTGAATATTTGCTGAGTGAGCATGCAATATGAGATTCTGAAGGTGTAACAAAAGTTAAACAATTGATAACCTGAGTTTTAAAATTATTCAACTCAAAAAACTATTTGGCAACTGTATTAAAAGTCATGTGCAGAAAATAACTTTTCCCAATATAAAATATTTTTACAGAATATATTACGTCAGCATTGTAATTAATTCATGGTATGCTATGCAAACTGATAAATGTTTAAATAATATTCTATTCACAAAAACAATAATCATGCGCTGGTGTTACAAAATAATATTACATAATATGCAACAAAGTGCAGTGAAGTTTATTTATAGTCTGCATGTGTGTCATACCACCAGTCCATGATGACTAGGGAGGTCACAATCATTATATACTGTTATTTTTCTTGTTTCAATTGATGTCAATGAGGTACATTTATTAACTCTCATCCTCATGATGAAAGTGATTACGTACTAAACATAACAAATAAACAAAGCACTAGTCCATGCAGTTCATTTTATGTGTATAGACTTTTGCCTAAACCTCCTTTCTACAGAAACTGTGCCTTTCTTCAGATACAGCATATATAGGTGTATTTCATTAAATTATGCAGCAATATTTATATTTTACTCAGCAGTGTAAATTTAATTGCATTGCAAACCTTTGATTTATTGGCTTACTTTTCTTACATAGCTTGTACATTGCCGATCTAGAAAAATATTTCATCATCTACCATAGTTCAAATTGCATAACATAGTTTTTGAAAAAAGCAATACATATTCTTATAGAGCCCATAAGTTTTAATTTTATATGTTACAGCTACTGACTCGAACTGTAAGACTGATCGAAATTTGGTATACAAATCATAGCTAGAGTTTTTCATTATTACATAGAATAAATTGAAATCTATTTTTTTCTCTAAAGTACATAAAACTTTGATCTAATTTTAATATCATCTAAATGCAGAGAAGCTGAAATTACCTGATATTCCTATTATATATAATATATAATCAATATATTTTAATATAATGTTATACATATATAATCAAAAATTGCAATTGAAAACTTTTTTTAAACTATATGCAAGTTTATTAACTTTAAAACCCTGTCGTATACCACTTTAAAAGCACCCACCCTTCTATAATCATTGTTTCTCAACCACGCTGTTTTTGATACCACCTATAATTTATTATAGAGACATTGTGTTGTTTCATACAATGGCATAATGGTTATTTAGAAAATATGACTGTCATGATTCCTGGAGAAAAGATTATGACAAGCATTGTTATATTTGCAGTTATTGCAATAACATGATAGTATATGTATACTGGAGCTGATGTTACATGCAATCAGTTTGGGTCACAAGTACGTTCACGTCATTGCAGTTATTGCTTCATAATTTAGCAAGCTTCAAGTTGTCAGTGTTTTTATAATTTTACATTCTATGATATCATTAGGCTTATGTTTTTACACTGATAAGAATTATGTAGATAGCTAACATTGTGTGTCAATAACCTCTTGCTAAAGAATGTGTCCTAGCTGGTCCACAAAAGATTTTATACTTGAACTTGAAGTTGCATTGCAAAATCTCAAGGAGTTACATCTCAATGCATATTTTTTGAATATAACTAATCGAACATGGTTTAATGGTTATTCAAAAAATAAGACTGTCATGATTTCTAGAGCAGAGATTATGACAGGTATTGCTGTATTTGCAGTTATTGGTAAAATTATTATAGCTAGTATAATATATAATGCAACTGATAAAAGTTAATGTTAGGTTTCAAGTTTGAGTTTGAGTCACTTATAATATCACGTCATATTACAGTTATTGCTTCTCCCCTTTGGCAAGCTGAAAATTGCATGTGTTTTTTTTATAATTTCACACTTTATGATATCATTAGGCTTATGTTTTTACACTGATAAGAATTACGTAGATAGCTAACAGTGCATGTCAATAGCCTCTTGCTAAAGAATGTGCCCTAGCTAGTCCACACAGGGTTTTATACTTAAACTTGAAGTTGCATTGCAAAATCTCACAGAGTTACAGCTCAATGCATATTTTTTTTAATTTAACTAATTAGACATATATGCTGAAAATATTTACATGTCAAATACGCAAATTTGGTCAATGCTCATATGCTATATTAATTATAGTTATAAATATTTGAAAATATTCCAACACTGCTTATAGCTGGCTTCCCTGAATAACTATATATAAATTTAAACTGTAGCTGTTTGGTACCATAAATTTTAAATTTATACGGATGCTAAATACTTTCAACCTATGTAATGTCATATAAATACATGTAATTGTCATAATTTTTGTATAGAGTGTATTTACTGTTTAGTATATTCAACATTTTCATGCTTTTTATATTATTTCTTTTTATGCATAAAAAAACTTTTTTTTGTACTGATATGATAATTATGCAATAAAGTTGTATTTTTTATAATAAGGAAATTCATAGTTGCATGCTGTTCATACTATGCACAAGACACTTGCTTCAGGGTATTAGTTCATAATGTACATGGTGATTTCATGAGCTGTATGCCTCAAATTTTCAAATATATAAAGCTACTACATACTGTTACTGCTTAAATTTGTCAGGCTGAAATTCTCATTATATGATTTTAAAACAATTTGAAAATAGTGCATGTATATAAAATAGCTGCCATGAAACAAATAAAAATAGATTCAGTGACCAAATTGTTCATCATTTCGAAGGTTAACTGTTGAAATTTTATGAACTTTTTATTAAGCTCCACTCAAATGCTGATTACTGCGACTATAATAAATAATTATGGATGGATAAATTTATATTCATGCACACTTTACGCCATGATGCAAAAATATATTCCATAACCAAGATATTTCTATACTTATCATTATTTTTTTTATTTTAATGTTAAATAGTGCGTATTATACTACACTAAATTTACAGAGAGATAATTTACTAAAAAGTTTCTGTCAAACTTATAGTGGCTGCATGTTAATATATAACTTTATTGTTTGTTGAGATTGAGAAATGAAAACTTTGTCTTTCAATTACAGAAAAAGATATTAATTTAGTGAGTAAAATGGCAGTTGAGTGATTGAACGAAGCTTTTTGCAATTTTAAACATTATGCAAATAGAATTGACAATGTTAATACTCTGAGTTTATACAGTGCAAGTAGTGAAAGCTGGGTAGTTGCAGACGCATGTGTCTAAATCAAACTCAAGTCCATAAGGACAGGAGTGAACTTGTGGAGGAAGAGTAGCTGTCTCTTGGGTAAATTTCTGACAGTGTGTACCAGGTACTTGTCTGTATGTGTTTCCATTCTCTGAGCAGCTTGCTGTGAATATACAGGATAGTGTGTTAAACTTTCTGTTAAATTATGCACAGAGTTCAAAATGCTAATTAACTAATTTTGTATGGCATAGAACAATTTTTTACTAATTCAAAATAACTTCGCTTCAAATTATAATGTTATTTACTTTTACAAGATTAGTTTATATAGTCTCTCAAACAAGCTATAAATTAAAAAATTGATTTGGTGTTTCTAGAATTATTATAATAAGTGCATAATAATTTCAATATACTTACGTCCAGGGTTAGGGGTTGGGGTATAATTAAGGTGCAGGGCAGTACTGTGGGCAGACAGTATCTGTAGGATAATTACAGACACAAGTTTTTACATCAAACTGTAGACCATATGGACATTTTAGAGTTTCAGCTTGGAGGAAAGCAGTTCTCTGAGTGAAACTTTTACAATCATCACTTGATACTGGGGAGTAGTAGTTACCCTTCTCAAAGCAGGTGCAGTCATCAACTGAAATAGAAAAACATCAAATAACAATACATTTGTTTCAAAGCAACTAATTAGTAAATTTCACAAGGCCATGAAATGTATATACTGAGTTGTGTATATTTTGAGTTGTTGCCCACAATAAATAAATATTTACTATACATCTATAATAGCTAATACAAACATTTGTCAATGTTTTAACAGCAATTTCTTATATATTATTAGAGGTTTATCAAATATATTTCCTATAGATAAATATATTCCTTAAATAGATCAATATATTCCCTACAGATCAATAAAAACACATACAACTATTGTTTTGCAAGAATTGCATGTGATATTGGACATGTATCTACCACCGAGATTTATTAGTGGGGTGTTACTAAACTTGATTTATTTATCTTTGGGACATTTTAGCAATGATTAGAGGTTTTGCTTTTTGCTATATGCTGGCAATATGCTCGACTTGATGGATTATTAACACAAAGCCGAATTTAAAATAATCTATTTTTGCGACATGTCATGGAATTGCTGAGGTTCAATGGAAAATCATAGCACAGTATACCATTATATACCTTTTACTTTTGAATCACAAATTATTCTATTTTATACACCACTTTTTACTACTGAACCCTAACCAAACTTTTGCCTAAATTTTCAAATTAAAAAAACTGTTGGAAAATTATTTAGCAGATTCAATTGCTACAGTTATGAAATACATTTTTAAATCAAATGC
The DNA here is from genome assembly GCA_964035545.1 of Bugula neritina. Taxonomy (NCBI): domain Eukaryota; kingdom Metazoa; phylum Bryozoa; class Gymnolaemata; order Cheilostomatida; family Bugulidae; genus Bugula; species Bugula neritina. The sequence continues at coordinate 25,189,652 of OZ037766.1, read as the reverse complement.
AAGATAAAATGGAACTCACTGATAATATGCCCAGGTGTTGTTGGTTGGTAGGGTGATTGAGTTGTAGTTGTTGGATTAAGTGCAATATAGCTGGTAGAAACCACAGCTATTGTCACCAATGAAAACATAGCACTGACCTTAGTTTGCATCATGTTGATTGAATTCTATGAAATCATATCACCATTTTGTGAGAATAAAACAGATTTTACTTTGAATGCACAAAGTGTAATGAAACTTACCTTCAAAAAGACAAGTTTAATCTAAAAATTGTTAGATATGATGCCTTTAATTGCACCAAACTATATATAATAATGTCCTTCAAAGCTTTACATTTAAAACAGGTTGTGTTTATAGCAGTGTATATATAGTAATAGTGTCCATTTTATAATGAGGTAAATTCATATACTTACATTGTTTTTTGTTGGTAGAAGGTTTTCGTAGACTTGTTGGTTTAGAATAACTTCAAAAGACTGCTCAGCTAACTTATATACCAAAAGAAGTGTCAAAGTTCAAGCTATGTTGTCTATCCAAACCAGGAACCAACAACATATTATTGTGTTGCTTCAGGGTGTAATAAGTTGTGTGGCCATATTACTCAAGTACTAGCAGAGTTGCTCCATTTCTGTCAGCATATGCACTTTGAGTTCTATTAGTTTCAAATTATTCATCATGTTTTGTTTGTCACTTGTTTACGTTATGCATATTTTCAACTTTTCTGTTTTAATAATTATAGTTGGTAATTAATTAGCAAGAGATTTCATTTTGGATGGTAGAAGGATGGTTGGTTACACAAAAAGATTTAGGTCTCTCTATATTTATCCAAAAACACAAAGTTTATATAATTTTGATAAATAATAATAATGTATTTGTACTTAAACACTTCAAGAGTTTTGTATATGAATTATAAATATAACTTAAAACCTACAAAAAAGCATATATATTTAAGACTGCAACAGACTGTAAAAAATCGAAAATATAATTATGGTTAAAAAAGTATGATTATAATCGTCAGCATATATTTTATGGATAAGATTTCCATGAAAGTTTTACTGAATCTAATATTATTTTCTTTTGATTGTCCGTCGGGTCAACTTTTTTTTGTAAAATAGAACCATTAAAATCATTGCTGCTATAATACTATGAGATCTACATTACTACTAACAAGACTATAGAAATTTATAGTTATATTATACAATTTTTGTTATTTTTTTGTTACAATATAATACGAGGTTATTGTATATTTTGTGATTACAGGTTTTGCTATTATATAGGTTGCAATACCAGCTAGACTTGATATTTCATGTATTGCATATGCCATGTTATATGTTGCAAGTTGCAAGTTTAGACTAATTAATTTGTATAATTGCTTATATATATATGAATATATATATATATATATATATATATATATATATATATATATATATATATATATATATATATATATATATTATATATATATATATATATATATATATATATATATATATATATATATGAATATATATATGAATATATATATATATGTGTGTGTGTGCGTGCGTGCGTGCGTGTGTGCGCGCGTGTGTGTGTGTGTGTGTTGGTGTGCATGAATGCTTGTGTACGTGTTGATTATTGTGCGTGGTGAGCCCTCAGAGAAAACATATAAAACAAATATAAAAATAGTAAAGTATATTACTATTTTATTCTGTCTTTTACTTTGATTTTTGACTGATAGAACACTTTGTGTATAAAAAAGCTAAAATTGTAACCTAGCTTATATAATTTGTCCTAGTTTCTGTCACCCGGTGCTAAGAGATGAAATAAACATCAACTTGTTTATTACTGCATGTAATATACTCATCATGTTGTAAGCGGAACATTGTGCTAATTGCAATGTTTTATATCTTCACATAATTGACATCATCGCCTGTTTGTTTTGGCTGATAAGGACGTCATGCTATAAATTTAGTCTTGTTTATTAACAATTTCAACAGTTATTTGCCAACACTATAGCAGATCAGCCTAAGCTATTCATGTCACCGCAACTAAAGAAGTATTAAACTTTACAATACTATTGATAATTAAGATGAAATAATTTTTATATATGTATCATATATTATACTGGAATAGATAACTTTAAGCAGGTTTTTATTATAAGATTTTATGGTAATCATATACCTATCAAGGAACTCGCATAAAATGATGTTACATTTAAAAAAATTGTCATAACCTATCATATATATCATTTTTATTTTGGATTGCAAAGTAATTTGCTGGTGCCTGCATGCTGCAATCAATTTTATTCTCTTGCCTTCTGCTAGCCTAGCCACTTGCGCAAGAATTTTTAGTAGGATAACTTCAAATTGTTACTAGTGACCAACCATATCAGTCTTTTTTGTTATTATTTTGTGTCTCATATCCAATAAGTTGAAAACGTGTTGTGAAATTTTCTGCTCCTTTATATAATGTGAGTAGAGAAGAAAACTCCTGGTTACAATAGTTCCTCATCACCATATCAAGTATAAACGATAGAAATGTGATGAGGTGTAACATATCATATACCATGAATCAATAAGTAAGTAAGTGTTTTCTAAGCAGTTGACATTTTTTCTCAAGAACTGCGTAATTTGTTGTTATATAATCGCTTTTATGACTGCTAAAATTTTGAAGTTACTTTGATTAATACATTAATGTATCTTTTTGCGTATGTTTCTATTTGCATAGTTTAAACTGTAGAGTTATTGTAAATTTTTATTCAATTTTATTTTTTCAGGAACTACTGTGATAAAATCTCGCACTGCTACTGTTGTTTGTATAATTCTAATTTGCGTTATAGTTGAATAATACTTTAACATTTTTGGGCTAGAAGTAATATACTTATACTGTCTACAGATTTGTATCTGGCATACTGTGACAAGCTGTTACTTTGCACAGGTGTTTTATAACACCTGTGCAAATATCCTAGGATGCTCATGCAATGAAATATTGGAAATTCGCACTAACAAAATAATCATTATTTCCAGGTATTGCGTTATAGACGGTGGCTGTAAAAGATGTTTTGCAACAGCAATTTCACAGAGAAAAATACAACAAATGTAGCAGCTAGAAAGAAACTTTACTATCACTAATAAATTATATCACTTTATTACATATTATATTTTTGGGAAGATGTGCAAATTTCTAAAAAAATAAAAGAGGTTGAATTAACAAAAAGCTCATTCAATTATCATGGTTTGGTAATGAGTAACTATATCGCAAGTGCTAATCTTGTAGTATATATTATCAAAGAATAGTAAAATAATTGAAATAAAAGTGTAATTATTTTGACCTAGTTATTGAGAGCCTTTTGGACAAGTATATTGCAGGTGATGTCATTCATTGCGTCTGCTTGTACATGTTTCTGGACAGGTAACGGACCAGTGATAGAAGCAGTCACATCTGACTATACATCAAACTTGAGAGGAAATGGACATTTCTTTCTTATGCCTGACAAGCTGGGCTGAGCTGAGCTGTCTTTGAACATAACTATATCACATTCATCAGTGACATCAGCCGGGTAGTAAGTACTGTTTAAAAAACATGTGCAGCTATATCAACTACAAAAACATTATATGCAGTAGTTGTTAAAACATTCAACTTTATACATGCACGTATTACACATACACAATATGTATAGCAGTTACATCTGTGACAGTTTACTGTGACAATTTACAATTAACAAAGTGTAATATATGTTAAATCATACCATTTAAGAAGTTTTAAAAGAGTTAAAGCGTTAAACTAGTAATTTTGGAAAATTAGTATTTCAAGACAACACTTAGGCAATATGATTGTAAACTAGCTTGTGCTATCAAGAAAAATTGAAACTATAAAAAGTGCCTGAATACAATATGCTTTAAATCAAATTAGTTTTCAGAGCATCATGTATTGAAAAACTAATCTATTATTAGAATATAACCTGCTGCATTGTAAAATTTTATAGATTTCCAGCTCAATTTTTTGTTTACCAAGTATTATAAATAATCAGACATGTTTGAAAGACCCTTATATGTGAAATGCTCAAACTTGGTTGATGCTAATATGCTGTCTCATAGTTTTAGAAATTTAAAACGTGCCTTAATTCTGTATTCTGCTTATAGTTGACTTCTTTGAATAACCATTTAAATTCAATCTGTATAACCGTTTGCTATTATAAACTAACACTTTTTATATACTTGCATTATATGCACTATCATTATATAAATTATACACGCTATTGTCATTTTTTTGTGGAGGACGTTTAGAGTTTGGTCTTTGATGTTCTTTTTTTATGTTATTTTATTAATTTAATTTTGTATATGTAGTAACAATAAAAATAATTTTTTATTAGTGTTATAATAAATTTGCAATAAATTTGCATTTTTTTATATTATATAGGAAAGAAGCATATAGTTTCGACCTCTTTCAATATTCATAAACTAATCAACTATTGCGGTCGATTTTTACAATTTTTTATCATTCAAATTTTGCAGAAAACATTTACTTCAAGGCATCAGTGCATATATTCATACTGCTGGCATGAGTTGTTTTAGATGTTCATGTATAAAAAGCCGCTACAGATAATTGTTATTGCTTAAACGTACAAGTCTGAAATTGTTATTATAGAAATTAAAGAATTAAAATTTTTTTAATATTCTAAGTTCTTTAATCTCTAATCTAAAAACAGGACTTTTTTAAATTTATTTATTGCTGCACTTACCTCAACTTATTAAATGTATGAGTTTGCCAATTTACAAATTAAATCAATTTTACTGTAAACAGTGACAGTGAAAAAAGATTATATTTTACTAAAATTTATATATTTGCAATATTAACTTTGCAAAGACTAGCAGATTTGTGATGCTAAATAAAAATTTCAAAATTTATCTTGAGCTCTTTTCTCTAAAAGTATTGATCTATGAATGCTATGCAATGAAGGTTGCTTATATACAGTTCACTATTATTCTGAAAAGCAGGCACAATTTGTGCCCAAGTTAAACATTGTATTTAATATGATACACAAAATATATTCTAGGACCCAAATATGAACTTTAAGTACATTTGTTATAGTGACGCAGTGAGAAAACTTGTAGTCTGCATGCATGTGCATTAGTTGTCATGTGACTCAAAAGCTGAAAGACCGCAGTTAAATACGGGTTATATAGAAAGTATTTTTACAAATACTTTTTTACTTTATACTTTCAAGCAATGTATAATATATATTACTTTAACTCTACATATAGATAAATCACCAAAGGTTAGATATGTTTATGGCAACTCTTTATTGAATAATGTCTATATAACTTTATTGTATGTTGAAATTGAAAAACAAAAACTTTGTCATTGAATTAAAACAAAGATAAATGGGTATAATGTCAGTTGCATAATTGAACCAAGCTTTTTTCAAATTGTGCAAATAGAAGTGACAATGTTATTACTCTGAGTTTATACAGTGCAAGTAGTAAAGGCTGGGTAGTTGCAGACGCATGTGTCTAAATCAAACTCAAGTCCATAAGGACAGGAGTGAACTTGTGGAGGAAGAGTAGCTGTCTCTTGAGTAAATTTCTGACAGTATGTACCAGGTACCTGTCTGTATATGTTTCCATTCTCTGAGCAGCTTGCTGTGAATATACAGGATATATCGCGTGAAACTTGTTGTTGAGTTATGCACAAAGTTTAAAATGCTAATTCATTTTTGCATAACATACTTTCTTTACTAATTCAAAATAATTCCCTGCAAATTATTATGCTATTTGAATTTTACAAGATTATTTTATATTATAGCAGGGCAAACTTGAGCTATAAAAGATTAATTTGGTGCTTTTCTATTTGATAATTATGATAAGTGTAAAATAAGAGATGCTGGTATATAATTTCTATGTATATACTTACGTTCAGGGTTAGGGGTTGGGGTGTAAGGTGCAGGGCAGTATTGTGGGCAGACAGTATCCGTAGGATAATTACAGACACAAGTTTTTACATCAAACTGTAGACCATATGGGCAATTTAGAGTTTCAGCTGGGAGGAAAGCAGTTCTCTGAGTGAAACTTTTACAATCATCACTGGAGACTGGGGAGTAGTAGTTACCCTTCTCAAAGCAGGTGCACTCATCAACTAAAATAAAAAACATGAAATGGAACTAATGCTTTTGCCTCAAAAAACTAATAAGTAAACTTTGCAATTAATATATTAAAAAAACAATACTGAATTGCATATGTTTAGAGTTCTTGCACTGTATATACCCACAATGGATAAATATAGGGATTAATTATATTTAGTTTATTTTAATGTTGCATTCTACATTCAAAGTTATCAAAAATATTAGATAATTTTTTAATATCAATAATTAATATAATAAAAATTATCCGACGCCTTTTATTTAAACATGAATCATAAAATTTTTCATTTTGGCAAGACTTCTGCACATAAGGTTAAACATTTTTTTGCAATTCACATCGCTAACTTTTGTTTACTATCACAAGTTTCAGGGAAATTCCTGCAACAATTATATATAGAGTCTTTGCTTCTTCAAATGCTGGCAAAATGCATAACTTAAGGGTGAATTATTGGTCTGGAAAAAATTATAAACATAATCTATTTTTGTGACATATCATGAATTAGATTACTGAGATTCAATAGACAATCTTAGCACAGTATATATAATATTGTACCTTTTATACTTTTGAACCCTAAGTTTTATTTAATTTTCAACTTAATTGGAACAGCTGTTGGGAGAATAATATTCATTAGATTAAAACTACATGCAATAATGAAATATAACTTTTAAATCAAATGTAAAGTAAAATTTAACTCACCAACAATATGCCCAGGCATTGTTGGTTGGTAGGGTGGTTGAGTTGTAGTTGTTGGATTAGGTGCAATATAGCTGGCAGAAACCACAGCTGTTGCCACCAATAAAAACATAGCACTGACCTTAATTTGCATCATGTTGATTGAATTCTAAAATAATATTACCATTTTGTGACAATAATACATATTTTATCTTGAATGCACAAAATCTATTAAAATTTAGCTTCAACAACACAAGTTTTAGCAAAAAAGTTTGTAAATAACTATTTTTAATACACCAAAATATAGCTAATAATGTCCTTCAAAATTTTACACTCAGAACAGTTTGTACTTATAGCAGTATATATAGTAATAATTTCAACTTTATAATGAAGTAAATTTGTATACTTACATTAGGTTTATTTTTGGTAGAAAGCTTTTACAGACTTGTTGGTTTGGAATAACCTCAATTGCAAGCTCAGCTAACTTAAATACCAAAAGAAGTGTCAAAGTTCAAGCTATGTTGTTCACCTAAACCAGGAACCAACAACATGTGGTTGCATTGTAACTGGTTGTAATAATTAAGTTGTGTGGGCATATTACTCAAGTACCAGCAGAGTTGCTCCAGTTCTGTCAGCTTGTGTTTTGAGTTCCGCTGGTTTAAAATTATTCATCATGTTTTGCTTGTCTACTGTTACTAAGTGTTACATATTTTCAACTTCCCTGTTCCAATAATTATAGCTTATTTAGCAGGAGATTCGTTTTCACTGGTAGAAGGATGTTTTGCTACCGGCCAAAAATAAATTGGTTTTTTTTATATTTAGCACAAAAACCAAACTTTATTTAATTTCGACAAACATGCGCAACGGTAATATATTTAGATTTAAACATTCCAAGAGTTTTATATAACATGGATTAAAGTAAATTAAAATCTAAAAGATGTACATACATGTATATACTTAAGATTGTAAGGATTATTAAAAATAAGTGGTTTCACTAAAAGCATTAGTTTTCAGTGTACATTTTATATATTTACAAAATTTTCAGAATGCAAAAGCAGCCAACAAACAGCAAACAACAAATCTAATAAAATTTTGTTTTGATTACTAGACGTGTCACTTTTTCTGTAAAATGAAGGCCTGGATAAGAGAATACATTAAAACCATTGCTGCTATACTATGAGCTATAATACATGACTTCTAAAAAGACTATATAGATTCATAAATATTATATATTATAAGGCTTCTGTTATATATTCCATTACTATGTATAGCATGTATAATTATTGTATAAATTTGTATTACAAGTTTTGCTATTGTATAGGTTGCAATTGTATAATAATCATATTTTATATATTGCCATTTTATATATTGATATTGAAAATTTAGATAGTGTATAATTGCTATTATTGCTAATATTGCTATTATATATATATATATATATATATATATATATATATATATATATATATATATATATATATATATATATATATATATATATATTAGAAGAAATAAAATGAGATTTGATTAATATAATGGCATTTATTACTAGTAGTTTCGTACACAAAAACGATGTGCACTCGTCAGATAAATTTGCCACTATGATTGCTTACAACTATAAATAATGTAATATGTAAATATACACAGAATAAAGCTAGAAGATCAAAATATAACAAAGAGGTAGCATTGGAAGTAATTGGCTATGTTACAGCATTCTTGAGTAGAAATTTACTACTATGTCTGCATATAGATAAAAAGTCATTGCGCTTATTGAGAGAAGACAACTGTGGCTTGTAAAGAATGAAATATTTTTCCATAAGCACAGCTGACAGTTTTTAGTGATGTTGTTGTATGGTTGAGCTTTTCTGAGAATTTTCCAGGATATGGTAAAATCCAGACCTTAATTTTGTCTTTTAAGGACCAGATGTGTTTGCTTAACTCAGTTTGCAAGCGCTTGGTTGGGTGCCTGAAGGAAGCAAGGTGGTTGTAGTATCTTGCCTTGAATGCAGTGGAGGAAATTCCTACATATGTTTCGACAGTATCGTTTGATGGGACGGATACTTTGGCCTGGTACACAATGTTTGGGATGGTGCATTCTCCTGGAAGTGGGCATGTCTCTACATTTCTACAGTTACAGCCTGCCTGTGATATAGGGGCGTTGTTGCATTTAGTAACACTTTTGTTGTGGGCATATATATATACATATACATATATACATATACATACATATATATATATATATATATATATATATATAATATATATATATAAGCCAAAATTGCAACCTAAATTATATTTTGTTCCAGTTTTAGTCACCCGGTGCTAAGAGATGAAATAAATATCAACTTGTTTATTACTGCATATAATATACTCATCCCGTTGTAAGCGGAACATTGTGCTTGCAATGTTTTATATTTTCACATAATTGACATCATCGCCTGTTTGTTTTGGCTGATAGAGACATCATGCTATAAATTCAATCCTGTTGGCAAGCAGTTTAAACAGATTTATTTCCTGCGGGTAGCTCATTGAACAACATGTCAGATCAATTCTGCCTCTTCATGTTGAATCATTTGAGTTGTACTTTTCCATACTTGGTGGTAATGATAAACTAGTTTTTATTTTTAACTTTCTGTTTTTTCTGGCACAAAATTAACTCTAACCTATTATTTTCCACTTTTAAGATTGTGATACAATCACATATCTGAAACCTAAAATTGCTGCAAAATTCGAACAAATACTATAGCAGTTAAGCTATCGTAGCATATAATATATATATATCCTAATTTTCTGGACTGCAAAGCAATGCCAGTGCTTACACTATATTGCTATCAATTTTATTCTCTCATCTTATAACTAGCCTAATCATAATTTTCACTCGAAACAGTGACAGGATAATTTAAAAGTACTGCCTATAGCAATCCCATCAGTCTTTTTGTAAGTATATTTTGTGTTTTACATCAGTTTAATTGAAAAGATGTCTTGAAATTATCTTCTCTCACAATGTTAGGACATTACAGGAGTTGGGAAAACTTTTCCCTAATTCATTATAGATTTTCACGTATCATCACAGCTATGCCAGCTATATATGCCTTTCCACGCTCATTATGGCTACTACACAATAGCTAACCTTTTTAACTGGTATAAAAACCCAGCATTATTTTCACTTATTGACACACTTGCAACTTGCCCCTTGCAACTTGCAACTACACTTATAACTTATGTTGTAACGGTTTTCACATTGCTATTTTCTTTGAGTCTGCCACAATAAATATTTCTAAATATATAATAAAACACAATACACAGAATGTGAATAGAGAGAACAACTTCTTCTACTGCCCACCACAGGATGGTCTCAATAATTGCAGTGCAGATGAATTATATATTATAAAATCATTTTATATATTTCATAATAATCAATTTACTTGCACATTGCACAAAAATATTTCTACAAAATATTATATTTTATTTGATTGTAGGCTAAATTCTTAAATATGAGTATCTAAGTTAATATAACTACAATTTTTTTTTACCTACCCCACTAAAAATTTACATTGATATGACGTAGTATAAACGTTGGAAAAACGTTTAATAAATGTTTAAATGTAGACACCTTTTTGAACTGCATAGAACATTTTTCTCAAAACGTTTCACCAAAGTTTCATAAACATTGCGTTGCATAGATGTTTTTTACACAACGTTGGTGAAAGGTTGTGATCCAACATTACTTAAATGTATATTTAAATGTATCTTTTTGTCTCACGCAGCGTTTAGGCAAAAAGCTTTCTGCGAAAAATTTTACCAGCATTTTATAAACAAGTCATGCAAATGCTGCCATAACATGTATTGCTTTGACAACGTTGTTATATAATGTTGTAAACCAACGTTATTTAGATGTTGAAATGTAGATGTTACATTTAGCTTTTTTATCCAAAACGTTCTATATACAACTTTACATAAATGTTCTTATAATGTTGCATAAACTCTATGCAGCATTAAGCAAATTTATGTTATTATAACCATCTGGCAAGGTTTACTTAACCATTACTATATGAAAGTATCTCTAGCAGTATGATATTTACAAGTGAAAGTTTTATATTGTGTGTTGAAAACTTTATTGTTTAAAAGCGAAGAGAAATAACATGATTTTTACTAACAAAACATGTGCAACTTAATATTAAGACATATTTGACAAATTAAATGACCTAAAATGAATTACATATAAAATAAATGTGGCTAATGAGCATATAAATAAATTCATATTGGAGCTTATGCAAAAATTATAGATGGCAACTTATAGATGGCAACAGGTCATAAAAAGTCCAGAAAAAAACTTAAGCAGCCAAAGAATTAAAGCTAATTTTGAAATGTTGATTCAAAACATAGCTATTTAGTGAAGTAGGCAAAAAATACTTTTCTGTATATAAGTAAGTAAACGGAATAACACAAATTATAATTTTAGACCGCTAATCTCTTTTCATTCGAAGCTGAACATTAGCAATGAGCTTTACACTTTAGAGATTTAAAATTATTTTAGCTCTTTCTATTAAGCTTTATCTGAAATTGAGGTCCAACTGAATAGAATAAATAGGCTTCTGAAGACGTGAGTTTAGTCTGCTCATTCTTTTCCTCAGAACATCTATTTCAAGCTTCAAGGTTTTGTTGTTCTTCACAGGAAGATGTTGACCACCTATAAAACAACAAGAATACTGACTAGAAACTAAAAACATACAATGTATATGTATATAAACTGTGGTAAAATGAAGTGGTGTTTAAGAATAGGTTGTGGAAATAGGTGGGCAACTTCAAATTTTGTGTATATTCCACTATAAAGATGACAAGCAATTTGATATATTCATAAATGGGTAGGCAACTTTGATCTTATGTACAATTCACCATAAAAATGACAAACAAGAGTAATCAGAAACGGGTGAAAACTTCAAGTTTATGTACATTTTGCTATAAAGATGACAAACAAGAAAGTTAGAAAATGGGTGGGCAACTTCAATTTTATGTACATTTCACTATAAACATGACTAGCAAAAATGTTAAACAACGTATTGCAAAAATATATACTGCTATGTTACTTATATGTTATTATTATGAAAATTATATGCAAGTGTATATAGCTGCTATATTTAACTTTCATTTGAGTTATGCTCCAAATGTTAGTATAATAACTATAGTTATAATTTTGTTTAATTTATAGCTACAAGAGAAATATTTTATTGTATTACAATTGTGATTTATATTTCTTCCTATTTTTTTTCTACCTTGACTTCAAAAATATTTATGAATGTTTACAAAGACAGTAACCGTATCAGTAGAAGTATCTATTATAAACTACTTATATTAATTAAGGAATATGTGTTAGTTCAAGAGAAAGCAACTTCTACAGCATTATATCCTAAAAATATTTGTATAATGCTATAGAACAAATAACTCCAAATAAATGATGATAGTACAATTAATTAATTAAAACCTTAAACTATTGTATGTACTTACTCAACATATGATTGCAGATAACACTTCTAAAAATCAAATATGCAAGTGCTGCAAACATTTTCGAACGATTTCGTTGTTTGTGACTTTACTAACACTCATAGCTAAGATTTTTTGGTAAAATAAATATAGAGATAGTATTTCTAGTTTGCATCTCTTCTGAAAAGACAACTCTAACTCATGCTTGTTATAGTTGTGAATTACTAAATGGTAAAGACTTCACTAACTTATTGGTCCCACACATGAGTCACAAGTGAATATATTATGTTGAATGATATTATATTGTTTTTGCTCATGGATCAACTTTGTATATGACTGTTTTTCTCTCACAATACTAAGCTGCATTTGATAATATAATATGACAAATTTGTTGTTTGGTTATATACAGTAATTATTCAGTTGTATACTCATATTCTTCTCTCTGTACATGATATGCTCATTATTCAGTCTCCAGATAATCCGAGGTATATGTACTGTCATGATTTTAATACTGCAGCTTTATCACGATCGCCATATTATGGGCTCGTATGTCTATAGTTATTATTCTTTAAACTCTAATTACTATGCTCTTTATTAAATTTTATATAATAATATTATTAATACATATGCAAACTAAACTATGACTCTCACTACTCCCTTAAGTTATAGAACTATTCACTCACTTCTTTTCACATTGAGATAATCCATGGCTATATATACCATTTGTGGCTATATACCAATTTTTGAAAACTGATTCTAGAAAGTTCTTTGCAGAAGATGATTTATTGGTGATAAATATTCAATTTTCCACAAACCAAAGTGTTAATAATTTGAAAACATGGCTATCCTCAATATGTTTTCCATCACTCTTCTGTTTCTGTGATCTTCAGTTGTGAATAGATCCTCACATTTTCATACTGATGCTTCACTTGCATTATAATATTATTTATACAATCTGCAAATACTTTTGTAATAAGCTAATCTCTCTACAATATTGATCTCCAATAAATAATTATACAATCTAAATCCACAAAATGTTTATTTAAGTCAATATAATGTCCGGCAATTAAGCAGGTTGAAAATAGCCCTGCTTTGGTTTTTGACTTTTCACTGTCAGCTGTACCGAATGTATGATGCCGTGTGTTGACAGTTACCACCAGCTATAAGAATTCTCTAGTCTCCATCTTCAAATAATCCTGATATATTTCAGTTCTACTTTCACACTGCAACTGTTAATGAAATAATCTACACCTATATAAAGCTAATATACCAACATTATTATACAAACAATACGGCTATAGCTGTTTTTTGGGATACTGTAACTCCTAATAGCCATAGCAACAATTATTGTTTGAGCCATTACCTGAATAACAAATGGTTGTACTGCATGCTGGCATCATATGACTAGCAGACTATACTCTACTCATCTGTCTGCAGTTGTGACACTGAATAACAAGTGACTGCACTGCTGGTGTCACATGACTAGCAGACTACGCTCTACTCATCTGTTTGCAGTTGTGACACTGAATAACAAGTGACTGCATTGCTGGTGTCACATGACTAGCAGACTACGCTCTACTCATCTGTTTGCAGTTGTGACACTGAATAACAAGTGACTGCACTGCTGGTGTTACATGATTAGCAGACTACGCTCTACTCATCTGTCTGCAGTTGTGACACTGAATAACAAGTGACTGCACTGCTGGTGTCACATGACTAGCAGACTACGCTCTACTCATCTGTTTGCAGTTGTGACACTGAATGACAAGTGACTGCACTGCTGGTGTCACATGACTAGCAGACTATGCTCTACTCATCATATGATTAGTATATTTTAATACAGTGCTTTGCTATTTTGCTGGTGATATACCTTATAGGTAGGTGAAACACATATAAACCATAAACAATAACATTGCATGGGCATATTTATATACGAGATATAGTGAAGCGGGGCTAACTGGTATACCATATTTGAAAAGTTGGGTAAAAAATGTGCTAATTATATATAGTATCCAAGAAGGAAAACATTCTGAAAAATATTTGTTGTGAAAAATCAAACACAGGAAGCTTTGTCATCAATTTAATTACTTTAAAATAAATGAAAAGCAAAGCCAAATTATTGTTGACTTTGCAGGCACATCCGGCACCAGTGTATACCGGAACAAAAGTCAATTTATTCTCAAACAGTTGGGCAGGTAATGGGAGAATTGTTTTTCATCAATCATTAACTGTCACTAAACTTGGCTACAAAATTATTGTTAGCGATTATATTTACATTTTTGATTTAATTAAACTGGTTACCATGGAGCTATATTCAAATAAACATTGTGACATCTGTAATAGGCATTACAGTTCTGCTGGTGTTGTTATAAATTGCTGAACAAAAGCATAATAAACAGTTTTAGCTAAACTTTAATCTGGTTAAAGTTGAAGCAAGATACTGCGGTAATAATAATGGTGTCGTGTTTTGTTGCTGCTTTACGGCTACTGCTAGTCATCTTATCAGGAGTGTTTGCTGCTCCAAGGTGTGACGGAGTTGTTCATTCAATACCAGAGTATGCACCAACTAGGGGTGACTTTCCAAATATTTTTGACAAGACTGATTCTGATGCCACAGATTTTGCTGCCGTAATAATAAAAAAAAATTTCAATCAGACCTATCCAGCATTAGACAGATGTAAGTAATTTACAACTTTTGTATTCATTAGGACCTACTTAAATGCATCAATTGTTATAAGGGTAGTTGAATTTATCTATTTGCGATGCGATAGTTCATTCTTTGTGTTTGCTTCATGTGTTTGGGAGTGATTTGATAGATCTAGGTATCGAGGCTAACAAGATTAGAAATAATCTAGACATAAATCTGGCATCCTATCTAAGTAAAATACTGTTGCTGGAAGCTGTCAATGGCTATTTTATTTTTTCGTTTTAAACTAGCCTGTAAGTTTTCTAGCGCAGCATCGCTATCTACTTTGTAACGCTTGTAAGACAGGAAAATTGGCCACGCTCTGCTTAGCAAAAGCTATAGTTATTAGTAAGCATAATTGTTTATGACGTCACTCTGTCTATTTTCTTTCACTAACGCAATTATTAATAATTGAGTTAGTCAACAAGGTTTCAAGTTTTTAGAAAGAGCTTATAATATAGTCATGGCTACTATAAGTTCTGTCACAAATTTTAATAAATGACTGCTGAACATGGCAATACCTTGTTATAAGTTCTTGAGAGTTTAACTGTTCTGCATAAAAAGAGATTAACATTATCTTCAATGTAGATGCTTTATGGAGATGGTTTAGCTTTATCTTTTGTTCCAGCTCACAGCTAAAAGCCATGTGTTTTTGATAACTCTTTGCATATGTAATTTTCACTTTGTAATAAATTGAGAACACTGTAATTTTTTCTTGAAAACTGTTAGGAGAAGACTTTAATGCACATATCTGCTACAGTTAAAAGCATGTGTATGGGAACCAATGCTGGAATGACAATAGCAGAAGACACACCAGCAAACAAGATACAGTCTTTAAGAAACAGATACCAAGGCTGTCAGTATGTAGATGGGAATCTTGAGATAACTGGTCTGGACACAGAAGAATTCCATGACGCTGATCTTTCTTTTTTGAATTCTATACGTGAAGTAACAGGCTATGTGCTCATAGCCAATGTTTATGCCCAAAATGTAACATTGGAAAACCTAACAATAATAAGAGGGGAACGACTATTCTCTCCGGATGCAACAGCACAGAGAGGATATGCTTTGTTTGTTTCTCTAAACTACATGAGAGGTAGTGACAGTATTGGAATGAGGCTACTTGGGCTGAGGAATCTGGCAGGTATATATATAAGTACTAACTAATATTTTAGTCTTGAAGCATAGGGATGTAACCTGTTCTGATCTTTGAAATAATCACTAATAGTACCAATAGAACTATGTGAGCCAGTTTGTTACTTTTTATAAAATACCTTGTTTTAAGTTGCTGCTTGCAACCCGTTTTTCAAACTAAAAAGTGACAAGACTACATAAGAAATGAAGCGATATTAAGTTTTTCAAGTATGCAACCATATATTGCTATATAGTACGAAAACCGTATTTACGTATAGCTACTGCATGTAGTTATGATCATATAAGTAATAATTTATAGCACAGTCAAACACAGTAAGTTTTATTGGCTTGGTCAATTATAGAGTTTTTGAGAGAAAAAGAGTAGGTATTCTATGCAACCTATATTTAATTACAATCTTGTTTCATTGTTAGTACAAAATAGATTCATATATATATATGTAAATTTTGCTCAAAAAATATTGCAGGGTCACTCTATTAAAAATTTTAAAGCGCAATATTCTAATATCTAAGCCATATTTTGTTGTTATAGAAATATCACAAGGAGATGTGCATTTTGAAAACAACAACCTGCTATGCTATGCTACTACAGACATTTATTGGAGTGACATCTTTGCTGACAACTACAAGCAGCAAGTGTCTTTCATGCATAATACCGTCAGTACAGCCATGCCCTGTAAGTCTTAGCCTCTGTATAGTACTGTAAAGTCAGTGTTAATGTAAAGCTGTTAGTGCCGGTTTTATTTTGTAATGAAACACTATACTTTCTCATATATCTTTATGCCAGTGTGAAACTTTAATTTGTATCATTAAATTGTTTTAATTATTCTTTGCAATTAGATTATAAACAGCAACATAAAATATAATACTGACTATTCGTCAAGTGTTGATGAAAAAATACTTATTGAAAGTTGCGGCAATATAATATTAATTCAAAATTTAAATAAGCACACATTTGGAGAATCTGTCGTATATAGCTATTTTTATATTTCACCAATTTCTGTTATAAGTTGACCTGCTCTGCCTAAATTGTTTCACTGGTCTGTACACCCTGTCGTGAATGCTTGAATGCTGTCAATTAAGCTGCAGTGGTGCTAAAATTGAAATGGCAGTCATATATGAAAGAGAAGGTGTCTTTCTCAAAGAACAACAGTTTTGGCAAAAACATTGTGTATTTGTTTATTCATACTACTTCTAAAATGTGTCCTGTTTTCTTATTACTATAATGATAGTCATTAGGTATAGTCATATGTGCTGTTTTCTTGCAGGTAGACCAAAGTGCCACTCTTCCTGTGAAGTCACTGTGCGTTCATTAACACCTGGTGCCCATTTAGTTCAACCTCTAACCAAGGGTTTTTGCTGGGGACCAGGACCAAAGAACTGTCAAAAGATGAATAAGGTTGCCTGTCATGAGCAGTGTGAAAGTGGAAGATGTTTTGGCCCAGAACCTAACCAATGTTGCCATGCTCAGTGTGCTGGGGGGTGCAACGGTCCAACCAATTCTGACTGTTGGGTAAGATGTACTCAATTAAGGGATTAGTGTTCACCAGTAAAAGATATACTTTTACGGAATTGATTATCATTCTGTTCTTTTTTTGTGTTTTGACAGGGATGCAAAAACTTCTACAATAATGGAGGCTGTGAGCCATATTGTCCTCCACAGATGATTTATGACTTTAATAACTTCAAATTTGTAAGAAATCCAGATCAGAAGTTTGCATTTGGAAAGCTGTGTGTTCAGGATTGCCCCAGTGAGTAAATTGCCCTGAAACTATCAAATTATAGTTAGTACCTATAATAATCAACATTGTACTATAGTACAATATTAGCCTCACACACACACACACACACACACACACACACACACACACACACACACACACACACACACACACACACACACACACACACACACACACACACACACACACACACACACACACACACACACACACACACACACACACACACACACACACACACACACACACACACACACACACACACACACACACACACACACACACACACACACACACACACACACACACACACACACACACACACACACACACACACACACACACACACACACACACACACACACACACACACACACACACACACACACACACACACACACACACACACACACACACACACACACACACACACACACACACACACACACACACACACACACACACACACACACACACACACACACACACACACACACACACACACACACACACACACACACACACACACACACACACACACACACACACACACACACACACACACACACACACACACACACACACACACACACACACACACACACACACACACACACACACACACACACACACACACACACACACACACACACACACACACACACACACACACACACACACACACACACACACACACACACACACACACACACACACACACACACACACACACACACACACACACACACACACACACACACACACACACACACACACACACACACACACACACACACACACACACACACACACACACACACACACACACACACACACACACACACACACACACACACACACACACACACACACACACACACACACACACACACACACACACACACACACACACACACACACACACACACACACACACACACACACACACACACACACACACACACACACACACACACACACACACACACACACACACACACACACACACACACACACACACACACACACACACACACACACACACACACACACACACACACACACACACACACACACACACACACACACACACACACACACACACACACACACACACACACACACACACATTATTCTATTACAGCAGCAAGATATTAATGTCACTTAAATAAATAATACTGTAATATGGTGAGATGAAATCAATGTCACTCATTTATAGAAAAATCACAAGAAAGTTGTTTTGTGAGCCATTATAATATTCTATATATAGGCTTGCATTCCCAACTCATTATAAACTAAATAAGGAGTATTCCTAACTCTATTTGCGATTGCATGTATCTACTCAATATAATCCATATTTGCTAGTGTTATATCTAATAATGATGCCGTCATATCTTCAAATATTGTTATACCTTTTTTAAATAATATTTAAATTATGACTCAACTGATAATGAGAAAGCTTGTAATGTGCGTTCTGCAATAAAATCTCCTGTTTTAAAATGATATGACTCTGCACTTAGATTAATTAGTAATTTATCATTTTTTAAGCTTTCTGTATTTGTTGCTGGCATAATAAATAATGTATCCCTGACAGTCAATGTATGCAGTAATAAGTTATTCACACATATGCATATCTTGTCTCTCATCTAGATACAACTTCAGGGTAGCGTGCCATAACATTTTGGCTTCACATTAAATTTTGTGCATAAATTTCTTGAAATAATTTGGGAATTGATGGATCATTTGCCGATGATGGTTTTTTGTGAGGCTCAGTGTTTGCAACACTATAGAACCGTATTACTAATTATTACCATTTTTCACTGCCTGCTATTCTGTGCTGCTGCAGCAGTCAGATTAGTCACTAAGCTGGCTCAAATGTTTAACACAAAGCCTAGACTTGCTACTAAATAGAAACATGAAACTAGCTTGCTATAGATTTCATAAGTCAAATTTAACAACAATTAGTATTAGTTCTATATTGCTTTTCACACTAAAGCACACAAAAAGCATCATCAGTGACTGATGAAACTATTATCCCAACTTACGTCAAGACTTTTAGGCACAAAAGCTACCCTTAAGTTGTATTTAACAGATAGCCAACATATATATGCGTAAATAGCTTATCACTGCATATAAATGCAACGTATTGGGAAATTTTTAAAATATATTTTTAACATGTGTTAATGTGCATTTTACGAATGGTATTTTAAATTATCCTTATAAATGTTACAGAACACTTCCTGGAACATAAAGGTGGATGCGTAAAATCTTGCCCAGTTGGTTATCAGCCAAAAGGCTCTAAATGCCAAGAATGCACTGGTTCCTGTCCAAAATGTATGTAAAGGCACTACCTATCATCACAGTATATCTAGCTATTAAAATTGCAATGCTCGCATACTGTAATACGCTGGTTATTTCCATGACTGCCATTATGCAAATATAGATGTTCCAACAGATTAATTGTGAGTTGTGGTTTGCATTAACTTATCATGGTAATTTTATTGATGTAACTATTTCCATTAGGCAATAAAAATTTAATGCATAATTATGATGGGAACGCAATGATTTTGGTAAGTTTCAAGATCTTGCACTTCTTTGCTATAAAGAAGTTTAAAGATTTATTGAAGTGCATGAAAAAATTTCATGATTAGCTTATAATTAGAAACTGTGAGATTTTAATTGTCAACATAAAACATTTTGTTATGAGTGAATGTAATGTGACAGCATTTTGCATGGTTCTAATGCTTTGCGATAAGTAATAAACTCTCAACTATGTTCAGATGGTCATGTATTTCACAACTGGTAATCATTCATTTGACATATTCAACTAACATATTGCTTTTTTAAAAAAGATAAAAATTATGCCTATTTCAAATTTTGATAAGTAATTTTTATAGTATAACTTGCTTAAAAAGTTATGATTCAAATTTTTATCGTTGAACAGATAAATCATTCTCTGCAGTCTAAAAAGAAAAGAATTTTATTAAATTGCAAAACAAAATATTAAAATTGTGAAAGTCCTTCCTTGTGAATGTAACAAAAACAATTCTGAATGCTTATAGCGCAAAATATGCAATCAGTTAAAAATGAGCATTAGATCAAGCTGACTGTCACTATTTTTCAGGGTGTAAAATTAAATGGGATCCCTATTTGGACTTCCTTAACTCTAAGAACATCCATGAGCTGGAAGGGTGCACAGGCATTGATGGACATCTGAAGATACTAGACATTTCAATTGAAGGGTATTTCTAACTACTTGTTAAATTATATGCTGTAAGGAAACGTTAATACCAATAGGAAGAATTACATTCTGCATTATAGCAGTAATGATTCGTGATGCCATATATAAAGCATGCTTAATTATCTAACACTATTATTAGGGCACACTTCTGAGACTTGCTGTAATACTTGAACAAGCACATTGATGCGTTTTGCCATAGTATTAACTTACAAACCAACTTTCATTTAAGAGTAACATTTCTTTGGTGACTTTTATCACTTCTTGCAAATTGAGAATATTAAGTGATCTTACATTTCCCCTTTTTTTTGCAGAGATCCTTATAGCAACATTCCTCCAATGAAAGTCTCTGAGCTACAGAAACTCAAATCTATTAAAGAAATCACAGATTATTTACTAATACAGAATCTAAATGGATTTGGTATAACAAACTTTAGTTTCCTTTCAAATCTGGAGTCAATATTAGGCCGAAAACCAGACATGTAAGTTTATTTTTGTTGCTGTACTTTGCGTACACTTCAGTATGATTATACTACAACTTATATTTCTAAATTTTTTAATTATATAGTAATTTTTTTAGAAAATATAATATGTAGATATAATATTATAATAAAACTTGTGCACATTGCTCTTTTAAATGGCTTCGTCTCTGCTTTTAGATATGGGACAGCACTAAACGTCATTCGCAACAACGATCTGGAATTTTTAGGGTTTGCGTCATTAAAAAAGATTTCTGCCAATCATGTCATTATACAAGCAAACCCAAAGCTGTGCTATTTGGAAAAAATTAAGTGGAAAATAGTCTTAAAGGGAGCAACTAAGCAGAAGTGGTTTATAAGGAATAATGCTGATTATGAAAAACACTGTGGTATGTTTTCATCAATGCTATATAAACATAGGCACATGGTATAGTTTGGATTTCTTTCTTCAATATTAATTGAAGCTTGCCACTGTTACTATTTTTAGACCGGTGACATTAAGTTAATTCTTGTGAAATGTCAAAGAGCTAAAGAGTAAAAAGCACAATTTAGACAATTTTGTATACAATTTTAACGCAATGAATGAAGAATTTGCAACAAGATGTTTCTTTGATGGATAGAGTGTTGGTGTATATTAAAATATTTTACATTTTAGTTCCAAACCATTACACATGTCATGAGGAATGTAGAAATGGTTGTTGGGGACCAACAGCAAAGATGTGCCTCAACTGCCAAAACTATCGGTATAAGGATGAATGCTTACCTGATTGTAAAAGACCCATGCTTTTCTCTCTCCCTGATAATGCTAAGCAGTGCTTTGAATGTTCAGCAGAATGTAACAGTACATGTACTGGGCCGGTATGTAACCGCTATAACTTAAACAGTGCTAACTAGTTACTCTACATATCAATCATAAATTATATTATAATACAAAAATTTTCTATGTTGTATTTATATCTCTGCCTTGTATTTTACACTTGTATAAGTGGGCTTTTGAGTTGCTTGATCTTTTCTAATGTGTTATTATGTATATTTGTCATTGTTAGAATGCGGATCAATGTGATGCGTGCAGAAACTACCAAGATGGACCATCCTGCGTTTCTAGCTGTCCAGCTGATGATGTAAAGAAGGTTTATACATATCCGGATGCCAATGGAATTTGCCAGCCATGCCATAATAACTCCATAGGCGGCTGTACTGGACTGAGCAATAAGGTGGGCTTTGGTGACTTTTAAAGCGCTCTGTTAAAGACCTATTTGCTAAGGAATTATAAAATTATATAAAAGGATATGTGTTATGTCATGACAGATGTGTCGTAAAATCCATCTGTGCACCTAATATTATAAAACCTCTGTTTTTTTATTTCAGTTTTGAAGGACGTAAAAAAGAAACTTGATCAAAAGGAAGTTTCAGACACACAGAAATATGATATGAAAAACTGCATGTAAAAAGTTGCACATATGCGACTATTTGTTAAAAGCATGCAAATTCAAGATGCAAAATTTATTTATTTTGCATAAGACATTTTAACTCATTGCATCAGCTAAACTCAGAACATATATAAATTTTATTCTGCATGCTAACAAGCAATTATATTCTTTATTGAACACCTGATGTAATAGGTACTTAGAGTTATCTTGGCAATAATATATATATATATATATATATATATATATATATATATATATATATATATATATATATATATATATATATATATATATATATATATATATCTCAATCTGTGGACAGCAGATATATATATATATAGTATATTATATATATATATATATATATATATAGTATATTATAGTAAAAACAGGCACACACACTCATATTAATGTGAGTATATATATATATATATATATATATATATATATATATATATATATATATATATATATATATATATATAAAGTAAAGTAAGAGAAGATAATCCTAACAAACATTCTTCAAAGTATATAGAAAGGGACGGAAACAACTCTAGCATTTCACTATTCCACTTAGTTTAATTTTACCATACTTTCATATCCTTATTTTGTATTAGAATTTTCCGTTATGAGTAATTGATGTAAGCTGCTGTAATAAATAAGCTGAAAGTTAGTACAGGAAATAAACGAATGTCTGGTTATACCCCAACCTATATGCAGTCCTTCCAAAAGTTGGTGAGAAACGAATGAGCAGAAATATTGGTACAGACCCAAATAGTTTTACAGTTACGTTTAATGAATTTTAATTTTCTGTTTTAAGCATTTTTATGCAAAATCAAAGGTTTCTATGCAGCAAAAAATCATTGAATATCTGCATGTATAATGACTTTATAATAATATTCTACATGGCTATGCCTGCCAACTGTTGTTGGAAATATTATCAAACACCTATGCCTGCCATAACTCTTAGCATGTATGTAATAAAAAGGTGATGATATTTGACACCTATGCCATATTCAGTCACAAACTGCATTATATATACAATATAGCCTATGCTACGTACTGCATGTGCTGCAGTTTTTTTAATCAAGGTTACAACATGTTAATTTTTCTACTTGCTTTGATAATAATATACATAAACTTGTATGTCATCAGTGGGTGTCTTGTTTGGAGTATAGGAGCTAAAATAGTTACTCAAAGACATCTACACAGGATGTTTATGTTTATTTTATATATATTACCATATCGCTATGGTAATACATATGAAATAACATGGCTGTGCTAGAGCTGTAATTTTCTGACCAAATCTGAGCAAAATAATAACTTTAATTCCATTTTGAAACCTATTCGAATATGCATAGCATTCACTTATTATGTGGACATCACTTATGTATATGTACCAAGTGACTCATTATAAATTCATGCATGAAAGGGGTACTTACATCTTTGTCCCAATTAGACTTTATATAATTACCAAAATATAACTTCTAATATTACATATATATGTAGATTATTGCTTCTAATGTTGATATTGATAGTTTTATTAATATAGAACTTTCAATTTTTCAACAGTAGGTGTATTATAACAGCATATAATATAAAGATATGCAGTTATACATGTATATATATAGTTAATATATGCAGTATACAGTATATAAAGGTATATAGTATAAAGTTTTGCAGTTATATATTATAATATTAGGAAGTATATAAACATGTTTTGATAGCTAATCACACTTCAAGAGCAATGTGCTCGCATTCTCTAGCATTTTAAAAGTTTTTAAATTTTCTAAATAATATAACAAACACAAATATGTTTTAAAATAAAGCCAATATAGTGTTGGTTGGCGTTTATATCTTTAATCATACTTAGTATAATGACAATATCAACATTTTCAAACCTACATAAAATATTGCGACCTAAAGATGTATATGTAGCAGAATATATAATGATTTTTAAAGATACATACTTGGGTTTTGTTTCATTTTTATATTTCACTATCAGAAAAATGAATACAGCGATAAGAAGCAACAAAACTACTCCCTCTGCTATTGCCAGTCCAAGAACAAGTTGCATATTTGGGTAGAATGGCTAAAGAAAATAGCAATAGTTTAATTTGAATTAGTAGATGAAAGAACAACAAGCAATGGACAATTCCACTATAATACATGCTTAGAATGAGTGCATCTGTGATGGGAGCTTTAACCAAAAGCCCAGTAATTCAAGTTTTCTTAACTTTTGTAGTTATACTAGATATAATGAGGCACTATGGCATAAATCCACAAAACACCTACCTACACACAAATTCTCACAAACCCACAAACACAAAGTGCTAACCGCTATTTCAGTATCTGACTTATCCACAGGTGTGCAGGTGTAGTGTGGTGTCCAGGCTGTCTATACTGAAGAAGTTGTAGAAACATTGGTGACTGTGATGGTGGTGGTGGTGGTGGTGGTGGTGGTGGTGGTGGTGGTGGTGGTGGTGGTGGTGGTGGTGGTGGTGGTGGTGGTGGTGGTGGTGGTGGTGGTGGTGGTGGTGGTGGTGGTGGTGGTGGTGGTGGTGGTGGTGGTGGTGGTGCTGGTGGTGGTGGTGGTACTGGTGGTGGTGGTGGTGGTGCTGGTGGTGGTGGTGGTGGTGCTGGTGGTGGTGGTGGTGGTGCTGGTGGTGGTGGTGCTGGTGGTGGTGGGTAGCTGACAGCAAAGGTGAGAAACATAGTATCTATACTATAACGAAATAGACACTGGTCTCTCAATTGCGCAGGAAACAGCTTTTATAGTTTCACGATATTTTCCATCATTGTAGAATAATGCCTCAGAGTTATTATTCAACTTCAAGTAAACTGTGGCAGCAAACATGTAGATAATCATCTCAAATGTATGATCCCTATATTATACTTCATATATAGCATTTTGTATATTATACTTCCTGGTATATACTATATATTATACTTCATAGTAATATGCTATATATTATACTTCTTGGTGTGCTATATATATAATATACCTCATGGTATATATAATTTATTATACTTCATGAATATATTATACTTTATGCATGGTATACTACTACAATATAATATACTTCATGGTATACTCTGTATTATACTTCATTTGGTATTTATTTATATAAATCTTTCCAAAACTGACTGCCTAGATGTTACACTAGTTTTTCATCCCGCACAAAATGTCAATGAAACTCGGCTGTGCATTGATAGCAAAGGTCAATCTATGAAGTAACACTTTGGCAATGCCATTTATATAAACTTACCCACGTATCCATTGCCTGTGGATCCGGTATGGTCAATGACACAGGATTAGAATACTCGCCAAGATTCCCTTTGTCATCTTTTGCTACCATCTTTATATAATAAGTGCGTAACGTGACATTAGAATCACCGGACTGTAATTGATCTGCAAAGAATTAAAAGAGAATATTACAAGGAACTAGTTAAGGGAAGCTTATATTGTTTACAAGAAGATGTCAAATACTTATGTATAGTTATAGAGTTGAATTTTTTAAACCTGCAAAGCATGCTCTATTTAGCTTGTAAATAATTCAAGTACGTTATATATTATTATAATATTAAATTATAGAGTTAAGGCCTGAAAACTGTTCTCACTTTTTCTAAGGTTTTATTTAAACAAATTGTTTAAACAGCCCAAGACACATTCTAAATTTTATTCTGTTGCAAAAGCTATATAATCTTATCTGCAATTCCTCACCTAAATCTATTTCGAGCTCTAGCTTTGTACAGGCATCAACTAACAGACTGCTGAGATTAGTTAAGATACTCTTGTGATTGTTTGGTAACAGCTGTAGATTGTTTAGTGATGAGTCATTGGATTCATAAAAGGTGTAGCTAGAGGCTGAAAAAAATTAAATGATGGAAGTCACATTAGTATTAGCAGGTATTGTACAATATTATGTTGAGGTCCACAAACATTTAAGTATTTATAGTTTATAGTTCCCATGAGAAATTAGCGAGAATAGCAAATTATCCTATACCAGCTTTTTTATAATCTGCCTGTTGTGCAAGTGCTGCAATAAAAATCTGTAAACTAAAACCCATACAATTGCAAACAATTGTTAATCACTTACTTGTCACAGTGTGAAGTTGACAAGCTAACTATACGAAGTTTGTGGTGAGCTTTTTAGTGTTACCAGCTACTTAAGTGTGTCCTAATATTATAAAAGTAGGTACACTTATGCAGTGAAAGTAATTCCTTGGTGGTGATACTGATATTTAAGCAACCGTATTATCTTGATACTTGATATTTCAAATTATCTATAGCGGACAAGGACATATTATAGAAATGGTATAAATAGATTTTGAAGGAGCCGACTTTTATTGTATTCAAGATCTCACCTCTTCCAACATTCATATCATTTCCAGAAGCTGTCCAAGAGAGAGTGAATATAGTTGTGTTGTTTTTCGTGATGCCTGAGTCAACAAACAAATTTTTGATTTTCTCAGGAGGATTCGTGTCAGAAACGGCCCTATAGTTTGCTACGGTGATCACTCCTCCTGTATTAGCATTCAAACAAGCAACTATATATCTCCGCTTTAATGTTCAGGTTATAACTACGATATAATATTCTCTTAATTCTTGAAGTAATTTTTTATCTTTGTGGCAGGCAACTACTCATTAAAGTATCTACTAATTATTTGGTGTGTTACAACACACAAGTTTCAAAATAAAGCTAACCTAATAAAGTTATTAAAATAGTGAAATCTTGACGTAAAATTGAAAAATTTAAATATAATTGCTATCTCCATCTACTGTAGCAAGCAAATTAAATTGCATCTAAGGCTGTGATAAAAGCTTGTTATAATATATCTTAAGCTTCTCAAGCAATGAAATATTGGAGATTGGCATTAATTAATAAAATTACTTCTAGGTATTATGTCATAGATGATGGCTGCGAAACAAATCTTCCATGCAACAGGAATTTTACAATTAAAAATGTAGCATAATGTATAACTGAAAGAAACATTATTATTAATGAAGTATAATTTCCTTTATTAAATATAAAACTTTGGGAATGATTTGCAAACTTCTGAAAATTTAAAAAGTCAAATCAATAATGAGCTGATTATATAATCAGTTATAGGAATTGGTAATTATAATGCAACTTTTAATTTTGTAGCATATCAAAAAATAGTAAATAATTGAACAAAAGCATAATTTTTCAATCTAATTATTGAGAATATTTTGGTCAAAAAATCGAAGTAGTGTCATTCAGTTGGTCTGCTTGTACATGTTTCTGGACAGATAACGGACCAATGATAGAAGCAGTCACATTTGACTACATCAAACTTGAGAGGAAATGGACATTTCTTTTTTATGCCTGGCGAGCTGAGAGATGGTCTCTGAACATAGCTATCACATTTATCAGTGACATCAGCTGAGTAGTAAGTACTGTTTAAGTAGCACGTGCAGCTATTCACTGCAAAGATATATATAGTAATTGTTAGAACAAGCAAATTCATATATACAAGCATTACACGCATGTACATGCATGTATGACAGTTACGTGTGGGATATAGTTTATATTACACTAAAAATTACTTATATAAACAAAGTATATTATATTAAATTTTGCTAAACTAGTTAGCTGTATAAAAATAATTCTAAAAGCATTTCTTGCTAACCCACAGTTGGAACATGAGTGTTGCAAATTTTCCATGGCAACGCAAAATAGAAAAGTATTTGCATTGAAAATGCAAAAATACGTTGCAATAACTATTAAGATGCTGATCTCGCAGCTAAATCATGGCCAGTGCAGTGTCATTGTGCTCAAAATACATATTATTACAGGGCTTATTAAATCATAATCACAATGAGATGGCAGACTAACAAGTAAGTTACAAACCAGTTTTGTGAAGAAAGTCTGTAGACTGAGTTTCTTCAGCTGCAGACCTATTGGGTCTACTAGCTAGATCCCGTGTTTCTATAACTCTACTAAGATTTTCAGGCTTTGATGTTTGTACTGTGGTTGCAGATAGCTGCTTCTGTGACCCCTGTGACCTCTGTGACTTAGTTGTTGGCTTCAGATCTTTCTTTTGCTGAACTATGATGCTTGTTGATTGTTGATTCAAACTTAGTGTCAACTCTGGTTCTTGTGTTGAAAAATGGTTCTGTTTTGCTCCAACTTGTTTTTGTGCCAACAACGTTTTGTGAAGAGATGATTGCCTTGTTGTTAAATGCATGTTGGGTGGCAATTTAGTTTTGGAAATCTTATGACGACGCACTCTACACCTCCTTACTGATCTTTTTCTTAAAATTTTCTGACTCTTCATTGGATGAGATGGTATCAGTTTACTTTGTGCCATGATGGTTATGTTTGGTGTTGTATCTGGGAGAAACATTGTTGGATTTTTTGATGTGGGTTTTATATTTGGTGCTGTCACTGTTCTTGTTGCGACACTTTGTCCTTGATAGAATTTTTTCACTAAAAGCAGCATTGAGTTATTAGTACTGACAGAATGAAATATGGCTTTATATATATTAAAACTACATCTTAATAATGATGTTTTTATATAACTTTAGGGTACAAAGAGATTGCATTTTTTATATTTATAGCATAATTAGTATATGAGAGTATTATAATTATACAAGCAAAGGAAGGAATGGGAGAAAGCAAGTTAAATTTAAAAACAAAAACTAAAATATGAAGCTACTAATTATATACCTAAAGCTTTTTACCAGTTTACTTTGTAATATAAAGCAGAAACTATAAAAAAGGATAATGCTTGCAGCGAATGAAATAATATAGCTACAGATTTCTGTTTTGATACATGTTAATATAAGTAACTGGAAATATAGCAGCAATTTTTTTATTTCGTCTGTAATAATTATGAAATCTACCCTATTGATTCTCTAAAAAAACTGAGTCTTTTTTCATTACACATTTCTTAATAGAGCAAACAACTCCTAGTAAATAGATCATGGAGCAGGCACAGTCAAACTAAACTAGTGAAACAGATCTCGCATCAACAAAACTGAGATAACCATTTGAGTTTTATTTCTAAATATTATAGAATCTAATTGAATTGAAATTGTCATCCTATGCATGTATTGCAATTTAAATGACACTTGGCATAAAGACTAAGCAATCTAGAGCTTCTGTTTGCGTAAGGATTTTCGCACACCTAACAGGTTTTTTATTTAGACACCCTCTTTATTTTAAAATACGATGCATTAAGAGCACAAAGTAAAAGACGTTGTCCATGCAACCAGTTAACTGGTAAATATTAAAACTAAATCAGTAGGTTATATATAACATATCAAAGGATAAGCAATAAGGCCTAATTCTGAACCTTATTTAGTGCATATAAGTCAAAACAGCTATCTTGTACTAAAGATAAGGTAGTATATGGCTATATATAAAAGCACTATAATGTCTATAATTTTATTTTATAGCAATCAACATATATAACTCATAATTTCTGCAGATTAAAAGTTATAAATTGAATTATTATTGATTATATGCTATGTTTAGCTTTAATATACAAGCAATGCAGTTTGCAAAAAACTACAAATCTGAAAATTACTATCATGATTCATATTTATTTGTTGAGCTTTACCTTGCTGGTCTTCAATGGGACCACCAGTACTAGGTGATAACACAAGGATAGCCCCAGTTATGAGAAATGAGAAAATCAAGTTTAGAGCATCCATCCTTAGTTGCAATCGCTGAAATACAAATTAAGAGCTATGTATTGAGCCAGTATATATATCTGCATGGATTAAGGAGCATATTTTACCCAATTTATAGACATTTATTATTTTTGCTTTACTTTTTTCTATATCCTTTATACTTAATGAATAGATTTGCATGCATTGGGGCAAAAATAATTAAAAGAAAATTTTGATCAGCACTTGATTATGGCACAATACTCCTAAAGCAATGCAGTAAATATAAGTATTAATTATAAAATATAAAAACGATATAAATATAATATACATTTGAAGTTAGTTTAACTGCAGGAAGCTTTACTCATAACTTTTATAAACTTAATTATTTGAATTTGTCCACCAGCAAAAATATTAAATGTGACAATATAGGTAATATAAAACTTTTTATAAATATAAACGCATATGATAGAAAATTTGATAATGGCTTCAAATCTTTTATACTAGACATTTTGAAGTTACATAAATGTTAAGTTGTGAGATTCTTATATAAGTATTAGTTGTTGTACCTATATTCATATTTAACACTAAATGAAGACTTAAATAAAAACTTACATTGTTATTGAACAAGCAGAGGATAAATATGAGATGAATTATATAGAACACTTTAAAGTATTAATAAACCAGTAACATAACTCCCAGCATGGTATATGTATAATGCAAAGCACTAATAATTACAGTATATTATCTTATAGCTAATAACTAGGAGATGCTTAGTATATGACAGTTTAATAGTCATTTCTAATATACAGTCTCCCAGTACTTATATTTGATTAATAACTATTATCATTTCCAGGATATTTCAATGCAACGCCTAAATTGATTTGGTTACAGCATTATTTCAGCTGGTATCCTGTAAGTACTTAGTGATAAAGTTATTGCCTTTTAGCTCGAATTTAAAAACAAATTATTGTTGAGTCTTAATTTTAGTCACCATGTGCAGACCAAAACGTGGATACTTATATATGTTTAAGTTATATGCACATAATTATATACAGTATAATATCATAAATAAGCAGAAAATGATGTTATACAAATACAGGATCAAAATGAAGATACTGTTTATTTACAATATTGTACAAATTAAACTTTAGCATGTTATAGTTTCTTATTTGAAAATTTGATTGAGAAGGACATTAATATTATGTGCATTCCTTATAATTATTATAGCAGACTTAGATGAGTGAAAAGTATTTCCCAAAGCCTTTATTAAGTGTAGGAGATTGCCATTAGCTTGCATTAAAACTATTATTTATTGAAATATTGAGTTAATATTTAGACCAAGTGCAAAATTATAATATCACAGCAGTTTTGTTCTAGAATATAAAAGTCAAGGAAATTTCATTTCAGAAAAAATACATTTATTTTCCTAGTTGCGAGCCACCTGCTCAAACTGTCATAAAATAGTACCTTTGGTATAGCTGCTTTGCCAAAACCATATTTTTAATATCTATAAAAAGAAATGTGCCTATTTGCTATGAATTATTTAATTTGTATAACCCAATGACATTTCTATACAGTGTTATAAGGAGTTGTCTGCCTTGATTATTCTTTGTTGCAGGTCTGCCTGACTGCTGGAAGTTACTAGTAATTCAAACACAATAACACCTATAGGTATATGTTGTTTAGCTAAATATTACGTGCTCTATGAATTAATGAATAAAATGTTTTAAAAATTTCTTAGCAATGACTTAAAAAAGATTATTATATACTTAAGAGCTCAGTCGAAAAACAAAAATAAAAGTTAAGGTAACACTAAGTGTTCAACCTTTTTATGAAAATTAATCATTGTTACGGATATAATATAAAGTACATTATTATATATAGTCAAAGTGAAACTCTAACAAAACTTAATCTTTACTAAAAAGCTTTGATTAAAGTGAAGTTGTTAAGCACTAATTTTAGGAATTATTATAAATGATAAAATAATTGGATTATCAACATAAATGAACTCATTAAACTAACACTAATGCATCTGGCAATTATTGATGAGTGTGAATTAGAGAGTTTATAAAAAGTTGCAGTTGTTATCGTTTTTGAAAGCCCTTTAAAAGTTTAAAATTGCTCATGAAAATATCAATCTCAAATAATATTGCATTTAATACTATTTAAATTATTATCTTATAGTTTTCAACTTTTATTCAATTAGCTTGCTTTTTATAGTGATTCCTAATACGTTTCCAATTTAAAAGTAAACTTCGATTTAATGTTTACAAATAATTTTAGCATGTTATGAAATAGGCTGCTTCACAGAGTAGCAATTGTACATGCATTGTTTCACTCATAACAAGTTATAAAGATATCTGGAATAAGCATATTTTATTGGGCAAAATAGCAGAATGAAAAGGACAATAAACAGTCAAGAAATATTCATTGCATTAAAGACAAGCAAAAAACATTAACATCTATTTATAAGATTGTAGAGTAACCAGCCGTAAATAATATTTATGCTGAGCAGATTGATTATCTATCTTTAATGTAGAATAGTGTTTCCAATATATATCATGCAGGTATAGTTTGGAATGAAAATAATACATCGAAGTTGTGACTTAAAAAATCCCCAACATGCTTTAGTTTAACAAACCTCTTTAAACATGGCAGACAGTGTTTCTAGGCCAGTTACAGACACAAGTCTTCACATCAAACATAGTTCCATAAGGACAGGAGTGAACTTGTGGAGGGTGTAAAACTGTTCCTTGAGTAAACTTCCGACAACCTGTACCAGGCAATTGTTTGTATGTGTTACCATTCTGTGAACAGCTTCCTGTAAATAGAAAAAACACTGAGTAGTATTATAATGACATCAGTATAACATAAAATTAAATGTTTTTGAATCAAACAAATTTCTCAAATCTTTTCATTGATTACAGGTATGTAAAATTAAACAAGGTAGTTGACCTAATTTGTTACACTGTTAAGCTTTAATATTTATATAGCTGGTTATTATAATGCACATTTTGTTGCTTAGTCTGCATGAATCATTAGATCTACCTTATTCATAATCTAAAATGCAAAGCTATAAATCCAATGCGTAATTTTACTGAGTTCTCAATCAATGCCCAGAAAATAGATGCAGTAAAGTGTTTACAGTCAAACTAAAATAACAAATCAAATCTTACCAATGAAATTAAAATAATAATGCTTCACCAACATATTGCAAGTTGAGTGATAATTTCCAATATAATATTACATTGCAATAATGATGCATCGATACATTTTTGCACATTACATTGTTCAAATTTATAATAATTTAATGAAACTTTATTTCTTTCTTTAGAATAGCAAGAATATTTCTTTATTTTAAAGTATTGCAATTTAGAACATGGAGTAAAAAATGATTTCAATTCATTTTGGTAAATTCTTGAATTAAATCAGTATCAAACACCAAACATTTTCATGCTTTATTAGTTGTTGAAAAGTTTTTGAGAGGTAGCATTAAATAGTAACATATGCAGCTCATAAAAGCAAGGCTGCCGATAATTAATTTTATATCAAGAAAATTGTTTTATGCTGAAAAATTTTATTACCAACAATTTTTTTTTAATCTAAAAAATCAATAAATTACAATAAATTACTATTGAAAATTTTATTTATTAAACTCAGCTTGCTTTGCATATAAAGTTACAAATCTAGAAATTACCCACGTCATATTATTTATATACTTCATAGTTATTTGCTAAGATTTACCTTTCTGGTCTAGAATGGGACCACCAGCGCTAGGTGATGACACAAGGATAGCCCCAATTATGAGAAATGAGAAAATTAAGTTTATAGCATTCATCTTCAGCTGCAATATCTAAAATATACATGTTAGGAGTTATGAGCTGCAGTATATCTGCATGACTTAACACATTTTTGATTATATCAATAATTGTCTTTGTTAATCATTTTTTTATTTTACTTTTTATACTTAATAATTATGTAGACTTGCATTGAGTCACAAATAATTGAAACGAAAAAAAGCTTTAAAATTTTTTCCTATATCTAGCTAAACAAAAAGTCAGATGTTGAAAACTGTACGATTGTATTCATGGCTAAAATTTTTCCAAAACAACTTATTTTATAAAAAAATAAGTAAAACTATTTCTACAATGATGCAGTGAAATAAATCGAAAATATAAATGAATATAATATATAAGCAAAGTATAAATAAAATATGAATATAAACTTAGTTTGACTATCAGAAAACTATAATAAACTCATAGGAATTTTCCATCAGCAAAATAACTATAAATTTACTGCTATATTTTTATTGAACATAAAATTAAGACTCATATAAAAACTTACTTTGTTATTGGACAAGCTACTGCTGGAATACCAATTTATGAACTGAAACATAGGAAAACTTTATGTTGACTTTATTACTAATACAATTACATAACTCACAGCACGGTTTGTATAATCCAAAGCACTAATACCATAGTATATCATTCAGGTAACTGGGAAATGTTTAGTATGGCAGTTTAATGGTCACTTCCAATACCCAGTTTCCTAGCACTTATTTTTTAGTTAAATCTTATCATTTCGTGATGAAATTATACATCACAATGCATCACTTAATTTAATTTAGCATAACTAGTATCATGGCTGTTATGTAATCATAGTGTTCAAGATTTAATGATAAAGCTAAAGTTTCTGCAAGTTACTTTACATCTGACTTGGAAAATCTGTAAATAAGGCTCTCACACAGACTGTTTATAAACTGAAAGGCTAAAATAAGAATATTAAACCATGCAGGAAAAAAGAGTACGGGCTACAGATGCCTGTTAAATAAATTTATTTGTTATGCCTTTGAGGGTCACATGAATATATGCTAATTGAAATTTAAATTGATTACTATGTAACAAAACTAGTAGTTGTAATAGCAGCAAAAACTTTTTGTTAACCGATTTGCAATAGATTGATCTTGCAGATCACAAATGCTACAACAACTATGGTCTAAATCTTTAACATTTTCAAGATATTTTATTTTGACATAGCTATTACCAACACAATTTACAAACTACAGTATGTACCAGTATGCACATAATTATTATACAGTATGTTATAATTAAACACAAATGGTGTGTAGCTATGTAGCACCACAACTAAAATGCTTCTTATTTAAATTATATGCATGCTCTATTATATTTGAAGATGTTTTAGTTCTTTATCACAATCTCAAAGAGAACTGGAGAAAATGTACAGTTGCTTAGGAAACTTAGACCAATGGAAAGAATATTTTATTCAAGAGCGCATAAGCAGTATGGTGCAGTCTACACTGAAAAGTTGCTGTTTAATAACATATGAAATTACTGTTTAATACAGGTCTAAAGTTATACTACTAAAGGAGTTTTTCTGTTAGAGTAACAGTTATGTGATTGCAGAGAAGTATGTTTTGATTGTCCTTGTCACAATATAGTCACTCTTTTTTAAAGTAGCATCTTTACTATAGCCACTTAGTTGCTATGAAATATGAAATGTGCATAAGCGAATGACATCTCTATACAAGGCTATAAGAAGTTGTCCTCTCTTGTTCTTGGTCTACCTGACTGCTGAAAGTTGACAGTTGTTGGCTTTTTGAAGTGGAACTCAACGTAGCTAAAAATTAAAAAATATTGTGATAGACTACAAAAATATTTACCTGAATCAGACATGCTATCTACATCATATTATTATAATTACACAATAATATATAATTGTATGATTTTCAGTTAAATACACCCTACTAAAAATTATTATAAAGCAAGAACAAATATCTGCATATATTTAAAAAAATAAAACCGTTCATAGAATAAAGTAATTAAGTGCTGCAGCTTCATCATTAACTGAAAAGTATTTTCATAAAAGTGTTCAACATACATTTTAGATAATAATTATAATGCTATAATTTGTTGTAGACTTAATAAAATTACTGCATGCAAGCACAGGTCTTTGTAAACAGCACTTGTTTATAATAAAAAGTTGACATACATTTTATATATTTACTTGCTTAGACACCTAAAATGATTTTGAAGAATTTAGGTTTGATGGTAACTACAAACTTGCAAGAGTTTTTATATAAAGAAACCTGAAGCTTACTTGTAGCAATGGCGGGCTTGTTGCACTTGTTTGGGCACTCATGCCACAACCTGTGACAGGAACACCTCAGTAAAGTGAACTTCTCCCAAGCAGGGCATCTCATGAGTTTACCAGGTGCAGTGAGGGATGCATGTTCTGTGTATGTGTCACAACCATCTATTGTCGCCGCGGTTACTGGAGAATAATACTTGCCTTCTTTGAAACAAGTACACCTGGTAACTGAAATATTTTATGACAACAATTAATAAGCATTATTTGCTAAATTTTGCCTTAACTATGCTAAAGTGTAATAAAAACTAACAAGTTTAGTTACCAAATTTTAGTGTAATTTAATGCAAAACCTATACATGTAGAAAATGCACCTGTAAAGTTGTACACCAAGTTAGATAAATTATTTAAATATATACATGTGCTTATCTAGCACTTTTTATTAGTATAACTAGATTAATAAATGAAACCTTAAAATAACAGTTTGAACTTTGAAAGCTGAAACGTATGTATTATATTAAATCTTGCAGATTACATGTTATTATAACTTAAAAATTAAAAAAATGTTATTTATAATTATTGCTATTGCAATTTTAGGCCTAATAATTGATATATCAATGTTTGCTTATAAAATAGAATCCCATAACCCATAATTTGAGATAATTTAGATAGCTTTTTACACAGAATATAAACAGTAGCTCTGCAAATACAATTATACACAGGAAATGTCAAAGCAATTAAGGAGATATTATGTTATAGGATTCTTTTTTAAAATAAATGTGAGGTGCATCAAAACATTAGTATTAAAATATTCTGAATAGAAATTCGGTTGCTAGAAACACAAATTCTCACCTTGTATGTGAAGGAAGGAAGTAGGGTGACCCATTAGCATTCCTGCAGCTGCTATACTTTGGTTCTGTAACTGATTTGCATCGTTTAGTTCCAGTGAAATATATGCTCCTTACAGAAAATATTAAAGTGATGCTAGCATATTGTATATAAATGGTAGCTACTTTTAAAGTTGAAACTTGTGGCACATGAATGGTGACTGTGTATTCAACAGAAGTTAATAAAAGTAAATCTACTACAAAAAAAATTAGTCACATTGCGAAATTAAAAAAAATTGTTTACATGCGGCTATAATTCTATAAAATTTAACATTTAAGCATTAACAAATTAAATAACATAAAATGGGTCACTTTACTTTATTTAGTACACACCAGCAAGTTAAGAACAAAAATTAAATTTTGCTCAAAATCCATGTCCATAATGAAAAAACCATCACATCTAAATTTGCTAAAGAATTGAGAAAATACATAGAAAATCAAGCAAATTTAAAAAAAAAATTATGATTCAGCTGCATTTGGTAATAATTTATTAGCTATGACAAGAATCCAAAATACGCATTAGCAGGTAAACTGAGAAAAATCTTTAGACTAAAGATGTGGTGTGTGTACTAAATTGAGTAAACCGGCTTAAATGCCACTTACCTGCAGGTGGAACACAGGTGTTGGGACAAACATGCCACAGAATGCTACAAGAGCATTTCATGATACTAAACTTTTTGCCCTTTGGACATCTCATATATTGACTTTGAGAGTCAGATGATATTTCAATGTACCCTTCACACTTCTCATCAGTGACAGGAAAATAATACTTGTTGTTCTTGAAGCATGTGCAGTCATCAACTGAAATATTTAGTCAAACGGTTTTATTGATCACTGGATTTTTAAAAGACGATTTATATAATATATATTATTTTTAATTTTTTTCATTTAAGCGCATGGCTTTATTTTCATGAATGTTCTTTTATAGCTATTAAGCAAACACAATTAATTTAATTTTAGTAGACTGAAAAATGCAGCCCCCCTTAAAATTGAAACTAATCTCAACATGTAATAATTACATTTTGCAATGCATTAACATATCAGGAATATTATTCCAGAGGAACTAACCAACAATGTAATTAAATTCTGAAGGAGGAGCAATTTCTGTAGTTGCTGTTTGTGTAGAAGTTGTTGTTTGTTCTGTGGTAGATGTTGTAGCAGCAGTATTTGTAGTCATGGGTGTGGTGGTAATTGGTAGTGTTTCTGCTAAAAACCAACACACAATGAAAAATATAGACAAAATAAATGAAAGATGTATTACTACACCAATTTCTTTAATATCATTAATTCACTTTAATATTTTACCAGCTCACTATTGAAACCTATATTTTGCATAACTAATATTTCAAATAAAGTTAGTATTAACAATTTTTATAAACATCAACAACGTAGAATTTTTGGTTTTAAGCCAAAATGCTGCCTTGGTGCATCAACTTTATTTTTAATTTAGAGCAGCTAAAAGTTACTAAAATTGTTGCAAAATGATTGAATCTGTTTAAGTATTTACCTGTAGAAGATATAGTAGGCTGCTGGCAAGAATTGGGGCAGTCAACCAACCAGAAGTAAAGACAATCACACCACCTGGCAGAGAACTTTGTAGCTAATGGACATTTCACAGTTTCTTCTCCATGGTCAGTTGTTTTAATAAAACTATTGCATGAATCATTAGAGAAGGCTGAGAAGTATGAGCCTTCATTATAGCATGTGCATTCGTTGACTAAAAATAATATATAATAAATTTATAATGATTTAAGGATATATAAAAAGCTGTAATGTCTTAGGGACCGTTCAGCAAAATGTGCTTTATTACTAAATAGAAAATGGGTAGAAGATAATGCTTTTACTTTGCTAAATATAACTCATAAAACAGAATTAAATTTGTCACTACCTATTCAAATAAACTTACTAGAAATGCTTCCAAATCTTCTATCACCAGGT
Organism: Bugula neritina; assembly: GCA_964035545.1. Lineage (NCBI taxonomy): Eukaryota > Metazoa > Bryozoa > Gymnolaemata > Cheilostomatida > Bugulidae > Bugula > Bugula neritina. The sequence goes on along the minus strand of OZ037766.1, from coordinate 25,150,081 downwards.
CTTGCCGTAGCTTGATTATAAATACTCAGGGCTTCACTACAACTGGCCCAAGTTGCTATGATGGTCAATAGAGCTAGTGCCGAGTAAAACTTGTGCATCATTCTGAAAAATAGAACATGTCTAATATGTTATAATTTCTGTATATCCCAAGATGAATATTTTACACCATATTTTAAATGTTAAGTTGCAACTAGAGCATTTTTTTGATTAACAAGTTTTTTTGTGGAAATTAAATTATAATGAAAAATAGCTAAAAAATTCAAAGCATAACTTATAGAGCTAAATAATTAAAAAGTAAATAAATATAATATTTTGCTTTAGATGTTATCATCAGTATTTTACCTAACACTAACAGTAACATCACTAAAACTACTAGGCATAAGTATGTTTTGTTTTAGATGTTATCATCAGTATTTTACCTAACACTAACAGTAACATCACTAGAACTACTAGGAATAAGTATGTTTTCTAAGAGGCTAAAATTGATAGATTGCATACAAAATTTATATACGAGTAGAATAATTATAATAATAAATAGAGTAATGAGAGTTTACTTTGTCAATACAAACAAATGTACAATAGGATATACATAGCTTAATTCAGCATAGTAATACAGTCACTATATAACACATCAAATATTGAAATTTTTTGCTTAAAGATAACTAACTCTATTAGTCTATAAATAAATTACAAAATCAATAAAATAGCAAAAAAGTATCTTACTTTTTGCTTGTAGGCGATTCGAAATATGTATCAAATAGTAAAACGTAGCAGCGTTTCAACAAGGTCTTGTTAAATTAAATGTCTCTCAAAAGCTGGTGTTGACAGCTTGGATCTGAAAACGGTACTGAAGCTGTTGGTATTTAACAGTGCACCAAGTTTCTCGGGTGAGAACTGCAGCTTTTCAATTACAATTTTTAATCTAATGCCTTAATTATAGTGTAGTGCTAACAATTAGACTGTTTGGTTCAAGTACAAATGTTATCCCTTCATAGAAATTACTAGCTAGATTAAAAGCTAACAACAATTGAATATTTCACAAATTAATGCAGCTTTCAGCTTTTAGATTCTGTAATTTTTAAAATTAAGTTAAAAGCTGTGATAATTGTATATGCTAGACCAGCTTAGTAAAAGGTAGAAGCAGATAACAAATTTGAGATCCTTTGTAAAGTCACAACCTAATTGAAGTAAAGGAGGTTAGAAGATTACTTTTAGCTACACACTGCTTTTTCCATGACAAAGCAAGTTATGCTTTTCAATACAAAGAAAGAGTACAATTATTTATTAGCACCTGGCTTGTTCCGATGGCATAACTGAAGTAATTTCTTTTTATCTAATAGCATCGTAATCTAAAACTATTTCCAGTATTTCCTCCGCAAATGGGCAGATTTTTGGCACAACCGGTGTAAAAGAAATGGGGTAATTTTGAGTTGGAAAAGACCACTTGAGCTCAAGACTTAAAGCATCTTTCAAACATCAATCCGAATAATTCCTGCTTAACACATAAATAACTAGAGGATTTCATGTTTTTGATGAGAGCAGCATCCAGTTAACCCACAGTGACGGACTTTAAATTGAGACTTATTAAGTAAATTTTATGTTTGACTTACCAGTAAAAAAATGAAAAGCTAAATATTGTAATTTTTATGTTGCTATTTATAAACAACTTTTTGTTTTAGTATACTTTTACTGAATTTATATTTGCAATATGATACAATAAACTATATTATAGTAGTATTGATAGAAGTTCTGACCTGCTACATATGTGAGTAAATTAATATATTATAGCGAGACTATTTTCGTAATTTCTCAGCAACGACTTAAAAGGAAATATTTTAAGTCAATGGCAACAGAAAACAAAAATAATTTTATGATCTTTTCATAAGAAGTCATCATTACTAAAGAATTTATACACTGAATTAATGCAAATAGCAAAATGCAATTTACCACTAAAAAGTTGGTTTGATTGATTTGCAGTTTATCACCTTTTATAGCCCTTTGAAAATCTACTAAACGTGAAAATTAATCTCAAATGCTGCACCAATGTTATATCTAACGTCATATGCAATATTATACACAACAGTTTCAATCATTATCGAAGCTTGTTTTTTAATAATGAGCCAATACTTTTGTAACCCAAAAAGGATAATTCAATTATGTATAATTTATAGCCAATGTCGGGTTATGATATATGCTACTCTATGGTGGCAATGCTTTTCATGCATTGTTTCACAGACACAAGCAAAATAAATACGCAAGATTATAAAGTTTATTGAGCAAAAGAGAAAAGGTAGAAATTTCAATAAACAGAATCATTGCATTACAGACAAACAGATACAGTAAACTTTTATCTATAAGATTATAGAATAACAATTAGTAAATCTCTATATGCTGGGAAGATTGATTATCTATCTAATGTAAAAAAAATTCATTATGTCACGTGTTGGCAATAGTTTCAAATGAAAATAATTTATCAAAGTTATGACTTGGAAATGCCTCAACATACTTGGGTTTAATAACTCTTTTTAAACAAAACATTTAAACATAGCAGATAGTATCTTTAGGGTAGTTGCAGACGCATGTGTCTAAATCAAACTTGAGTCCATAAGGACAGGAGTGAGCTTGTGGAGGAAGTGTAGCTGTCTCTTGGGTAAATTTCTGACAGTGTGTACCAGGTACTTGTCTGTATGTGTTTCCATTCTCTGAGCAGCTTGCTGTAAATACACAGGATATTTTGTAATACTGAGAATTCTTTGTAGAATGAATTAATTAATTTAAAAAAAATATAGTTAAATTCAGCTGAATACGAAATATTACTTACTAATTCCAAAAATTCAGCTATTCAGCATTGAAGTATTATATTTTTACCAATATATTTGTATGTAATAATTGCTATAGCATATAGTTTTATTATTACCTTCAGATTTAGGACAGTAATTATTGTTGGGCTACAAAGTTCAATATACTTACGTCCAGGGTTAGGGGTTGGGGTGTAAGGTGCAGGGCAGTATTTTGGACAGACAGTATCTTTAGGATAATTACAGACACAAGTTTGTACATCAAACTGTAGACCATATGGACATTTTAGAGTAGCAGCTGGGAGGAAAGCAGTTCTCTGAGTGAAACTTCTACAATCATTACTTGATACTGGGGAGTAGTAGTTACCCTTCTCAAAGCAGGTGCACTCATCAACTAAAATATTATATAATATATGCATGAATAATTTTTTAAAAGTACTTAGACTGGAATTTCAATAGTTTATGCAAATATTAGCTATCTGTCAAAACATAAACACTTTCAATGCCTTTACATTATGAGGTAATCAGATGCATTATTGTTGCTGTGATTTAGGGCTTTCAGAAACAAATACATTCACTTTTAGTTATGCTGAGAACTTATGTGAGCAGTATAGACATGTAGCTGGTATCTACTCACTAACGACATGTCCTACAGGTGGTTTATAGGGTGTTGGTGCTGGTGTGGGAACGTAAGTAGCTGAAACCATGGCTACGGTCACCAGGCAGGCTACTGCACTCAGTTTATACATCCTGAAAATAGAAAAAGTATATCATTACTACCTTGTTTTCTTCTAGTTTAATTGCCTTGAGAAAATTGTGTTGCTCTGAATATTCTCATAAATACAGTAATATATTACAGAAGGTGTAAACTTTTAACAAGAGTTTGCTTACTATTAATTGTTTTCCAGGAAAAAATAGAACCAGGCTCATCAAAATACTTAGTATGCTAAACTACTTAAGGTTCAGCTAAAGAATCCTAGCTATGCTATCTATACCAATCGCATTTTATGACCCAACAAAGTTTTTCTCTACAATAATAAGTTCCACATTCAATTACTTATAAGAATATGTGCTTGCTTTTGTTTTATAGCACTTGAAACTAACCTAAAGATAATGGAACTCTTGGCAAGATTATTTTTTGTGTAAACTAATTTATTTTATTCTAGTATATTGACTATTTCAATCTCTAAAATTTAAAAAGATTTATTTCCTTCACCCTCTGTATTATTGAGCTTTTGTTACTAAAATTATTCAATTATTCAAATTTGAAACGATTCTGCAGTATGCATCTACTCAACATGTGTACGTAGTTTTACTACATGCTATGGTAGCTTTTTTACTCACCTTAATATTATTGAGAATTCCTTCTTCGAGAAACAGATAAATTGTCTTTGTAGAACTTCAGGCAAGTGAATGATACTAAACAGCTTTCTGTCTCTTTTTATATTATCTAGCAGAATTGCAAACTTGAATAGTTTTCAAGGAAACAGAATAAAAATAAAGCACAATGCGATATTATTGGCTAAAGGTTAGTCAAAAATTGTTTCATACACGTCAACATTGCAATATCGCTTGACAACATAGACATATATTGAATCATTATAATGATAGCCTTCAGTAATAAAATACAGTTGTTTCCTAAAATTAGCTGTTTAATTTATTACTCAGTATTGCGTGCAATTATTTTATATATGCATAATATGCATAAATATGATTTTCTTTGACACATACTTAATCATTTACAATTTAATGTTGTTACAAAATAACTTTGTACTGCTCACGTATTTCTCTTTTATGCCAAACTTTTGTTAGCTCATTTTCTGATTTTAGCTCTCATTGGGCAATGGTAAAGTTTAATAGAAATATTTTGTAATTATAATCAATGCTGGAAGCTTTAACTTGTGTTTCGTCTATACTTATAACTTCATATAGATGAGTTAGCATACTGGTTAGTTTGGTATTCAATAACAATGATTATAATAGACAGGCTATTATTACAAGCATCCTTTTGGAAAGAGCTAAAAATGCCCTCCAACTTATACAAATTTACAGAGAGTAAAACTATCTGTACATTAATCGTGCATGTTACACGTATGCCTGATTATATAGAATCTTTACCACCCATAGTTACAATTTATAATTTACTAAATGAAAAGAAGAAGTAGCCTGGTTAGAAATAGTTTGATCACTTATCAAGTTATCAATTGTAACTATATATGTTTTATATGTGTATTTTATGCACAAATTAACGTATGCAGCTAATGCTATGCATGGTTTAAACTGCCTGTACACAAATAACACCATAAGTCTTGAACCTTACAAACCTATTTTTGCACAGTACTCCAGAATAATAATTTAGATCAGCAATGTTGAAGGTGATTTGGAAATTTTTATAAAATTATACAGCATGTGAATCAAGCCACTTTATTTTGGCAATCTATTGTGATATATTCATTGCGTTATCATGACTATACACTTTACTTGACTCCACCATTTACTAAACTAAAAATACTTCCTTGATCAACTAAAACAATGGTGAGCATTTTGACGACAATGTAGTTGACATTAGTTTGATTGGTATGTTTTATTATTAAAAATGTGTATTCATTTTCATATAAAATAATAAAATGCAATATGAATGATAGATATGTTATAGAAGAATGTAAATCACACCTGACTTATCTTTCTGTTAATGAGCATTTACAATGAATTCTTGTTAAAATATTTATTCAAGTTTATAGTCACTATAATTCCTGCATTTAAGAACCCATGACGGAAATGGTTTTTAAGGATATGTGACACTAGAGCTATTATGATTGAATGCTTTTGCTAGCATTACATCATGCACATTACATGTATGCCTGATTATATAGAATCTTTACCACCCATAGTTACAATTGATAATTTATTAAATGAAAAGAAGAAGTAGCCTGGTTAGAAATAGTTTGATCACTTATCAAGTTATCAATTGTAACTATTTGTGGTAAACGTTTTATATGTATGCAGCTTTATTAATGTATGCAGCTAATGCGATGATTGGTTTAAACTGCCTGTACACTAACACCTTAAGTCTAGAAGCTTACAAACCTATTTTTGCACAGTACTTCAGAACAGTAATTTAAATCAGCAACTTTGAAGGTGATTTGAAATTTTTTAAGAACTTTTACTGCATGTAAATCACGCCACTTTGTTTTGGCAATCTATTGTGATATATTCATTGCGTTATCATGACAATACATTTTACTTGATTCCCTCATTGGCTAAACTAAAAATACTTCCTTCATCAACTAAAACTATAGAGAGCATTTTGACGATTATGTAATTGCAGTTGTTTTTGTTTCTATTTGCGCCAGTGTTGATAATATATTCATTCAGTAATGTTTCAACATGTGTTTTTATTACTCATGTCATATGGTAAGGTGGAAATATTACTGAAGTATCCTGGCGTTTTATCACATATCTTACATTGCATTGTGCCCTTTGCACTTTCCTGGTATTGTTTAGCCATATAAATTAGTAATACTATGTATTATATGAAAAGCTACTTTATACATAATAATTTGGGTAATAATGGATGCATAAATGCTTAATCAGCTTTTGTTATTTTATTTAGTTATTGTCATACCTAAAACAAGAAAGTAGAGTAAGACAGTTATTAAGATGCCTGAAAGGTTTAAAAGCATCAAAGCTTTTAAATTATGTAATCTGGCATTAAATTATTGAGAACTTTTCTAAATAGGCACCTGTTCTGTTGAAAAAATTGCAAATAATCATCTAGTGAAATAAAATTTGACATAATATTATGTTCCACTGCTTCGACTTGAAAAGATAAAAACATTACTAAGCAACTTGAAAAAGAACCTTACATTCAACAATGGTATATCCCCAAACAAATTTCTATGCATCACATATGAAAAGAAAATAGTGGAAGATATTTCCTTTTTAAGAAACCCACATGCAGCTCTGCAAATAGAATTGGCGGTTGGTGAAATTGAATGCTTTGCAAATAAAAAATATGCATTTCAATTATAAATAATTGCTAAATTATTTATAATCTCGAGTTTTAGTTTTTGTATCAATTTACCGAGATAAACTTCAAAAGCTATAAACTATTTGTTAATTATGTATAAGAAAATGAAAAAAGCTCAAAATATTTAATATTTCACTTGAATAGAGCAACTTTTTACCTAGAATATTTAGTGCCAAAAGCATTAATAAACAATTGAGCTTCACTAGATTAATATAATATTATACATGAGAAACATTTTATTATTAATTTATTTAGATAAAGACAGAGCAGGCTGATTTCCCCCCCCCCTCCCCCATACATAAAGTAACAGGAAAATGATTCTAGTTTTTGTTTTTAATATACCTGCTAGCTAGTATATGAAACAGATTCAAATTAAAATTGTGTGTTATAATCATCTAAATGATATAATCAAATAAATAGAAATAACCAAATATTATCTTTTCAATGAAGTTTTAACTTCAACTATAAATTTTTATTTATCAATGACAAATTGAGGTATATTAAATCACTATTACCATCATTTATTAACACCATTTATTCTTGGTAATATATATTAAAAAAAATCAGTTACGAACTTAGTCAGGCAGATTAAGTAAAAGGGTGTTGTAAAAAAAATTTAAGAATTATAGTTTCATTGTCAAAGTTTTTAGTGTACTACTATTTTGTTGCAATAAATCTGTAATATGAATTTAAAAATCTACCAATTTCACGCTCTGCATCTATTGCTGGTTTTGCAACATAATATTTTGATATGATTGTAGAGTATAGTGTATGTGCACATAACTTGTACAATTTTCTAATACAAATTAATTAATTAATTATATTGATCTTGACATATTTAGAAGTCAAAACTTACAGCAGGACATAAAATGAGATATGCACATGCTCGTACATAATAATAGCAATTTAGCTGTCTTTGAGCAATTGAGGCTGTTTTGATCATTTGCAATTTTGATAAACTATTTTTTGTTAGTTCTTGCTAAATTCATTATCAATCAGTGACATTTTTAGTGAGCTGCTGAACTTGATATAACACGTACTTAAAAATATTTTACCAAATAATCATATTTAGCATAATTAACAGTTATTCCAGTACAGTAAAAAAGACATACTCATCTTATTAATTAATGCAACAAATAGATATACAAGATTATGGCGCATGTTGAAGTTTATTGTTTGTCACAAGCAAATTAAAATGATTATTTTTCATTAAAATAAAAATTATTGATTATCAATTAGCTAGAACAAAATATTGTCATAATTTAGCTCAATAATTTAGGCAATGTCTGTATCATAAAAACTTTTAATAGCAATGTCATTTACTATCGTTTGAAAATGTTGTACTTGAATATATCAATTTAAACATAGCAGACAGTGTTCTTTGGGTAGTTGCAGACACAAGTTTTCAAGTCAAACTTGAGTCCATAAGGACAGGAGTGAGCTTGTGGAGGAAGAGTAGCTGTCTCTTGGGTAAATTTCTGACAGTGTGTACCAGGTACTTGTCTGTATGTGTTTCCATTCTCTGAGCAGCTGTCTGTAAATATGCAGGATATTTTGTAATACTGAGAATTCTTTGTATAATGTACTAATAAATTTAAAAGTACTACGTATAAACTTAGCTAAATATAAAATACTATTCACTAATTTCCAACTTTTAGCTATTCAGCATTAAAGTATTATATTTTTACTAAAATATTTTTATGTAATAGTTGCTATATAGCATATATTTTTATTATTAACTTCAGATTTAGGACAGTAGTTATTGTTCTGTTTTAAAGTTCAATATACTTACGTCCAGGGTTAGGGGTTGGGGTATAAGGTGCAGGGCAGTATTTTGGGCAGACAGTATCTTTAGGATAGTTACAGACACAGGTTTGTACATCAAACTGTAGACCATATGGACATTTTAGAGTTTCAGCTGGGAGGAAAGCAGTTCTCTGAGTGAAACTTCTACAATCATCACTTGATACTGGGGAGTAGTAGTTACCCTTCTCAAAGCAGGTGCAGTCATCAACTGAAATATTATATAATATATGCATGAATAATTTTTTAAAAGTACTTAGACTGAAATTCCAATAGTTTATGCAAATATTAGCTATCTGTCAAAACATAAACAATTAAAAAGACTTTGCATTATAAGTTAATCAGAGGCATTTATGTTGCTGTGATTTAGAGCTTTGAGAAGCAAATACATTCATCCTTAGTTATGCTGAGAACTAATGTGAGCAGTATGAACATGTAGCTAGTATCTACTCACTAACGACATGTCCTACAGGCGGTTTATATGGTGTTGGTGCTGGTGTGGGAACGTAAGTAGCTGAAACCATTGCTACGGTCACCAGGCACGCTACTGCACTCAGTTTATACATCCTGAAAATAGAAAAAGTATATCCTTACTACCATTGTTTTCTTCTAGTTTAATTGCCTTTGAGAAAATTGTGTTGCTCTGAATATTCTCATAAATACAGTAATATATTACAGAAGGTGTAAACTTTTAGCAAGAGTTTGCTTACTATTAATTGTTTTCCAGAGAAAAATAAAACCAGGCTCATCAAAATACTTAGTATGTTAAACCACTTAAGGTTCAGCTAAAGAATCCTAGCTCTGCTATCTATACCAATCGCATTTTATGACCCAACAAAGTTTTTCTCTACAATAATAAGTTCCACATTCAATTACTTATAAGAATATGTGCTTGCTTTTGTGTCATAGCACATGAAACTAACCTAAAGATAATGGAACTCTTGGCAAGATTATTTTTTGTGTAAACTAATTTATTTTATTCTAGTATATTGACTATTTCAATCTCTAAAATTTAAAAAGATTTATTTTCTTCACCCTCTGTATTATTGAGCCTTTGTTACTAAAATTATTCAATTATTCAAATTTTAAACAATTTTCAGTATGCATCTACTCAACATGTGTACGTAGTTTTACTACATGCTATGGTAGCTTTTTTACTCACCTTAATATTATTGAAAATTCCTTCTTTGAGAAACAGATAAATTGTCTTTAGAGAACTTCAGGCAAGTGAATGATACTAAACAGCTTTCTGTCTCTTTTTATATTATCTAGCAGAATTGCAAAGTTGAATAGTTTTCAAGGAAACAGAATAAAAATAAAGCACAATGCTATATTATTGGCTAAAGGTTAGTCAAAAATTGTTTCATACACGTCAACATTGCAATGCCGCTTGACAACATAGACATATTTTGAATCATTATAATGATAGTCTTCAGTAATAAAATACAGTTATTTCTTGAAATTAGCTGTTTAATTTATTACTCAGTATTGCATACTTAATCATTTACAATTTAATGTTGTTACAAAATAACTTGGTACTGCTCACGCATTTCTCTATTATGCCAAACTTTTGTTAGCGCATTTTCTGATTTTAGCTTTTATTGGGCAATGGTAAAGTTTAATAGAAATATTGTGTAATTATAATTAATGCGGGAAGCTGTAACTTGTGTTTTGTCTATACTTACATATAACTTCATATAGATGAGTTAGCATACTGGTTAGTTTGGTATTCAATGACAATAATTATAATAGACAGGCTATTATTACAAGCATCCTTTTGGAAAGAGCTAAAAATGCCCTCCAACTTATCAAGATTTACAGAGAGTAAAACAATACGTACATTAATCGTGCATGTTACACGTATGCCTGATTATATAAAATCTTTACCACCCATAGTTACAATTGATAATTTATTAAATGAAAAGAAGAAGTAGCCTGGTTAGAAATAGTTTGATCACTTATCAAGTTATCAATTGTAACTATTTGTGGTAAACGTTTTATATGTATGCAGCTTTATTAATGTATGCAGCTAATGCGATGATTGGTTTAAACTGCCTGTACACTAACACCTTAAGTCTAGAAGCTTACAAACCTATTTTTGCACAGTACTTCAGAACAGTAATTTAAATCAGCAACTTTGAAGGTGATTTGAAATTTTTTAAGAACTTTTACTGCATGTAAATCACGCCACTGTATTTTGGCAATCTATTGTGATATATTCATTGCGTTATCATGACAATACACTTTACTTGATTCCACCATTGGCCAAACTAAAAATACTTCCTTGATCAACTAAAACAATGGTGAGCATTTTGACGACAATGTAGTTGACATTAGTTTGATTGCAGTTGTTGTTGTTCCTATTTGCGCCAGTGTTGATAATATATTCATTTAGTAATATTTCAACATGTGTTTTTATTACTCATGCAGGTGCAGTTATTAGAGTCTTCTGGTGTTTTATCAGATATCTTACATTGCATTGTGTCCTTTGGATTTTCCTGGTTTTGTTTAGCCATATAAATTAGTAATACTATGTATTATGTATAAAAAGCTACTTTATGCATAATTATTTGAGTAATGACAGGTGCGTATAAATGCTTAATCAGCTTTTGTTATTTTATTTAATTATTGTCATACCTAAAACAAGAAAGTAGAGTAAGACAGTTATTAAGATGCCTGAAAGGTTTAAAAGCATTAAGGCTTTTAAATTATGTAATCTGGCATTACATTATTGAGAACTTTTCTAAATAGGCACTTGTTCTGTTGATAAAATTTCAAATAACCATCTAGTGAAATAAAATTTGACATAAGGCTGTATATCAGACAAACTTTCACTTTACTGGGTTATCATCTTTGCCGAATGGTACTTTTATTATTAGAAATATGCATTAATGTTCATATAAACGTATTATATGATAAAATGTAGCATGAATGATAGGTATGTTATAGAAGAATGTAAATCACACCTGACTTATTTTTCTGTTAATGAGCATTTACATCACATTCTTGTTAAAAAATTCACTCAAGTTTATAGTCATTATCCATAATGGAAACGTTTTTTTTTACAAGGGCTAATGATTTATTCATATGTGAGACTAGAGCTATTATGATTGAATGCTTTTGCTAGCATCAACAATGGCGTTTACTGAGGTTCAAATCCATGACTCCGTGTTTACTAAGCCAGCACTTTAACCCCTAGACCACGGCTGCTCAGCCAATATATTCTTGTTAGCTGAAGGTTAATTAGAAAATATATTAATTAAGTGAAAGTAGCCATTTATCTTCTTGTAAACATAATATATTCTAGCAAAGTTTTTATGTTTTATTCACACGAAAGTTAGGCCAAAAAATAAAACCTAAAACGATTTTTATTTGTTAAATTAGATCAATATAATATGTTCCACTGCTTTGACTTAAAAAGATAAAAACATTACTAAGCAACTTGAGAAAGAACCTTACATTCAACAATGGTATATCCCCAAACAAATTTCCATACATCACATATGAAAAGAAAATAGCGGAAGGTATTTCCTTTTTAAGAAACCCACATGCAGCTCTGCAAATAGAATTGGCGGTTGGTGAAATTGAATGCTTTGCAAATAAAAAATATGCATTTCAATTATAAATAATTGCTAAATTATTTATAATCTCGAGTTTTAGTTTTTGTATCAATTTACCAAGATAAACTTCAAAAGCTATAAACTATTTGTTAATTATGTATAAAAGAAAAAAGCCCAAAATATTCAGTATTTCACTTGAATAGTGCAACTTTTTACTTAGAATATGCCAAAAGCAATAAACAATTGAGCTTCACTAGATAAATATAATATTATATGTGAGAAACATTTCATTATCAATTTATTTAAATAAAGACAGAGCAGGCTGCTTCGCTTTCTCATACATGAAGTAACAAGAAAAAGTTTCTGGTTTTTGTTTTTAATATACCTACTAGCTAGTATATGAAACAAATTCAAATTCAAATTTTGTGTTATAATCATCTAAATGATATAATCAAATAAATGGAAATAACCAAATATTATCTTTTCAATGAAGTTTTAACTTCAACTATAAATTTTTATTTATCCATGACAAATTGAGGTATATTAGATGATCACTATTACTATCATTTATTAACACCATTTATTCTCGGTAATATATAAAAGAAAAAAAATCATGCAGTTATAAACTTAAGCAGATTAAGTAAAATGGTGTTGTCAAAAATAATTCACTTGAGATTTGTAGTTTCGTTGTCAAAGTTTTTAGTGTACTACTATTTTGTTGCAATAAATCTATAATATTAATTTAAAAATCTACCAATTTCACGCTCTGCATCCATTGCTGCTTTTGCGACATAATATTTTGATAAGATTGTAGAGTAGTGTATGTGCACATAACTTGTACAATTTTCTAATACAAATTAATTAATTAATTATACTGATCTTAACATATTTAGAAGTCAAACTTACAGCAAGACATAAAATGAGATATGCACATGCCCGTACATAATAATAGCAATGTAGCTGTCTTTGAGCGATTGAGGCTGTTTTGATCATTTGCAACTTTGATAAACTATTTTTTGTCATTTCTTGCTAAATGCATTATCAATCAGTAAAATTTTTAGTAAGCTGCTGAACTTGATATAATATGTGCGTAAAAATATTTTACCAAATAATCATATTTAGCATAATTAACAGTTATTCCAGTTCCGCTAAAAATGGTACAGTAAAAAAGACATACTCATCTTATTAATTAATGCAACAAATAGATATAAAAGATTATGGGGTATGTCAAAGTTTATTGTTTGTCACAAGAAAATTAAAATGATTATTTTTCAATGAAATAAAAATTAATGATTATCATTTAGCTGAAACAAAATATTGCGATAATTTAACTCAATAATTTAGGCAATTGCTTTGGCATAGAAAAGTTTAATATCAATGTCATTTACCATCTTTTGAAAATGTTGTACTTGAATATATCAATTTAAACATAGCAGACAGTGTCCTTGGGGTAGTTACAGACACAAGTTTTCAAGTCAAACTTGAGTCCATAAGGACAGGAGTGAACTTGTGGAGGAAGTGTAGCTGTCTCTTGAGTAAATTTCTGACAGTGTGTACCAGGTACTTGTCTGTATGTGTTTCCATTTTCTGAGCAGCTTGCTGTAAATATACAGGATATTTTGTAATACTGAGAACTCTTTGTAGAATGAACTAATAAATTTAAAAGTACTACGTATAAACTTAGCTAAATATAAAATATTATTTACTAATTTCAAACTTTTAGCTATTCAGCATTAAAGTATTATATTTTTACTAAAATATTCTTATGTAATAATTGCTATAGCATATAGTTTTATTAACTTCAGATTTAGGACAGTAATTATTGTTGGATTACAAATTTCAATATACTTACGTCCAGGGTTAGGGGTTGGGGTATAAGGTGCAGGGCAGTAATGTGGGCAGACAGTATCTGTAGGATAATTACAGACACAAGTTTTTACATCAAACTGTAGACCATATGGACATTTTAGAGTTTCAGCTGGGAGGAAAGCAGTTCTCTGAGTGAAACTTTTACAATCATCACTTGATACTGGGGAGTAGTAGTTGCCCTTCTCAAAGCAGGTGCAGTCGTCAACTAAAATATTATATAATATATGCATGAATAATTTTTTAAAAGTACTTAGTCTGTAATTTCAATAGTTTATGCAAATATTAGCTATCTGTCAAAACATAAACAATTGAAAATACTTTGCAATATGAGTTATTCAGATGCATTATTGTTGCTCTGATTTAGAGCTTTCAGAAACAAATACATTCATCCTTAGTTATGCTGAGAACTTATGTGAGCAGTATGAACATGTAGCTAGTATCTACTCACTAATGACATGTCCTACAGGTGGTTTATATGGTGCTGGTGCTGGTGTGGGAACGTAAGTAGCTGAAACCACGGCTACGGTCACCAGGCATATTACTGAGCTCAGCTTATACATCCTGAAAATAAAACACATGGGTCATTTTACTTAATTTAGTACACACTGGAAATTTCCAGTTTTTAGCTATTTTTCACAATTCAGCTGCCAATGAACAAGGGTTTTTGCTCAAAACTAGTAAAATTTCAATAAATACATCTAAATAATCAAGGTTCTTCCTAATTTTGATTAATTTTCCATGTTTTTTCCTATTTATTCAGCTACTTTTGATTGCAGACCGTTACGAAAAAACCATAACGGTCTGCAATCAAAAGTAGCTAAATAATTAGGAAAAAACATGGAAAACCGATCAAAATTAAAAAGAACCTCGATTATTTATGTGTGTTGATTGACATTTAACTAGTTTTGGGCAAAAACCCATGTTCATTAGCAGCTAAATTGTGAAAAATAGCTAAAAACTGGAAACTTCCGGTGTGTACTAAATTAAGTAAAATGACCCACATATTATTACTACTGTTGTTTTCTTTAAATTAATTTGCTCCTGAGAAAATTGTGTTGCTCTCAATAGATGCAGTAACTTGTAATTTTTAGCCAAATTTGCTTACTATAAACTATTTTTAGGAAGGGGAAACTACACCATGTTTATAAAAATGCTTGGTATGTTAAACCACTTAAGGTTCAGATAAACAACCACACCCATGCTATCTATACCATACATCTTTTATCACGCAATAAAGTTTTTCTTGACAATAATAATTTTGATATTCAATAATCTATAAGAATATGTGCTTGCTTTTGTTTTATAGCACATGAAACTAACCTATATAACCTCAAAACTTGCAGAAGATTATTTTAGTCTAAACTAATTGATTTAGTAGCATTTTGACTATCTCTCTAAAATTTAAAAAATACCTTTGTAACCCTCTGTATTACTGAGCTTTTTTAATAGAATTATTTAGTTAACACAAGTTGTAGACAATATGTAGTATGCATGGTCAATGTTTGTATGTATTTTTTACTACATACCATATTGGTTCTTCACTCACCTTAATTCCGTTGAGAATTCCTTCTTTTAGAAACAGATAAGTTGTCTTTGTAAAACTTCAGGCAAGTGAATGATACTAAACAGCTTTCTGTCTTCTTTTATATTATCTAGCAGATTTGCAAAGTTGAATAACTTTGGAGGAAACAGAATAGTAATAAAACACAATGCAATATTATTGGCTAGAAGTTAGTCAAAATGGTTGCATAAATTGCAATATCACTTGACGACATAGACATATATTGAATCATTGTGATAGTCCTCAGTAATAAAATACAGTTATTTCCTTAAAATAGCTGTTTAATTTATTACTCAGTATTGAGTGTAATTATTTTATAAAACATATAATACAAGCATAAATATGATAGTCTTTGACACATACTTAATTATTCACAATTTAATGTTACAAAATAACTTTGTAAGCTCACGTATTTTTCCATTACGCCAAAACTTTGTTAGCACATTTCCTGATTGTAGCCCAATTATTGGGCAATAGTGAATTTTTAATAGAAATATGTTTTAACCATATATTAATGTGGAAAGCTACATCCTGCATTTTGTCCATTTATAAATATCTGTATATAGATGAGTTAGCGTACTGGTTAGTTTGGTTTTCAATAACAATGATTATAATAGACAAGCTATTATTACTGTTGGGACATTACATGAGTTTGGAAAGTTTTTGTTGAATCATTATAGCTTTCATTGCATTCTCATTGCTAATTTAGGGTACATCATGTTTGTCTCTGCTGTGATTGGTTGATATACAGCAATTTTGGCTATACCGCAAAGTGGCTATCGTTTTAGACTATTAATTTTATAAGTTCAGCACTTTCTGTTATTCATTCTCTTTTCTTCCAGTCTGCGATAATAAATATACATCTATATATTAAAACACAATAATTACAACCATAATATTATTTTGGGAAACTTAAAAATGCTCTTCATACAAAGAATTTTGATTTAAATAACGATTGGAGTTTAGATTACAGTAGCTATTATAAATATGATTTGAGCATGCCTGGGCTACCTCCGCCTTGATGAATGGAAAAAAAACCAGCATTTCAAATGGCTATTAGAAACTGTTAGCTATTATTAGTTAAGTATGCAGTTCATGCCGGGCAGTTGAGCTGGCCAGCGGCAGCTGGATTCACCTAGTAGACTAATTGAGATTGATGAATAAATTGGTAAACCAAAGTGTAGCGTACTTGGAGGGAAGTAAAAGGATTTCATGCTTCTCAAATTATATGTAAGAAAGAAATTGTTATATTTGAATTGGTGGACATCGTATAAAAAGTTTGCATATGTACTACAAAGAGAACTCTAAAACTAAAAGTTGGCAGAGTATATTCTAGAGGCAGCACAGTATAGAACAATACTTGATAAAAAAGGCAATTTGTGTAATTTGCTATACTCCATATGCAACTTAAAAATTCAAACACTGTAACACATTAGCCATATTAAATATATGCATTATATAAAACCTTCAACACCTATAGCTACAATTGATAATTTATTACACGATAAAACCATAAATTTTGAAATAGTTTGTAGGTTTTAGCATACACACACACACACACACACACACACACACACACACACACACACACACACACACACACACACACACACACACACACACACACACACACACACACACACACACACACACACACACACACACACACACACACACACACACACACACACACACACACACACACACGCACACGCGCACACACACACACATGCACACACACACACATGCACACCTAATAAGCGTATAGCAGCTTAGAAACATATTTTTACACAGTGCTCCCAAATCACAATCTGAATCAATAACATTGGAAATTATTTGGAACAGTTTATTGTAAATCACACCACTTTATCTTGGCACTCAATTGTGATGTATTAACTGCGTTATCATGACAATGCACTTTACTAATTGATTCCCTCATTGGCTAAATTAAAAATGCTTCCTTGATTAACTAGAACAATGGTGAGCTTTTTGACGACAACGTAATTGACATTAGTTGGATTGCAGTTGTTTTTGTTCCTATTTGCGCCTGTGTTGATAATGTATTCATTTAGTAATGTTTCAACATGTGTTTTTATTACTCATGCCATATGGTAAGGTGCAGCTAATACTGAAGTATCCTGAAGTTTTATTAGATATTCCGTACTGTATTGTGCCCTTTGTGTTGCCCTGGTAACGTTTAGCTATAAAGAATGTTTTGTATTGTATAAAAGCCTACTTTATACCTGCAATCATTCGAATAGTGCTATAAGGTGCACACTATGTGCTCTTTAAGCTTTTGATATTTTATTTAGCTTTTGTTATACCTAAAAGAAAAATATAGCAAGACACTTATTGAAATGCATGGAATGTCCAGCATTACATCATTACATGCTGTTCTGAAGAGTTGTTCTGCTGGAAAAAATACTATAATAACCATGAAGTGAAATAAAACTAATTATATTTAATGCTGCATTTTAGAAAAAGTTATACTTTACTAGGTTAGCCTATATACTCTTTACCAAATGATCCTTTTATCAATTTAGAAATATGTTATATATATATATATATATATAAGTAATGAACGATAAAATTTGATTTAAAACACTTTATTACTACTAGTTTCATGTGCATTGAATGTACACAATCTTCAGATAAAATGTTAAGATGTTAAGATGTTACATCTTAAAATTTTATCTGAAGATTGTGTACATTCAATGCACATGAAACTAGTAGTAATAAAGTGTTTTAAATCAAATTTTATCGTTCATTACTTTTATTTACTCTGCACTGCATTGAGCTCTCTTTAGTGGTAAACTATACACCATTTTATATATATATATATATATAATGGTGTATATATATGCATATTATATAAATGTATAAAGTTTATCTTGCACTAGACTGGGCTTGGGGACTACACTTCATCTAGGCCGGGGCTCTTGCCTGTCCCACCACTAGTTGTTATTGGTAACTTAATTTCCAAGCTAGCTTGACTCAGCTGTATAGTTAGCTACTGTAAGCTATTATAGCTATTTATAGTTATTTATAACAAGCAAGTACATGAAATTTAGTAGTCAGTATCTTACTAGGAACACAACCACAAGGTTTCACCGTTGATAAGGGTTGGTATAACGGTTTAATAATGGTTGTTTGGTTGGTTATATAAGAAAAGTTGGTCTGTTATACATAATAAAAATAAAAAGAAAATACAGCCCGTGAGCCTCTCTGACCTAGTAATTTACTCAACTGGCAGAATGTGAAGTCAAAACTTCATAGTATGTAATAAATCATAATTATAAATCGTAGCTATTCTTGCACAGTTTACGCTATTTTGATCATTTGCATTCCTGACAAACTTAATTTTGTTATAATTGCGGTAGTTTTTGCTAAACAAATTATAGATCATTAAAAGTGTTTGTGAGCTGCTGAATAGATATTTTATCAAATAATCATATTTGGCATAATTAAGAGTTATATTTCAGCTTCGCTGAGATTGGTAAAGTATAAAAAGAACTATTTATATTTATAATAATGCGACAAACAGAGAAAGAAGATTGAGGCGTATGTTGAAGTTTATTGTTTATTACAAGCAAACAAAATAATTAGTTTTCATTAAACTAATAATTATTGATCATTAATTAGCTGAAACAAAGCATTGTGATACTTTAGCTCAAGAATTTAGGCAATGTTTTTAGCATAGGAAAGTTTAACAACAATGTCATTTACTATCTTTCGAAACTATTGTACTTGAATATATCAATTTAAACATAGCAGACAGTGTTCTTTGGGTAGTTGCAGACACAAGTTTTCAAGTCAAACTTGAGTCCATAAGGACAGGAGTGAGCTTGTGGAGGAAGTGTAGCTGTCTCTTGGGTAAATTTCTGACAGTGTGTACCAGGTACTTGTCTGTATGTGTTTCCATTCTCTGAGCAGCTGTCTGTAAAAATACATAACATTGTATAAATAATTGGAACTTCTTATTACATTATATGATTATTTGAAAGAATTAAGTATTTTCTGAGGTTTATTAAAAATGAAAATTACTCATTCAACTACAATATATACTTATTGAAATCAATTAAAATATTTTAAAAAAAATTATTTGGATTAAATTTTCGATGTACTTACGCCCATGGTGAGGAGGTGGAACATAAGGTGCAGGGCAGTATTTTGGGCAGACAGTATCTTTAGGATAGTTACAGACACAGGTTTGTACATCAAACTGTAGACCATATGGACATTTTAGAGTTTCAGCTGGGAGGAAAGCAGTTCTCTGAGTGAAACTTTTACAATCATCACTTGATACTGGGGAGTAGTAGTTACCCTTCTCAAAGCAGGTGCAGTCATCAACTGAAATATAATTATTATAGTTTGCTGCATGATATAATTAGGATTGTGGCAAAAAAAGAAAAGCAATTTCTTATGTTTACTTACACTACACTATAACGAGATTACTTGCTATCTTCAACAAATATAAAATGATATTCAGAAGCAAATGCTAATATTTTAGGTTGACAACATATGTTAGGATTATATAAGCATTTTAATATCATAAAATCATTAATATGAAAAGGTTAGTTTTTAGAGTAAAAATAATTTACTCATATATGATACTAATAGTTTTGTCATATAGTAAGCTGTATTCTAATATACTCACTAACAACATGTCCCGGTGCTGGTTTATAAGTAGTTGTTGGTTTGTAAGTTGTAGTTGGTTTATATGTTGGTTTAGTTGGTGCTGGTGTTGGGTGGTAACTGGCTGAAACCATGGCAACTGTTGCCAGGCATAACACTGCACCAAGTTTATACATTCCAAAAGTGCAAAGCAAAATCATCACAAATATTTAATCGATGATATTAATTTATCAAAATATAAAAACATATTATTCTTAAAAAAAAATTAAAAAAAAATTCATATTCAAACTTTCAAGGCATTTCAATTGGTTTGATTATAAAAGCATATCAATTTGGGAGGTCACTAGAGAAATAAATCTCTTAGTTGTATAATGGCACAAAATGTTTAAGCTTAAAAAATAATTAAATAAAATTTTGGAGGTTAATGATCATTTTGTCCACTGCACATATACATTGATTTACTATGTTAATCTTTAGTTGAATTGAAATGATTTTGGTAATGAAATTTGGTTTATGAATTTTTATTTTATATGTAGTGTAATACAGTTATAAGTACTATTAACTATGTGTAAAATAAGATTATAATATATGAAAACAAATGCATCTCTTTGCCAATTATATCCTCTTTGAGGTTCACCCAATATATTTCTTTTTACACTTACCTTATACTTTTCTCAGAAGAAATATCTAGTCTAAAGATGAGGAGATCAGACGTGTGAATGGTGATAAAATACATTCTGGTTCTTTTTATACTATTCACTAACGTCTACCAATTAACCATCAACAAAACTAACCTCAGATGTGCGTGACAATGGCATGGCTACATAAATTTGCAACTGGTTGAGTAACAATAACACTTTCATTGCAGCAGAAAAGCACATCATTGCTGTAGCATATCAGGCTAGATATTGCTTGCACATTGAATCTTATATTACTCCAGCATTTTTAAATTTTGATTGCCTAATTGACAATATCATGCTACTTGCGTAGGCTAAAGCGTTATTGTCATTTTTGCCTAATTTTGCAAACAGCAACTTTCTTGCAAGTGTGCCACGTGTAAGTATATTGAAGTTACAGATGATTATATTTCCTTTACAAAGCAACTCTGAATGTGGTGAATTCCTTATAGTAGTGTGACAAAATAATTTTTTCTTAACTCCTGGTTTAGTTTCTGCTACAGTCAATAAATCAAAAGTTTTTATAAAGTTGAAATATAGTTGCTTAACAAATATGATAGTTTTTATATTACTGTATTTCCCAACTGGACTGTGTTTTATTGTTTAAGTTATGCATGCATGGCTTGTCAGAATTAAAAAATGTTTAATCTGTTTGATAAAAGTGTGTAATGATTAATTTATTGCCAAACTTCTTATTGATGTGATAATTACTGTCAGAAGTGTTGGAAATGATTTTGGTTCTTTCATTTATCTGTTGTTCCAATTAAAAATTAATAGTTTTTAATGCAAAAATATTTTGTTATCTAGGAAAATTCTCTAAATCTATAAATAGGTTTAATCTCTAATTGTTGAAAGTAAAATAAATTAAAATGAACTTACTAAAAACCTAAGAAGTCACCAAACTGACCTTTTTATTTGTAAGTATTCTAAGCTCTTCATGGATGACCATTGAAATAATTATTACAATATTGGACTGTGTCAGCATGGATGCTGATTAGCACAGATGCCTATGTGTTGTGATAGCACGAATGCTGTATGCTGCATGTGGTTGTAAAAATGCAGGACACAACTCAACCTTTTGCCTTATGCCAACAGTTTATATTTCTCACAAAATTTTAACAATAATTTGGACAATACAGTCTTTAAGTTGCCTAAATCTTTAACAAAAGCAAACCTTCCACTTTCAGTTCTTGAGCTGTACTGACTCATCAAACAAAAGCTACCAGTAAAAATCCATTGCAAAAGCTTTCATAAAAACCTTTCACCAAACAATATTTTACTTAAAGCTAGAACGAAAAGATCTTGTAACAAGGGCTACAGTCATTTTAACTATTGTTAATAAAACGCTTATTGAAACTGGTGTAAATTTAAGTTAATTGTAATTAAGAAAGACTAGGAATATATGTACACTCATAGAGTAGTTTATAGATTAAGAAAACCTCTCATAATATTGAACAATTAGACTTTTTAAATTGCTATATAGTAATGAAACATAAAATTGAATAATGTTGAGGTCATGTGGAGACAACTTTGGAAATTGGCTACAATGATTGGGCCAAAGGTCATGCATGCAAACTGCTCAAAATTAACCCTTTGTATTTAAATACATTAATAAAAAGAAGGCAGGATGCCTCTCTAATACATGCTTTTGCTTCTAATTGACACTCATATGTTTTCTATCAGCAGTAAAATTATAGTGAGGTTCTGCAAGCGAATCACCAAAAACTTTTCATTTTAAAAATTACAAGCATTCACAACTTTTCCATAATGTCATATGCCAGAGAATTTTCATTACATCATTTCCTTATTCTGGCATATTGTAAAAATATTCCTACTACACAATGCTAATGACTTGATCAATTTTACTGTTCACTTATCAAAGTGATTGACCCATTAAATTATAAATGAGGAAAAGCAACACAGAAAAATTCTTTAACCATGACAGGTAAATGTTTTAAACTCCTATATTTTTCAGACACTGTATAAAAACAAAACAAGTCCACTTTTTCCTTGTGACTGCAAATTTTTTATTCATCTAAAATTTTACTTCTTTACTTTCAACCACGTTGAGGAACATGAAACTACTACATAATCATTGCACTTTCCATTTTTTCCGGCCCTTAGATGCAAGGTGATTATTAGAAATGAGAACTGGTGTACAAAAATCGTTTATAAATTATAATATAAAAGATTATTATATTTAAATGTTTATCTTAACCTGTGTATAGAATACAGTGTACGTATGTGCATGTGTATTTTTTTTACTGAATGCATGTTAGTGATTGATGGATATTAATTTGTGAAACAGTTTTTATGTGAACGTATTTTCAATTTCGTAAATAGCATATTGAAAAGCTGAAACAAGAATAGTAACAAAGAAACACAATAATTTATTATTATATGGCAATTCAGGAAATACATTTAATTTAGCAATTAGTGCGACCAAGTAAATGGTAGAGTCATTAACATTGCGTAATAGGAATATTTTTGCAATATGCCAGCATAAACAAATGACATAATAAAAAGTTTTTGGCAATCATGGCATTATGGAAAAATTATAAATTCATAAAGTTTTTAAGATCAAGCAGTTGTAGATGATCCTTTCTCATTATAATTCCAAGGCTAATAGAAAATTAGGAATATTTACCATTTGCATCTTATTTTTCGCACTTGTTTTTAGTAAAAGATTCTATATTAGAAATTATAGGGCTCTGATTTCTTTCTATTGAGGTATTTGAGTACATGGGGCTAGTCTTATATAGGTACTTTTTTCATACCTAATCTTTGACCCAATAATTTTCATGGTCATTCAAAGTTGTGTCCACATGGCTTCTCGCCTAATAGCACAGATATGGTACAATGATGTTTTAGTATTATCGATTAGAAAAACAATTCCAGTCTATCAACTCGAGTCTACATTCTTATTCTTCTTTAGTTGAAAATCAAAAAATTGCAGAATTTTCAAGCTTTGCTAACCATAGTTAAAATTGGAGTTGCTTTGTAAAGAGAATATGATAAGGTAAAATTGCATTATGCTTGCACATGCCACGCTTGCAAGAAAGTCGCTGTTTGCTAAATTAGGCAAATTAGGTTACAGTAATTCGGATTTATGCGGCTAAAAGGCATTTCTCAATTAGGCAATCAGCAGACAAAAATGCTGGAATAATATTCGATTCAATAAGCATGTGACATCTAGCCTGATATTTCACAGCAATGACGAGTTATTCTGTTATAGTGAAAGTGTTATTGTTATTCAACCAGTTGCAAATTTATGTGGAAATGTTATTGCAACAAGCATCTGAGGTCAGTTTCATTGATTGGTAGATGCTAGCAAATAGTATAAAAAGAACCAGAATGTATTTTATTATCATTAACACATTTGATCTTCATCGACTTTAGAATAGAGATTTCTTTTGAGAAAAGTATAAGGTAAGTGTAAAAAGAAATATATTGGGTGAAGTTTGAAGAGAATATAATTGGCAAAAAAAATACATATGTTTTCATATATTACAATCTTATTTTACACATTGTTAATAGTACTTATAACTGTATTACACTACATATAAAATAAAAATTCATAAACCAAATTGTCTAAATATTATTCATGTAAAACTTGAATTTAGTTTTTAGTTTTTCTACTGTTTTTGAATTTTTATTTTAAGTTACATGTAAATAAATATTCTCATTCAAAAAACATATTGTGTTTTAATGAGTTACTTCACGCATTGATATTTCTAATACCTTGTGATTTCATAAATAGACAAAACCATTTAAATTTCACTAAAGTTTAATATAGTAAATAAATATGTGCAATGGACAAACTGATCAACCTCCAAAGTTCTGTTTAATATTTTCCAAGCTTAGAAATTGTGTGCTCTATACTACTAAAAGAATTATCGGTCCAGGAAAATTCCATATATTGGTGTACTTTTATAATCAAACTAAATAAATTGCCTTGAAAGTTAGAATGTGATTGCTTTTTAATTTTTTTGAGAATTTAATATATATAATATATTTTACAGAATTTATATCACTATGATTAAATATTTGTAATAATTTTGTTTTGCACTTTCAGAATGTATAAACTTGGTGCAGTGTTATGCCTGGCAACAGTTGCCATGGTTTCAGCCAGTTACCACCCAACACCAGCACCAACTAAACCAACATATAAACCAACTACAACTTACAAACCAACAACTACTTATAAACCAGCACCAGGACATGTTGTTAGTAAGTAAACTGTACTCTAGCATACTAAATGACAAAGCTGTTACACCGCCATTAAAATGATATATAAGCTTTTGGAATATAATATTTCTTGTAAGCTAAAATTAAAAATGTTCACACATTACGCACTGGTAGGCACAACAACTTAAGGACTTTATAATTTTTTTGTAATTTTAGTATATTTTGTCAATTTATATTAACTTGTGCTCCTGAATAAAGATAATTGTTGAAGGTAGCATTTCAGAGATAAGTTTAGTTGCATAGCTTATAATCCAGTGTTGGTAAACATAAGAAAACACTTTACTGTTTTCGCCATCATTTCATTCGGTCACAACTTTTTATCAAACTATAATAATACTTATTTTAGTTGATGACTGCACCTGCTTCGAGAAGGGTAACTACTACTCCCCAGTCTCCAGTGATGATTGTAAAAGTTTCACTCAGAGAACTGCTTTTCTCCAAGCTGAAACTCTAAAATGTCCATATGGTCTACAGTTTGATGTAAAAACCTGTGTCTGTAACTATCCTAAAGATACTGTCTGTCCAAAATACTGCCCTGCACCTTATGTTCCACCTCCTCATCATGGAAGTAAGCACATTGAACTTTGAAACCAACAGTTTTTGTTCTAAATACAAGTATATAGCGTTTGCAAATTATTTAATTGATTTTAATAAGTATATATGGAAGCTGAATTAGTGACTATTATCTTTACATGTTACAAAAAATAATATTTAAATTTCCCAAATAAACATATGGCCTAATAACATTTTGCAATTATGCACACAATATTTTGTACTTTTACAGAAAGCTGCTCAGAAAATGGAAACACATACAGACAAGTACCTGGTACACACTGTCAGAAATTTACCCAAGAGACAGCTACACTTCCTCCACAAGTTCACTCCTGTCCTAATGGACTCAAGTTTGACTTGAAAACTTGTGTCTGCAACTACCCTAAAAATACTCTATGTTATGCTTAAATTAATTGAGTCACTTGCAAAGTTATAAAGTGTCGAGAAATGAAACCTGCCATAGATTTCCCTTGCGTCAAGCTGTGTTATTTTCTAACTCTATCACAATTTAATTATACTTTCTGTCTCAGCTAATTAAAATAATCAATAAACTTTATTTATGAATTTCTTTGTTTGTCTTATACCAATTTGAAAAACATTCAAAAATAGAATATAAATTTACTTATATTATGCCTGCTCACATTACAGCTCTTGACACCTTTTATTTTAACGGATGCACTTTGTATCCATGTGTGTCATGCTTGCTTTTCTCATATACTCCTCATTCACACTTTGCCGTATTGTAGGCTGCAACTTAAAATATTAGCCATTTTTACAAACTTTTGAACTTCCTGTAGAATTAACCTTATTATGATTGGCCACAGCTCAACGTCATGCGTTGTACTTTTACGTCAGTGTGTGAACGCCTGTTGACAAAACGTAACAGTGGCGCAATTTTGTTTGTGCGGTGTACGGTACAGCAATGTGCGAACAAGGGGGAAATGGCTGACATTTTACGGTACGGCCTGCAATACGGCAAAGTGTGATTGAGGAGAAAGGCAGTGCATTAAGTTAAAATAATTGCTAAAACAAGAATTTCGCATTTGCACTTATTCTAAATGAACTATAGTTTCATCACTTATATAAGAAACTCAAAACATATAAAGTGAAAAGAGAAATATAATGCAACGTATGCACATGTACATGTTAATGAAACAGTCACCATATAGTGACACTTGGCCATAATCAGTTATTATAGTTGGTAATTTATTATTTTATATATATAACAGCAACAGCAACTACATTTTTTAAATATTAATATATTATTGATTTCGGTCCCTGATTAAACTGGAAATATAGTAAATAAATATGATTGCTGCAGTAAATAGTATATATACTGAAATATTATTCGATTAATTATGAGGGAGGGGTTTTTTTGTGTCTTGAAATCTATTAAGCTGTTTGCAAGTATATTTAAAATTATCTCAGCAATTTTATTGAAGGTTACTCGCATAATATATAATAGGCTGTTTGGCTATTTTTTATTTACGACATTATAATATTGAGCACTATAAATTCATGGTAAACATATGTGGTACAATTTATACTTTTTAGAATATAATATGTATTTAACTAAATGTTTTATCAAGTTTAGTAAATGTTTTTCTGTTTATTGTTTAATGACATAAAAATAAATCAATGTGTAATCAATTGCACTCAGTTTTTTGAGGTCCTAAAAGGCTAATTTATCTCGATGGGCGCATAAATCCAAGAAAAAAATTTACTTAGAGTCTTTGGCAACATTTCAAAGAGCACATATGTGTGAAATTACATATGCTTTTAAATCATGTGGCTTGTACAGTTTAAAACAAATTCAATGGCATGCTTCAAAAAATGTGGCTATATAAAAGAGTAAAAAGTTTGTAATATATATCTATCTAGCATTGCTTCTAAATAACTACTATATATATGCCAATTAATTAATTTTCATTCTACAGCCAAACCTGCAGCCATTTAGATCCTATGTCACAAATTGTTGTATACTCTGCTTAATGAATACCAGTAATTTGTGGTTATGCCACATGATAACACTTCTGCATAATATTTCCCTAGCATTTTACACATGTATATGCCCGTATTAGATTAGTAGGTTAAAGTTGTCATTAATATTTTATTCAAATACACATATCCTTTCATTTTTATATGCAATCATCTATTTTATAAAATGGTTTTCTGTAAACTTAGCAGGATTTACAACCATACATGACCTAAAGGTCCTTTCAAAGGCAATTTTAAGAAAAACTTTGTTTACAAATTTGTTACTATAGTAACAAATTTGCAAACAAAGTTTTTCTAAAATTATCTTTGAAAGGACTTTTAGGTCATGTACATGTATTGTTGTAAATCCCGCTAAGTTTATAGAAAACTATATTTAATAAAATAGTATAGGTATAAGCTAAAACCCACCACCAAGACAAATATGCTTTTCTTATAGTGTATTATATTCTGTTGCCTACCCAATAAAGATATTAGTACACAGTAAAACACAAGGTACTTTCTTAGTTTCAAGCTATAAGTCATAAGCTAAAATAGTTCCAGTAATTA
Source organism: Bugula neritina (assembly GCA_964035545.1). NCBI lineage: Eukaryota > Metazoa > Bryozoa > Gymnolaemata > Cheilostomatida > Bugulidae > Bugula > Bugula neritina. Next base: position 25,121,804 of record OZ037766.1, on the reverse strand, counting down.
TCAAACATTTTTTCTAGCTATAATAAACAGAAAAAGTAGTTATTGTTTACAGTTACTCATCTAACATTTTATTGTTAAATGTTTTGTAAAATATTGACGCTTCATGCTGGGAGGTTTTTCAAACATTATTTTGCACAATAATAAGTCTATGCATTTTCTAAGTTTTGATGTTGCATGTGAAATTAAAAGTATAACCTAAAGCCGAAGTAATTATAGTGTGTTTCTACTATTTCGAAGGTGTAGGCCATGATACGCTGTTCTGTGCTGATGAGGGGACAAATCTTGAAACAGGTGATTTACACAGATTGAGGTATTATATGTATGCGATTGTGTATGTGTATTTATATATATGTATTATGTTCAAATAGTTTTTTGTGAAAATTGGCTTTTTGTTCATAAAATAGAATAGTTTTAAATAAATATTTAACAATGAATGCAAATATAAGTTTTTTCTACGTGGCTAAGTAGAATTCATGCTCGGATTAATGCTTTATTTGCAGCTGGCAGCATTGTATGGTGCATAGTTATATTAGGCAGAAGACTTTGATAATTTCAATAATGTTTGCCGTGTTTAGCTATATTATTGTATTATGAGCAAGTAAAAGTATTATATCATTTATTCAAGATAACACTGTTATATAGATTTTCAGTATTTGATGGAAATCAAACATTAACTTCTCAAACTATTGATTGCATTACAGGCAAGCAGAAATAGTAAACTTCTATCTTTAAAATTGTAAAATAACAAGCAGTAAATCTTTATGCTGAGCAGATTGATTATCATCAAATGCAAAATTTTAATCTTTTGAAAATATCAGGTAATGATAATAGTTTGGCATTGAAACACTATAATGCACAAGTAAATTATAAATAACTCAAAATATCTTAGCCATTGTTTGCTTTCTCTAAGCATAACAGATGGTGTCCTTTGGATAGTTACAGACACAAGTTTTCAAGTCAAACTTGAGTCCATAAGGACAGGAGTGAACTTGTGGAGGAAGAGTAGCTGTCTCTTGAGTAAATTTCTGACAGTGTGTACCAGGTACCTGTCTGTATGTGTTTCCATTCTCTGAGCAGCTCTCTGGAAGAAAAACAAATTAACGTACTGAGAAATTGTTAGGAAATTATATATATATATATATATACCAGCCTATAATTTAAAAGTACCAAATAATTGATGTCGAATACAATGAATTATTTACTGATTCAACATTTTTAGCTATCAAAGATGAAAGTGGTAGCTAGTTTTACCATGTATAATAACTGCTATAGCTTTCATAAAATATTAAGGTGACTTTTTCTTTTAAAAAAATTAATTTAGCATAGTAACCGCTGACATAAAATTTCATTGTACTTACGTCCATGGTGAGGAGGTGGAACATAAGGTGCAGGGCAGTATTTTGGACAGACAACATCTTTAGGATAATTACAGACACAGGTTTGTACATCAAACTGTAGACCATATGGACATTTTAGAGTAGCAGCTGGGAGGAAAGCAGTCCTTTGAGTGAAACTTTTACAATCATCACTTGATACTGGGGAGTAGTAGTTACCCTTCTCAAAGCAGGTGCAGTCATCAACTAAAATATATTTATTATAGTTTGCTGATATAATTAGGATTGTGGTTAGCAAAGAAAAGCAATTACTTATGTTTACTATCACTACATTATAATAAGATTACTAAAGTTTTTTTTGAATTGATATCTTTAACAAATATAAACTAATATTCAGGAGCAATAATGCTAATATTTTAGGTTGACAACATATGTTAAGATTATATAAGCATTTTAATATCATATAATTCATTAATATGAAAAGGTTAGGTTTTAGAGTAATAATAATTTACTCATATATGTCACTAATAGTTTTGTCATATTATAGTAAGCTGTATTCTAATATACTCACTAACAACATGTCCTGGTGCTGGTTTATAAGTAGTTGTTGGTTTGTAAGTTGTAGTTGGTTTATATGTTGGTTTAGTTGGTGCGGGTGTTGGATAGTAAGTGGCTGAAACCATGGCAACTGTTGCCAGGCATAACACTACACCAAGTTTATACATTCTGAAACAAAACATTAAAGCTATGAGAGATTTCAATAATATAATAAATGGATGTTTTAAAATAAATTTCACAGCTAAAACTAGTTTACTTTTCATGTAAAAATGTGAATGGTTCAACACATATACTGCAAACACTAAATATGCTGACTCAAATTTATATTGCCATCGGAATTTTAGATTATTGTATGGAATAATACTTCATTTGTGTAATTACATCGGCTAACATAAGTCGATCTATATTTAACGTTAAAATTAGGCTTATGAATTACTTCAATTGGAACAACAATTATTCTAAAAACTTAGCTTATCTTGAATATCAAATAAAAAAATTGCGTTTATAATTATATATAGAAATCACTTTGGATATTTGCAAAACGTAAAATAATAAATTGTTTGTATAAACTTTTGCTTATTATATGAAGCAACAATAAGTATTTACTCATCATAAAAAAGCTTTTATCTGATATATAGCAGTTAAATAAGAGTACCTATATATAATACTTGTTAAGTTGTACCGCAATATTATATTTCAAGTGTAACTTTTTAGTTCAGTCAGTTTTTTTTACAAAAACTTTTGAATGGTTCAATTTAATCTTTTCACCTTATTATCTATTTAGAAATCATATAACATCAATTGATATACTCACTTCAAGGTTGTTGATATCTTTTTCCGTATATACTTTATTCAGAAGAAGTCAAGTGCTCAACTGATTTAGATTCAAAGTTTGCTTTATTTTATACCATTTGCTGGTGCCATCATACTAAATGAATAACTATCAAGGAAATGCTTAACAACTCTGCGTAATAAATAATTGTGTAATAACTAGCAATCTTACTCACTTAATTGCTAAATTTTAATTGGTGTTGATCGAGTTGTAACAGGGTATGCACTCAATATACTGGACCTAACATTAATTCAAATTTCCTGATAAGAATAATAACTAAGGGAAAGTTCGTGCTCATAATTTGGGTAAGTGCCATTGTTCTTTCGTAACATAGTATGACGTAGATATATGTGCTTGCATATCAATCTTCCTCAATACAGCAACATGTTTTAATGAGTAATTGCTTTGTTTTGTAAAACCTTACGATGCTATGCTATCACTTGTTCAGTACATGTAAAATTGTTTCTTTCTAATAACTATAATTAATTATGCTTCTAGATTGTCAATCCTTTCCTTTGTACTAAAATGGTTAAGCTGTAACTCTAAACATTAAAACTACACATGCACTCTTATAATTATACACATGCATCATTCTTTTTTAAGGTAAAGTTCTTAATTTTGATTGCAGGTTTTAAAAATTCTAAATGCTTACCAGTTTTCACTTATTATTGTATATTATCACATTGAATAGCTCCTTTAATCCTATTTAAGAGTTTCTACATTTTCTTTACACGTGTAAGGATGTACATCATGATGTATATCCTTATCATATCATGTACCTTAATTGGTAGTGTATAACAACTTCATATGATATAATAAGAGCATTGTTGATATAATATGTCAGGAAGCAGCTGTGGTCTAGGGGTTAGAGCGTTGGCCTACAGTAAACATGAGGTCATGGGTTTGAGCCCGACAAAGGCCATTGGTGATGTTAGGAAAAGCATCTAGTCATAATTGCTTCTGTGCCTCATTTAAATATAAGTCCTTAGCCTGCTTTAACAAAAACTTTTTCCATCAGAGGTTTCTCACAGGGGTAGTGACTATATAAACTTGCTTGAGTGAGGTTTTAATGTTGATATATTATATCAACTAAGGTGAAATACTTGGATACACCTTAATTCATAAAAATGCATTAAGAGTTTTAGCTTATTGGTTATATTTTTTTAAAGAGCTATAGACTTTCAAAGATAAATAAGACAAATTTTCTAAAACTTAATTAATAGTGTGTTGCTTTCTTAAGAGTTTGGTCTTCAAATACTTTAAAAGCATGAGTAGAGTTGGAACAATGAATCATTGAAATTTAAAAATTATTTTGCATTGAAAATATATGTAATAAGTTGCAATTGTAGTAAAAACTGGATTTTTAACTAATCTGGTAAAGAACCAAGTAAAAGCACATTACGTTAGCTAAATAAGTTTTACTATAAAAGAGAACTATTCCTCCGGGCTGAATATGTACTTATTTATTTATAATACAGAAGTTAATGATCTTATAGAACTTAAAATACTTTTAGTTATACTGCCTATATATAATCTGCTAACTTATTTCAACTGCTTGAGAAGCTAATATAGCTATTTATAGAATATTCTCTCTAAACATTTATGTACATTATAATATTATGTAATTATTGGATAACTGCATTTAATATAGAGTTATCTTCTTCAAACAAAAATTTGTTTTCAATGCAAACAAACTTTCCTTCTAAATGTTGGTTCTAAAAACTAGTTTTATCAACACGTCATGCTATATTTTGACATTAGAATAACTTATTGCATTTAGAAGCGACAGCTAGTAGTAGTCAAAAACAACTGATTAACATTATAAAAATCTAGAATTATTCAATTTTAAACACCTTATATAAAAAATCTGATGCCAAAAGTGGAAGTTGACACCACCTGCATCAATCAAGCCATGTTGAAGTGTGTCATTTGCATAACTATAGCTAATTAACGTCTTTTTGCATGATCATGCTAGCCAGGTTAACCTAACCCTGTAATCGCAGCTATAAGGCTGCTCTTCAGTTTTTTTACTAATATATCAAAAATATTTAGGATGTGTAGTAACCGTGGTAACTGTAGTAGCCAAGTTATTTATAGGCATATTTAGAACATAAATTAACAATTTTGGTAAAATAAAAGAACTTTCTTTTTTATTGTGCGCTACAAACTGTTAAATTTAGACACAGGAATTGCTTTCAACTCTTTCATAATTTAACAGATGCAGCTTTAAAAAGTTGAAACTTGTGAAATATGGCCAAGTCTAGAATTATCCTAAACTTAACCAACAGACGGTTTTATCAGCCACATCAATAAATAAAAGTTCTATATTCTAGTCCACCTGTTTCAGACATCAAGTTAGTTTAAAACTCAAAATTTATTACCCATAGTTCATACGTATAGCGGTAAAAGCAGACATGCATTGATTAATTGAATTGGTTTAAACTTTCAAGTTTCATGCAAAGTGTCTCCTAAGAATTCAACTCTAACACAGCATGGATATATAGTATATATTACATCATTACATCAATTCTATTCATTGATATTGTTCATTAGCATACTTTTTAATAATATTTTTATACATGCCTTTGAATTATGATTGAATTCCTCTATAACTCCAATGTGTAGCCTAGAATGATTAGATAAAGGAAACTCACACAAGTTCATAGTCACCAGCTCTGCGAGAAACCCCTGATGGAAAGGGTTTTTGTTAAATCAGGCTAAGAACTTATATTCAGATAGGTCATAGGAGCAATTATGACTGGATGTTCTTCCTAACATCACCAATGGCCTTTGTCAGGGCTCAAACCCATGACTTCGTAATTATACTAGCTTAAATAGAAGACTAATATAATGGAAACTCTAAATAAAAAATGTTGCAGTAAGCATAAACTTTTGGATTTCTTACTTAATAATCAGCAACCAGCAATACTTGAGTAATTACAGAAAATAAAAGCCTAGAGCATAACAGAAGTAAAGCTGGTTAACTTCTATAGTTTAACAAACTGTACATCAATCACCTAATATTATAGAACATATGGTTGACAAGCAATCTATTTAGGAGTATCAAATATATACATACAAATACCGTATTCCTCTATTATGCAATAAATATCAGGATAAAATTAATTACATACATATTAAAATAGTGACTAATGCATGTCTCCTTTTTTTATGGTATGATAGGCTCTTACCCAATGCAATGACAGAGACTGTTACAACATAAAATCACTCACTATAAGTTACTTGTACAATGCAGTACCAGGAAACCTTAATATCATGTTTTAACCACGCAAATTAATGTCATACACAAGTTTTGGGTCAAAATAAATAGTTTGCTAGAATTCTACCACTGGAGCTTCTTAGATGCACGACTATATAAATTGTATAAATATACTGAGAAATGCTGTCCTTGTATTAATAGTACTGTATATAGACCCCGTACAACTAAATTTATGCTTTTATCTTAATTAATGCATTTGCTTAGCTACTGTAACTGTTAACAATATATTTGGTTCCTTTTATTTCAGCTTGCAACAACTATACTGGCTGTTTTGAAACTTCACGCCTTTGTTCAGGGGTAAAAGTGTTTAATTAAGTTACATGCAGGCAAGTCAAGCTATGACATGAGCAAAAGAAGTTTTTGCTAATCAACTCAAAACAGCAATTAATGATTTGTTAAAATCTATAATTCATTTAGATTTACAAGTCATTTTAAATTTAATACTAGCCTTGTCTCATTTGATTTTTTTCGACCATCATATATTATATTTTAGATACCAAGTGAAAACCTAAATGATTTTGACAAGCAATTTGTATAATACTTTTGCAAAATAATTTAGGTATAAAGCTTTTAAAGTAAACTACACAATTTAAGCTAAAGGCTAAATCTATGGATTTATATTGAAAATTATTTTAATTTAGTCTATGGATTTGATCATGAGTATCTGTTTACAAATGATGAGGGAAACTAAGCAAATAGTGCTTCTAACTTTTATATATCATGACACATGTCATCTTTCTCAGTAACTCAATGATGAGAGATCTAAGTAGCTCATGTGTGTGTGTGTGTGTGTGTGTGTGTGTGTGTGTGTGTGTGTGTGTGTGTGTGTGTGTGTGTGTGTGTGTGTGTGTGTGTGTGTGTGTGTGTGTGTGTGTGTGTGTGTGTGTGTGTGTGTGTGTGTGTGTGTGTGTGTGTGTGTGTGTGTGTGTGTGTGTGTGTGTGTGTGTGTGTGTGTGTGTGTGTGTGTGTGTGTGTGTGTGTGTGTGTGTGTGTGTGTGTGTGTGTGTGTGTGTGTGTGTGTGTGTGTGTGTGTGTGTGTGTGTGTGTGTGTGTGTGTGTGTGTGTGTGTGTGTGTGTGTGTGTGTGTGTGTGTGTGTGTGTGTGTGTGTGTGTGTGTGTGTGTGTGTGTGTGTGTGTGTGTGTGTGTGTGTGTGTGTGTGTGTGTGTGTGTGTGTGTGTGTGTGTGTGTGTGTGTGTGTGTGTGTGTGTGTGTGTGTGTGTGTGTGTGTGTGTGTGTGTGTGTGTGTGTGTGTGTGTGTGTGTGTGTGTGTGTGTGTGTGTGTGTGTGTGTGTGTGTGTGTGTGTGTGTGTGTGTGTGTGTGTGTGTGTGTGTGTGTGTGTGTGTGTGTGTGTGTGTGTGTGTGTGTGTGTGTGTGTGTGTGTGTGTGTGTGTGTGTGTGTGTGTGTGTGTGTGTGTGTGTGTGTGTGTGTGTGTGTGTGTGTGTGTGTGTGTGTGTGTGTGTGTGTGTGTGTGTGTGTGTGTGTGTGTGTGTGTGTGTGTGTGTGTGTGTGTGTGTGTGTGTGTGTGTGTGTGTGTGTGTGTGTGTGTGTGTGTGTGTGTGTGTGTGTGTGTGTGTGTGTGTGTGTGTGTGTGTGTGTGTGTGTGTGTGTGTGTGTGTGTGTGTGTGTGTGTGTGTGTGTGTGTGTGTGTGTTGATGAGGGAAATTTTACTCAGTAGATCCAAAGAAAGCATAGCAGCATAACTTTTACTAATTTTATTGATAAAATTGAATAGCTATAACAGCTTATTACTCCAACTACTGAGCTATCAAGATAAATACTATTCAGTATTCAGTCATATAAAATGTGAAGTGAATCTATACCTTTACTGTTTACAGTGAATTGATATTAGAATTTGATTAGCTGATGTATATGTTTAGTGACAAAAGTATGGAAACACATTAGCTACCTTGATGAATAAGATACTGGCAATGATTTGTAATTAGTTTTCCATATTGATCTATATCTCAAGCCAATCACTGATTGCATCAAATTAATGCTAGAAAAAGCATTGCTACTTGCCAAGTTTTGAAGTTATGCATTGTTGGAAAAGCAAATTATAATTTTTCCAACAATAAAACCTTATTGCAAAGTACTGCAAGCACCTTACAAATGGATTAATTCAGTAAATGAATTATGCACATAGTATTATCTAAAAGGATTATGACGCAGACTGGTATTATAATTAATGTATGCCAACAATCTTCAAAATACAAATAATAATTATAGAGTACAGTATATAAGTAGCAGCCAAAGTAATTTCAAGTATTTATGGTGCAGGGTATTCATTAAAAGAAGATTAACTGATTGAAGAAGGAATTTTCAAGTAGATCTGTTATTATGAGTCAAATTACAACCTAAGCTTTAGTCATGAAAGCTATAACTCTCGTAACCTTAATTTGACATACAATCAAAGTTAAGATCTTATTATTTTCCATCTAGTATATTTTACAATTCCATGACACAAGCTCCTTGTTATAATAATATACGTAATATAAAGATAACTGTTTACAATAAGTTTTAATATTATATTTAAATCTGTTAAATGAAACTTTCTATTTGTTAAAGTGATTAACTATGATTAGATGTTCTATTGAAAATCGGTTATCAGCATATATAAAATCAAAACTCCTTTGTATATAGAAAGCTGGTGAAGTGCTATATTTCCCAATACATATTGCAAGTTAGCCAAAGCATATGTGTTAACAAGTTTAACTTAATATAGTAACAAAAATGCATCCTGTATGACAAAGCTGTTTTTTAAAACCATCCATTAACTTGTAAAAACTATGCAATATTACCTGCCATACAATATCAACAATAAAAAGCCTTTACATAAAGCATGACTGGCATACATAAAATAGACTTCCACAGTATTTTTACTATAGCCAGTATAGGAAAGTTTTGCCATGTTTTTTAATTTATTGCCTTATCACAGTTTGATATCAGTAAGGGAAAATCTAATAGACTTGATTTGCAAATCATTTTACGGCGTTTGGTAATTAGAAAACATAAATTAGTTTTCCTTCAGGTTTATTAAAAGAATAACTCCAGTCAAATTGTGAAGTTTATAGCTTTCAATAACTTTGAAGCATGCCTTTCCAGCTGGCTGAAACCCAGTGCAGTAATCAATAAATCAAAACTATTTCCTAAAATTCCACCTCATCACCTCCTGTAAATTTTTTTTAGTCGTAATTATCTTTGCTTGGCTTAAGAAACTTTAATATTATAGTTTTATATGTTGGCTTATTTTTGTTTTATTGATGACATATTTAGAATTACAGTGGTTTTAAAGTTGAAATACTATTGCTTTTGAAGACAAAGTAAATTCATTCTGAACAATTCAACTGAGCCTACATTTAAATATAATATATTATAGCAACACATAAAATTCAGTTTGGTGGGATTTAATGGCATGTTTTATGATTAATTTCTCCAATTACCATTCTTCTATCTAAACTTAGATTAGCTCAATCAAGACTTTGGCAGATTAAGTGTAAAACCTTTATATCAATCAGGCTTCAAGCTCACATCGCCCTGCGCATATTATATCTGTATGCAGCTATTCACTGCCAAAGAGCTATATATACAACAAGAGTCGTACAGAAACATTTCTTTGTTTTGTAGATGCTGATTATAGCAGTTCCAACAAGACATGAGCAAAACCTTACAATTCTAGGCAGGAAATCAACCTTTCATATTATCCATTTTGAAGTTCATTATAGGTAATAGTGACAACGATTTGCAATGTCTGAAACACCATATCTACAAAATTTGCAATAATGTATTCAGTATATCTTGATTCCAGTATAACATCTCTAATTCCTAATAATATAAGTATATATACAAACGAGAATTACTTTTAAAACATTGCTACTATACTTTAAACTACTTTTCTTCTAAGTCTTTTAATTTTCAATGGAAACTTTATTTTATTGTCAGAACAATTGTCTTGCATTGCCAAGCTTGACACTTTGTTATAACATATTATTATTATTGCTTCATTTCATTATTTTTAAAATTAAAAAGTTGATTTGATTTTAGCAATAAACAAAATGCTTCAACTATAATATAAGCCCATTTTATTACAGTTACAGCTAAGAGTTTGGTTTGGTTTTGGAATGAAACAACAATAGTTGAAGCAGTAGTTTTTCTAATGTGATGCATTATTAACTAACTTTAGTTCTATATGACATTAATTATGTTGGCATGAAATGATTAATTGCTTTTCCAGCTTTTTGATAAAAAAGATATAAAAGAGAGTACCCTTGCAAATTTGCATCATTCCAGTTTCTGTAATACAGTCAACAGCATCAAGGTAAGAACAATAATTGTACAATTATTATGTTGATGGATCAAAATTGTTAGATTTATTCATCCAATCTCTATGAAATATTAAACAGGCAGTTTAATTTACTTTTTTAGCGTTCATTTATGGTACTATAATAAGAAATGCATGATTTAGTTGTATAATTGCCTTTAGGTTTTTTGCTGTCATATATACATGCATGAATATTGATTTAATATCTAAAAAAGATTCTGAAAAGTTTATATTATGTTTACTACATGCATGCTTATATTAAAAGATAATCTAGTTGTTTCTTTATGAAATGGTAGCCTGCTTCTTAATTTAAAACAAATGCAACTTTTTCAGATGCATCAACTCAGCGTAGTATTGTGTGTAGCAGTAGTAGCAATAGCTTCAGCAAGCTATTATCCTCAACCAGCACCTTCTTATCATCCATATTCTCAACATCACCCAGTTCCTACACCTGGACACACCGTCAGTAAGTACACTCTACCAACTTCTCAGAAGTTTCAGCTTACATCTGCTATATTTTTGTTCAAGTATGGAGTAAACAATTTGGTGTTAGCAAAACAGCTTGGATTTTATTATCTATTGACAGCCAATATTAGTATTATAACATAGAACCTGTGACAATGTAAAATATGAGATATGTATAAATACCTGATAACTTATTGTTTATTAAACTCCTGCAATTTAATCTTTAGATAATTTTTTTACCCAATTTTAAACAAGTTGGACAAGGAATAGAAAAAGGTGTATTACTATAGCTGTTAGTCTCAGTTGATAATGATATAGGACATAGTCTAATTTTTAAAGAAAATCATTCATATTTATATAATATTTATTTTAGTTGATGACTGCACCTGCTTTGAGAAGGGTAACTACTACTCCCCAGTATCAAGTAATGATTGTAGAAGTTTCACTCAGAGAACTGCTTTCCTCCCAGCTAAAACTCAAAAATGTCCATATGGTCTACAGTTTGATGTACGGACTTGTGTTTGTAACTACCCTAAAGATACCATCTGCCCACATTATTGCCCAGGACCTTACGTTCAACATGCAGCTGCTGGACGTAAGTAAAAAAATTGAAATGCATCTTTAGCCCATGTGACTATTTTTATTGTCGTAATATTGGTATTGTACATCTGTTAGGATAGCCATTGGCAACTGTGAAAAATTTCGCACACATTAATGTTTTACAAACTGCCACAGTATATACAGGTTTGAATAATTTGCTTTAATCAATAATAAAATTTATTTTGAAAATATATTTTTCGTATGATTTTATTTAGAGAACATCGGTTTGCCTTAACATTAGGATATTTGCCAAAAACTGTGTAAATACCATAATATTGTTTATTACTCATAATATCTTATTAACAAAGAAAGATAAAATGATTTCAAAAATATTTTTTGACATATTGAAACTATTTAACAGAAAGCATGTTGAATGGGAAAATTGAAAACAGTGTTAATATTTTTTATTTTTTTTACAGCAAGCTGCTCGCAGAATGGAAACACATACAGACAAGTACCTGGAACACATTGCAAGAAATTTACCCAAGAGACAGCTACTCTTCCTCCACAAGTTCACTCTTGTCCTTATGGACTCAAGTTTGACTTGAAAACTTGTGTCTGCAACTACCCTAAGGATACCAACTGTTACGCTTGAGTCTGTTGGCTTAAAGCCATATAAGCCATACTGATTATAAAAGAGTGGAATAGATGTTAAGGTTTCTATTTGTAATACAGAATACTGCATTATTTGTTCTTATAATAATATGTATTATTTATACACGTAAGCAATTTCACTCCAACTATAATATCAGTTAATATGGTGTTTTATGCAAAATAAATTTATATAATTTAATTAGACATTATAGTTGCTGCAGGCTTTGTTTTGATGCCTGAAATAAATGCTATATATCAAATTCAACCAATTTTTATATATCTAGTGAGTAGTCTTTTGCTGCACTAAGCTAGAAACAAAGTATTAATATTATTTTCAGTAAATTCTCACAATGAGATAATCTTTAAAAGAAAAACAGGCAACATAAATAATTTTTGTCAGCCATAATTTTCTAAAGAAGCCAACATCCTTTAAAAGTTGCAAGACACTCTTTTAAGAAATGCATATAGTGATTATGTATATATGTCATTATTAAATCTATTAACTTATAGAATTGAACAATCTTTTTATCATGCCACAAAAGATTCCTGAGCCAGTGAATGAATTTTCTTTTCTAAGAAGTTAAATCTTTCGCTTGTGGAACTCATACAAAATTTCCCCTTTACGACAAATTATAAGGTGGTGCTTCAATAATTATAAATTTCCGACAATTTCATTAGTTCTTGCTGCTATTAAAAATACGATTTACTTTTAGAAATTTGAGAAAAAAGCAGCTATTGCATGCCCACTGACTATATCTTGAAGACAAAGTATAAATTGGGCATATTACAATCCACGAATTATGAATAACATTGTAGATTATATTATTAATTATATATACAAGTTAAAGTGCCACCTTAAACGTTTTTAATCCTTATTTCTAAAATATGCACTTGGTTTCATTTTTGCAGCTTTTTTAAGACTTACTAACAAAACATAGTTGTAAATGCAAGGCTTAAAATATAATATAAGCAAAATTTTAGCATTTGGTAATACACAGTTTCTGAAGAAAGTCAAATATCATTTGTTTCACACTGCACTTGGTGCCATCACAAAGTTTTGGCATTATATTGGAAAGTCTTGTCTTTTAGATCACCAACTGTTTTATTTCACTACTAATTGTTTTATGTATGATTTATTAAAAAAGATCTATCAATGATTGTTAATAGGTTTACAAAAAAACTCACAAAATAATAATTAACTTGAGCCTAATATATTATAAATTTTCCATGAGAAAATAATTGCTCTTCTTACCATTAACTGACTGAAGTCACTGACTTATGAGTTTCGACAAATATTAGAAGCAATTGTACAGCTCGTTCATTTCCAGAAGTATAAGTAAGTTAAGTTAATCTCAGGCATCAAAAAATGCTTTTCTCTGTAAATTAATAATGACCAATATATTACACAATTGTCATGCTAAAGTTTAATCGTATCACAATGTCACCTTCCTCTAAGTGCATAGTTTAACTTAATCATGTTGTCTATATTTTATCGCCATATTTTTGATTTCCTGGAGACAACCTCTGAAACTATTTGACTATGAATTATAGTTGACATAGTAAATGTGTCAGCACGGATGCCGAGTGGCATAAATGCCTATGTGTTGTGTGCTGTGTGTTGGATGCAGAGATGCAGGCCACAACTTAACCTTTTGCTCAATAGCAACAGTCTATATTTTTTACAATACTGCAACCTATAACCATAAAAACATCTTGTTAAATTAACATTAATCAATACAGCAATTTCTGACATAACTTTTAATTAATGAAATTAAAAACAAAAGATAGTATAATACTTACAATTATTTGGACAATAAAGTTTAAGTTGCCTGCGTCTTTAACAAGAGGTAAAATGTGCTGCGTATATAACTGACTCATTAAACAAAAGCTACAAGTAAAAAGCTATTGCAAAAGCTTTAACAAAAAGCTTTCATCAAACAATATTTTACTTAAAGCTAAAAAAAAGCTCCTGCAACAGCAAGTGAGTGAATATTGTAATTGTGAGCCTATTATTAGTTTTATATGTTTCACTTACAACTATAACAATTCTTTTTATTTTTTTAGCAGAAAATGAACTAAAATAATATTATAATAACTTTAAAAAAGTGTAAAAAGTACATAGCAGTTAATTGTGCCAACTATACAATATGATCAAAATTGAATACAAGTACATGCATGCAGAACTAGACTTTGAGATTTTCCTGCAAAAGTCACATTGTTATAACAATAAGTTCGAATGCAGGGCTCTTTATTAATTTGTCACTTTTTTGGGTGGTCTTTTTTGGTAATTTAAACATTTCTTTATAGATTTTATAGTTATGCATGGTATTTGTCTTGCATAAGTCATATATCAACATATTATATCCAATTATATTCACTGGTTGAAATGTATGGTCCGAATTTCCAAGGAATAACATACTATTGAGAGTTGCTTTCTGATGTCTTTCATTTCAAGAGAACACAACTCTAAGACTGATTGATGAGATAATCAAGACTGAAGCTAAAAGGATAATATGTTTGATAATATATAATTAAAAAAGTTTGCGCTTCAGTTATATTCAATATATTTTATAAGTATACTTTTTGCGATTTATCAGATTACCTTTTAAGAATTCAACCAATACCAAAAAATAATATTTGCTATATATATTCTGGTCAAACATAGAATGTTTCAAATTTAACCTAAGTTTTGAATTCTTGATGTTTTTCTAAACAATTATATTATTTATTGCATCCATCTAGTTTTCATTTACACATAGAATAATATGACAAATAAAATTTGGCCTAACTTTAGGGTGTTTAAAGTTTTATTGTGTAACTTTAAGTAATTGAAATTTGTATATCATAATTTACGAAACCTGCTAAAAGTTCTAAATTTAATGCTGACGTCCGGTTTTCTATACATACTTGCCTATAAATAAAATAAATCTCATTTTTCACAATTAATGTTGCTTTATTGCTTAACACTAGCTTAATTGACAAAGAAAGTTACAACAGGTAAACCAGCATCTGCTGAAAATTAGCAAAAAAATTAATTACCCAACTACCATTTATACATCAAAACATTTAAAATTTTAATAAGGTGCCTTCGTTGTATATTCATTTCTGTTAAAAGTCGTTTTTCTGCTAAAAAGTATTGTAGATCATGTCAAAGCCACCTGTTCAAATATAAAACAAAAAATATATGTGTCACCAGATGTCTAGGTTGGTTGAATCTAACAAATTAAAAAACATTACTGCTTCATTTAGATAATAATTTAAACCAAAGTTTTTTAAAAGTCTAATTAGTTGCTAAAGTTACATGCAACTGCTATATGAAGATCATATTAATTATTTTAAATAGCCACTAACTCAATTTATAAGGACTATAGTTTATTCTGCCTGTACACATTGCAAACCATTATTTGATGAAATTATGCTTGTATTACCCAATGTAGAGTTTGCATGAATAATGCTCACCAATGTGTTATAGTATAATTCACCTTTAATTTCCACATCAGTATAAGCACACAGTGTATCTAGGGTTATTGCAAACACAATTCTGCACATCAAACCGTAAGCCATGAGGACAATAGCGAATCTGTGGCTCGATTTCATATGCAACTTGAATGAAACTTCGACAGTTGTCCGCTTGATTAGGGGAGTAGTAGTTACCATTTTCAGCACAGATGGCTGGGCTAACTAAAAATTCAGATTGTAAATATAATGCTTTAAGATACTAAAGAATCAATAAATGTTTTGCATAATTTTACAGCATTTTGCTAATACAACAAAATATTATTTAATCACAGTTGAGCTGATGTTAAAAGGGCTGCTATAAGTATTACAAAACAGTCAAAAAGCCTTTTCTATTTAGCATGGCATAGACAAAAAAATGTGCTGCTGCTGCTGCTGCTGCTGCACAATGCCTGTTGCAAACTCTATATACTAGGCAAACTTAAGAGCTAGTGTTTGAGGAAAAAGTAGTGATCAATATGTGCATAAATAGATCAATATTTCGTTTAAAAACTCTTCTTGCTGTAGTTATAATATAGTTTGAGAATAATGTTTTTTCCTTAAAGTTAGTAAATCAGAAGGCATAACACTAAATTTTCACAGGAGCAGGGGTATAAAGAAGCATAGGTTTAAAAATAGTTTACTCACTGACAATATGGTTACCAATTCTTACAGGTGCAACTGGTTGTGGTCCAGCCTGAAAGGGTTGTGGACCAGCATTTGAAAAAGCCGATGCTGTAGTTGCCAGCAGCAGACAAATAATCATACTAATCTTATACATCCTGTAACACATTACAAGATAATTGATGATAAAGAATATTCACAAGAAGTATAAAGATCCCTCAATTAATTGTAAAAAGTTTACACATAAATCGATTTAGTTATACAAGCCTCAGCTTAATTTTGGTACGTTCTTTAAATCTTTTATTAATCCAAACTTTAAAGTTTACTTAACTCACCTTAAATTTGCCATTGATTGAAAGAATTTATAACACAGTTCCTACTTATTGAAATTGCTAGCAGTCTGGTAGGAATCGCAACATTATACAAACAGTTTTATACCTCTAGAAAAATATGCATATTAATTAGGTACAAATATGCACACAATAAAATATTCTCTATATCTAGTTAATAATTTTGTTTTAAAAAAACATTAGCAGGCTATCAACCTTTCAAAGATCATTTTGTTCAAAACAAGATTTATTATGCACGTGCCCCACCTAATTTCAAAATACAATTACAAACTATATATAAATATTGTCTTAAAGGAATACATAGGGCATTTAAAACCTGCTTATACTTTGATAGCAATAATTCTATAGCTCCACGCCTAGTTTCTTCCCCCTGGTTGTGTTATTGTAACTGCCTTCACACAAAAACTGAGTTGCCAGCATTGTTGTGCTTAGTTTATTGTACTAATCCTTGGCATATATATAATTGCAATTTGATTACCAAAGTTATTAACAAGAATGAATACAAAAATATATTTCAATTATAATAATTTTTATTAAAAGGCTCTCTGATGTTGAAAGAATTTCATCATGCATATAAACATCAAACTAGGATGGCTTTTCCTATTATAACCATGAACTACAGAATTACATACCTGCACATATTTGTATGACTTCTCTGCTGATATTGGCTGAAAAAGTATAGCATCTTTTATGTAGGCTAAAGACCAAATTCGCTTTTTAAAAATAAGCTAAACGTAGATAACATTTAAAGATCAATTATATTAAACAATTTGTTGCAATGCACTGTTGCAGTGACCTAGCTCATACATAATAACCCGCGTTTACTAAAAGAATTATATCTGTTTTACAAATATTATAGCGATATAGTATGTTAGCAATTGTAGTAAGCAGTAGTGATATTTGTAAAGCTACTCTAAATATATTAGCAAGTAGAGTAAGCAGAAAGCTTAAAGCAAGATACTTTACTTTAGAAAAGCTGAATGTTATAAGTTATGTGCTGTACTATAATTAGAAGTTAATTACTGCCTCTCAACTAGCTGTCAGAGTCATTGTATTATGGCAGGTATATGCCCATCATTTAGCAATCAGTAAAGCATCTGGTTGGGTTCAAAATAGGCTTGGAAAATAAATATAAAGGATAAATTAGTTAGGCTGTCACAAAAAAGAATTAGTTACCAAATAATTCCAATTTAAAACTGCCCATGTTTTTAATAACCTATTTCGAACCCGGTCAGATGCTAAATTCCTCCTCCGTACTATATAGACTATGTTAAATGTTTTTTATTTTACAAATGTCCATTTTCTAATTGTCTATTTCAAAGTCATGTCTATTGGTGATTTGTCCGTTTTCCAAATATGTGTTTTTAATTGTCATTTCGAAATGCTGCAGATTCGTATATAACTATGCATATTATGATGCATGTTTTACTTTATTATGTGGATGTCTAATTATTTACATTGAGCTTGGTCTGGAATGCCAAAGTTTATCTTTACCCACAGACAAAGTTGATGAGAAAATACTTTAGGGTTTGACCCAGTATTACTTGATGTTGTAATTTAGGACTGTGCTGTCAGCCAATGCTACGGCTACTGTAAGTTGTAATGGTGAGGTTTTAGGGCTGATACATACTTCTGTTTGGTTTACTCAGCAACGGGCAACAGGTCAAAGGTCAAACATGTTACACTTTTATACTGTGGATTCTACATTTTGATAGCTGCTAAATGTATATATAAACAGCTGTCACTCTGTAGACAGCTGCATCACTCTCAATTCTCTGTGAATATTATACAGCTTTCTGGGCCAATAATCTCATTAGTTTTACTGTAAGACCTGTGAGTTACTAATTACTAGCTGATACTAGTTCAAACGAGACAGCCACCCACTTCCCGTTGTCTTGGTTTCTGTATGCTAAAGTTTCCCCGGAGGAGTTTCATTTAGTAAAGAACAACTTCTGTCGAATGATGACTCGTCCCAGAGACCAAGTCAGTGCCGAAGAGAGAATGATTTACATTGAGGAGCATATTTCAGAACCTCATCCCTCAATGAGAAAGTTACAGGAAGTGAGAGATCCATGAGTTTCTTGTTTACCTAATTGACATGTCCACTTCAGTTGAGCAACTGTATGCTTTAGTTTTGTTCAAATGCTTTTGACATTGTTTTAGTTAACCAGCGCCCACGAAAGCGGTGCCATGCTTAGCTTCTATGATGGTACCGTACTGCTCTCTAACATGATAAAGTTTGCTGGTGCAAAGAAGTGCATAGATGTTGGTAAGATGCCGTTATGCATTGTTGATATTACATTTCTCTGAGTGCACTATAAAGTAATTAATGCATTTTGATATAAAATACTTTACTGTATAAGAAGATATATGAATTTCCCTTGTTTCACAGCTATTATAAGCAATTGTTAACTT
This sequence comes from Bugula neritina, assembly GCA_964035545.1. Taxonomy (NCBI): domain Eukaryota; kingdom Metazoa; phylum Bryozoa; class Gymnolaemata; order Cheilostomatida; family Bugulidae; genus Bugula; species Bugula neritina. The sequence continues at coordinate 25,102,936 of OZ037766.1, read as the reverse complement.
CAAATATAACAGGGATGGTAATATTTTGGCCACAAATGTATAGGAGAATAGAAATAGGAAGTAATTTAGCTAATTTTAGCACCTGATACTTTTAGGTGTGTTTACTGGATATAGCAGCCTAGCCTGGGCACTCAGTGTACCTGAAGATGGCAAAGTTGTAGCCTGTGATACCTCAACTGAGTTTACAGATATTGGAAAACCATTCTGGAAGGAGGCGGGTGTAGAACATAAGATTGATCTAAGGATAGCACCAGCTGTTGATACACTTCGTGAGTTCACCATTTTGAATTGTTGTTGTAATGTAGCAGACAAAGTTGAGTTTGTTATTCTTTTCTCTGAAAGTGTTGAACCTTTTGCATGCTTTATTTGCATTTCATTCTAGTATGACTTCTCCTATAATTTGAGTTGAACCTATAGAATTCAATGCTACATATTCCATTAGTTAAACTGCTAATCTATTTTCACTAATTGCGACATTCTAACCACTGTACTTACTTACTCACTTTGATGACTCACTGACTGAGAGATTGTAGCTCACCAATGACTCATTAACTTATATACTAACTAAACAACTAACTGAGTAACTATATTTTACTAAGGACTATGTCATCATCAACTGAACAACTCTTACTAAACATTGCAACTCACTAATCACTCTCTAACTCTATTAAGGCATAGTAGTAAAGAAATTGAGATAGACTAAGTTTTTTAAAATTCTTTTCAAATTTCGGGTTGGGGCGCAGGTTGAAATTCTTGTGAGAACATAATTTCCTTTGCTTTAAATTTTTAATCTGGAACACAGGCTTTTCTCAATTTCTTCATTACTGCACCTATACCTCTCTAACTCATGATTCACAAAGTATGACTCCTTCTCTCACCATTACAGAAGCTATGATAGATGGTAGAGAGTCTGGTACATATGACTTCATATTTATTGATGCTGATAAAGAGAGTTATGATACATATTATGAACAAGGACTGCAACTGCTTCGTCAGGGGGGAATCATTGCTATTGATAATGTGAGTCTTTAACCAATATTTGTAACAAATAATTTTTGGTGCACAAAAAATATTATATTTTTGCATTAATGCCACAATTATTGTGCCCCAAAACATAGTAAAACTTTGCTTCATAGCCTCTGGGTATCAACATAGCCTATAGTAGAGGTAAGGAAATAATGACATCACCCAACCACAATGACATAACCACAGATCTGGTAGTCAGCACAAGGCTGACATGAGTAATATGTTTGCATTATAGACTCAACAGCTAGAATGTATTTAAATGAAATCATAATATGCTGTAAAAGGTGTAGTAATAAAAATTAAACCATGCCCGTGTTATATAAGCTCTACCACTAACCATAGAGCTTTTCAATCTGTTTCAAAAATATTGCACAACTTAGCTATATATATACACATTTTTTATGAACAGTTTTACTGTAAGGCATATTGCTGCACATGAGATGACAACTTCAATTTATTCATTGACACAATCATCTCAGGGAACAAACTCCTGTTATATAAAAGGAAATGTTGAAGCAAACTATGTCATAGCAAAACAAAAATGACTGAGAAAGCTACCAAAATATTCCATACCAAAATTAAAACCATAAAAAAATGGCTTGTTTCCAGTGTTTTAGGATGGGACGGTGTATGATAGAGAGTGACACATCTCTTGGAATTCAAACAATGCGCAAACTAAATGCTAAAATAAAGAAAGACTCGAGAGTGACGGCTGTGATGGTGAATGTAGCAGACGGAACTTTCGTTTGCCTCAAGAACTGATATTTGTAGAGCTAGTCTAGCTGTTAGCAAGTGGTAAACAGAAGTGATATTTGTAGAGCTAGTCTAACTATAATTATTATAGCAAGTAGTATACATGCAGAAGTGATATTTGTTTTTGAGCTAGTCTAACTATTAGCAAGTAGTGAACAGAACTGATATTTTTAGAACTAGTCTAACTAGCTATTAGCAAGTATAACAAATTTTGTTTTTAGTCAAATTTTAATTGTCTTAAAATAAATTATATGCAAAACAAAAGTGTCTCAATTGTGCCTCGTTGAACAAACTTTGCTTTTCATACAAGAAATCCCAGTATATCGTTGCTGGCACTGGCATATTGTTAAACTATCATTGCATGCATGCAGTGCATGCTGGAATTTGTTATCCAAAATATTTGATAGATGCCACAGATTTTCCACATGCAAAACAGTAATTTCAGAGCAAGAGAAAACAAACATCTGGAAAATTATTTAAAGCATTATTTCTGTTAGCATAAAAGGACTTAGAACTCTTGTAGTCCCTACTAACCAACATTGTTGTTTATAGTACTGTGCTTGGTCCTGGGTAAAAGAGCGAGCTTAAAACAATAAAATTGTAAAATTATACTGAATATTTTTAGTAATACAAACAAAGTATAGACGAATAAATTTTGTCTAAAGTTTTCTTTATGGAGTATTTACGCACAAATCATTGGTAATTATTAATTATTAATTAATTATTATAATTATGGTAATTAACTCATACTGTAGCCAAGTTTTGCTTTTCGATATAAATGTTAAAAATTAAGCCGTACAAATTTCACTATACGATTTGCATTACAAGCAACTAAGAATTTTGTTTCAAAGGTTTGTATTTATAGTGTTAAAAGCAATTTGAATTAATTAAATAATTATCCACTTTTGAGTCTTCCGCGTGTAGTCGGCAGCACAATTGAGTACGGAATTTTTTTGGCATCAATTAAGAGTACCACTGCAAATATTGCGGTAATATATTATAGTATAGTAAGAAAAAAGCTTCTTAAAAGAGTTCTATTTCAAATGATACGTTTCATTTGATTTAAAGTGTTAAAATGTGGGCAGCAATAAATTATTGTTAAAAGTAAAACTAACAAAAATATAATCATTTAAGCAAAGAAAACAAAGTAAACTTGTTCACTGCACTTCTTATTTGTTTAAAATTGTTTGTTAGTAAATAAATCTAATTATTTGTATAAATAGTTTACTGTGCACATTTTCTAAATATCTCAGCACTTTTGATTTAAAATAATGAAGATTTTATTCTTGCTCAGCTACTAATTAAAAATGTGTGTAATTTAATTAATTATGCCATCTATAACATATAGCATGCACAAGGCACAAAGAATTGTGCAAAAAGTGATTGCACTGAAATATAGTAACATACCTTTGCAGGGTATTAATTATATAGAATTTAAGCCAACAGTCATGTGAATATTGTCATATTTTTTATATGATAAAAACTAAATGGAATTTTTATTGCAAGGCATATCATTTTAAAGTTGTCTTTTCTAAATTATTGCAGCAAAATATAGAATACTAATAAAGTATATAATTAGGTTATTAGCATAGCGCAGCTGAGGAGATTATATATACTCTGTTCTGTGCTGATAAGGGGACAAATCCTGAAACAGCTGCTGTCCACAGATATATATATTCATATAAATATATATATATATATATATGTATATGAATATATATATATATATAAATATACATATATATATATATATGTATATGTATATATATATATATATATTCATATAAATATATATATATATATATATGTATATGAATATATATATATATATATATATACACATATATATATATATATATATATATATATATATATATATATATATATATATATATATACATATATATATATATATATATATATATATATATATATATGTATATATATATATATATATATATATATATATATATATATATATATATATATATATATATATATATATATATATATATATATATATATATATATATATATACACACACATATATATATATATATATATATATATATATATATATATATATATATATATATATATATATATATATATGTATATTTATATATATTTATATATATACATATACATATTATACATATACATATTATACATATACATATATACATATAAACTATGTAGATGAATTTTAGTGATTATTTAAATGTATTATATTATAATGATGGTGTTATCTGGTAATTTGCACCAGTAAACGGTACTAAGTATGTATTGATAAAATCATTTATAATCTACATCATTTTTCAAATGACTACGAATGGCATATATAAGACAAATGAATAAAATAACGAAAATTCGTTTCATCAGGGTTTACTGTTTGTTGAATGTAAAAACCTTATATACTTGTTATAATAAAAAACATGAGAAACACCTAATGTATGCAAGATAAAAGTGACAGGTCTGCAGCAAAAGCAATGTATAGCTAATTGTATGTACGACCTTCACTCACACAATAATACTTTGATGCCCCTCACTGTTGCCAAAATAAATTTGCAGGTATACAACAGCAGTTAATTCCATCATAGTATCTATATAGGTTTTCATTTTACAAAATGAACATACATTCAAATATCAATAACAGAAAATGGCAACTTGATAAATTTTCCTTAAGGCATTATGACAAAGTTTACACAGCAATAAGGTAGAGTGAAAAGTCCTGCGGTACCTTTCCCTATTATTAGAACACTTCAGTTGATCATTTTTAACCACCATAATATACAAACTCACGCAAGTTTATATAGTCACTATTCCTTTGAGAAGCCCCTGGTAGAAAGGGTTTTTGTTATAGAGGGCCAAGGACTTATTTAAATGAGGCACAGGAGCTAATGATAGAGAAAGATACCACACGCCTTTTGACTCAACCTTATTGTGGTGTAGACTTAGTCATAAACCTTAAGCAAAATTTATGATGCTTATCCTTTTCTGCTGTTAATTAAATTTCTATAAATGTACGCTTAACTTGTAAAATAGATATTTACGCCTAATTTGTTTTCATTTTATGTTATAATAAGTATAAGGTTTTTTATTCCAATTAACAATTTAAGCTGCTAATGGAACATTTTTGTTATTATATATATTTGTCTTATGAACATTACCTATCTTATTCGTTTAAAAAATTATGTAGATTATAAACGATTTTATCCAACATATTGTAAGTTTCTGGTACTATTTACCATGACACTATCATATATTTAAATACGTACTAAAACTTATCTACATTGTTTCCAATGTTTTATTTACTCATTTTTCCCAAACATATTACAAGAAAAAAAGAAAATCTATTACTAAAATTGTCTTGTTTATAGAAATATTAGCTTTGTTCAGGCAGTGTTTATAATCTGTGTCCTTGCATCTTAACTACAGTGTAGGGCTTCCAGTAGATGATACATTTGCACCAGTTCATCGTGGTTATTCATCTGTCAAAAGGTTAAAATATTTAATGTGACTGTTTAAATGGTAACCAAATACCTACTAGCTGTCTAGTCTCAAACTGAGCACTACATTCAGTGCAAATGAATAGAATTTTGAAATAAAATAATTTCCCTCACCAAATGCAATTAAATATACAAGGTTAATGTTTAATTTATAGCAACTATTATATGAAATGACTAATTTATAGCCTTAAACCCACAATAACATACTTTATTTACTATCCATTATATACATTTGGGCAGACTGTATTCTCTGGGTTGTTACAGACACAAGTCTTCACATCAAACTGTTGACCATATGGACACTTGTGAGTCTCATCTGGTAGACCAGTTGTCTTCTGGACAAAGCTCATGCAGTTGTCAGATGTGATGGGAGAATAGTAGTTACCCTTTGCTAAGCATGTAAACTTGTCAACTGAAAAAAAACAGTCTTGTGAAAACTGAATGTAGACGTTTTTTCACAATAGTATGTGAACTTACAAATATTATAATAATGCATTATCATAGGAGGAGAGAAATTTTCTCAAAAATCTGTTAGGTAGCGCTAAATAAAAGCCCAACAAATCTTTGAAATTCTTATTGGACGATTTTCTATATTGTTAATTATATTTTACACCATGCAAACATAATATTATTAGCTTGAACTATAAAATGCTATTATAATTTTTCCTAATAAAAAGTAACAGCGTTTAAGCATTTAAATCTTCATTAATATAAAATGTAGTATATACTTACTAACAACATGCTTGGGAGCTGTAGGCCTTGTTTGGTGAATAGTTTTGGGAGTAGGTCTGTAGGTTGGTCTGTAAGGTGATTGGTCGACTGGTCGGCCAGTAGGTCTGTAGGTTGGTCTGTACGGTGATTGGTCGACTGGTCGGCCAGTGGGTCTGTAGGTTGGTCTGTAAGGTGATTTGGTGGTTGGTCGGCCAGTGGGTCTGTAGGTTGGTCTGTAAGGTGATTGGTCGACTGGTCGGCCAGTGGGTCTGTAGGTTGGTCTGTAAGGTGATTGGTCGACTGGTCGACCAGTGGGTCTGTAGGTTGGTCTGTAAGGTGATTTGGTGGTTGGTCGGTCAGTGGGTCTGTAGGTTGGTCTGTAAGGTGATTTGGTGATTGGTCGGTTAGTGGGTCTGTAGGTTGGTCTGTAAGGTGATTGGTCGACTGGTCGGCCAGTGGGTCTGTAGGTTGGTCTGTAAGGTGATTGGTCGACTGGTCGGCCAATGGGTCTGTAGGTTGGTCTGTAAGGTGATTGGTCGACTGGTCGGCCAGTGGGTCTGTAGGTTGGTCTGTAAGGTGATTGGTCGACTGGTCGGCCAGTGGGTCTGTAGTTCCTTTCTTGTTGGTAGGGTGTTGGCCAATAGCCCTCACTAGTGGCAGAAGCTAGAGCCAGTCCTGCCAGGGCTAAAATTGCACTGATCTTCCACATTCTAAAATGTTTTTGAGAAGAAAAAAATCAAATGCAACAGCTTATGTTATAGTCCCTAATAATAATATGTTAATTATTATACTGCTAATTATACTTAATCGTATTAATTATAGAACGAATTGCGTTATACTATGGTAAATTTTAAAAAAAATATCTTAACATCTTTTATTCTTTGTGGCTCTAATTACAAGCTATGTCAATTTATGAAAATGTATTATTAGTTTTGTATTATAAATCAATTATATGATATTAGCCCATAATTGTCTTATAATATCATAATATACTATATCATTTGCCAAATAAACTGTTTACTATGAAATAAAAAATATTGCTACATTTTAATGAGAAAATAGGCTAGATAGCATGATTATGCCTATAAAATGAATTTATATAATTGTTTCTCTTCTCAAGAACATATAGAAATAAAGTACACAAGGCAAACATTATACAATGTAAATATAACTATATATTGCAATGTCATTTTTAGCTTTAGGTATACCACATGCTTTTTTCAAAACTAGATTTACAATATCATAATTGATCTTTTCAAGTTATTTAATTTTGAAAATAATTCGGCGCTATGGTATAACATTGAAAAAGTTAATATACACTATAACTGAATGCAAGAAAGTTTTTACTCACTTTGTAGAGATTTTGTTAACTTTGGTTTATCTGAACTGATATATAGAGCTTGTCTATTAAGCGAATGATCCAAAAGCATGTTCTAGCGCCTTTTATACCATTTAGAGGGTCAATGCACTAATATTTCATTTTTATTGAGCTCTTTGAAATTTTGATTACTCAAAAATAGCTCTTACATCACCAGATGTATGAAGCCGCTTCCCATAAGTGCTGTTTGTGATATTATTGTGACTAGTATTTGTGATTATATCTCGTACAATCTGCTTGTCACTTCCTTTAATGTCTGTGATATCTCTCTGTACTTGTTTTTTGCACAAGAGTGTTTTGCCTGTTTGCAATTCTTGAATTGACTCAAATTCCGGTCTCCCTTTTGATCAGAGAGAATAAGAGCAAACATTTGAGATTTGTCTTGACAGATGTATAACACACACACGCACGCACACACAGACACACACGCACACGCATATAAATTACTCAGCTAACCCAGAAGGACTCTGAACCTAATTATGTGCCAGTCAATCACTTCATAACATTGGCTGCTATTTTTCCTCCAGCTTGTCTAAGGAATGCCATAAACTGTCAAACGGTTTACAAAAATAAACTTTAATGTGTTTTTACAGTACTCTATAAGGTCAATGTTCTAATAATTATGTTTCTTTTGATCTCTCTTGCGTAAGTTTTGGGGTCTTCAATTTGAGATTATATCACCAGACTTGCAATAATCAAGCACAAATGCTATCCTTACATTATTCATTAATATGATTGTGACTATAAATTATCAAAAAACGCACTTCCTAAAAGCGTTATCATGAATACATAGGCATATAGATAAAAACATTTTGATTTAAAAACTAATCCTGTCTGAAATAAAAATTTCTACTTCAATAGTGTGGTTATTATGCATCTTTTCTTTCTGATTGTTTTTGATATTCCACTTCTGATTAGGTGTAAAACATAAAAAATATAACTGTTTGCCTAAGCAATTATATTTGCGGGTTTTTATAATCAAATTACAATTACATAATAATTATGATTGTGTGCGTGTGTTGACTTCTAATATCAGTGACTTTTTAATTTCTTTTGTTGCAACTGCTTGAAACTGCTTGAAACTTTTTGAGAGGTTTAAGCTAATGTCCTCATGCATGTAAATACAAAATATTGAAAATTTGGTCAAAACTTTTTTTGAGTGGTTCGAAGTCTAAACATTATTTATTACTAAATGCAAAGAAATAAGTACATTTTAACCATTACTGCATTGCTTTCAATTCAATTACTATATAGAATTATATACTGAACTGTTAATAGTCCCATGCTTTAAATGATTAAATATGAATCATTTTGTTGCACTTTCAGAAAATATTTCATCAACTCTTTAAACTCAAACAAAAACATTGCTCATTTTCTACTAACTACTTTATATAGTTATTCAACACATATTTTTTAAAATTGCAAAATTTTCATTATGCAAATTGCTGAAGGATGTCAAACATGAAGGGCTAACCATCTAATTTATCATACTTTCATCTTTTCTAATGATTAATGTTCATTGTGACACATAGACTTTTTTCAAAGCTGGTTTACCCATGTCAAAACCTTATGCATGCTTTCCTAATAAACGAGAATTCATTAAACATAAATTTATCTTTTCATCAGTGAACTAGTAAAAATGAATATTATAATGGCCATTGCCAATCTATTTCCACAATGTTGATTGCACCAAAATAAAAAGGCTCTTGAGTATTAAAAATAAAAAGAACTACAACATTATCGTTATTTCCAAATTCCAACACACAATTTAACATTCATGTATATATGAGGATACACCAAGCTATCAAATTATGAAGTTGAAATGAACTTCATTCAAAAATTAATAGGCAATTTATTTCAATCAATAATATGATAAAATGAAATTTTGAAAAAGCTAAAGCACAATCTCATATTTCACAGCAATAGCACCCATATGCTCTTGTTAAGTATGCATGGTAAAAGACTGGTGCCAGTTTTGAGGTTTAGTTTAGGTCATTCTGTTTTAGAAAGAAACTTATGGAGCCAATGTAGTTATCCCCATATAAAGCAGTACATCTCAGGGGTGTGACACTTACAAAGCTATCAATTCAAGCTATTACATATAATATGTTTTCTATTCATGGTTGCAAGCAAATCAGTGATTTAGCAAACATAAATTGTTATATTAACAATTTTTTTTTTCTAATAAATTTATATTTTGAATTATAGAGTTACTTAGGAAAGAAATTGCACATAATTGAGCAACAAATACAAGCAAATAGTATACTATAAACAAAATTATTTGTGCATGATTTCATAGATTGTAAAAACTAAATCCTGTGTGCAAAACATGCGCACATCTTAAAATCTTTGGTGAAAAGTGTATGAGAGTGTAGCAGAAAAACTATAAAAATTTTGTATAAAATTGGACAAAATACAATGAAGGCATTTGCATCAATACTCAAAAAATGTTGCTAGTTACGTAAGAATTAGCACACATTAAGGCGTGGGCAACATTTTTATTGCTGTCTGAGCTTTGCATAGTTATATAATCTTAGGCATCACAGGCTGACAGCCTGGGTCATGCATAGTTAGAGCAAAATTTACCACATAATTGACTAAAGTTATTTTACCATCTCCTCAAGACATGCTCACATACGGCTATGTAGTTTAACATTGATTCCGTTGCTGGCTTGTAACACTATAGATGATCTTAAGTCTAGCTCTTTGTGGGTCTGTTCTGAGACAATGTTAAATGTTTGTAATAGCGTTGCCATGACAACCTTCATCTCCATCATTGCAAACTTCTGTCCTACACGTAGAAGAAAAGTATATGTTTTTCAGAAACTGTTTTGAGATAAAAAAGTAAGAAACATAAAGTATACAAACCGCATATTTTTACAATGAGATTACCAAGGTGAGCATTACATTATAAATGAAAAATAAATAAATGCAGCAAGTATAAAATGATACTGATATAAAATAACAAATAGGGGTTGATGAAACATTAAACCTAACAATAAAACTAGAGATCTGATTGCAAACACAAATATGCTTTTGCTGCAAGTCAAATGATGAACGTCATGTAATACAGGATTCTCTATCTAATAGATTAAAACATGGCCATCAACAAAAACACATTGGATATTCGGATTAGATTGTCTACCTATACAGTTTCGAGGACCGGCACTAAAGGGCATGTAGGCAAATGGATGTCTTTCAAGACAGTTCTTTTGAGTAAACCTTCCTGGGTCAAATCTCTCAGGATCTGGAAACACTTCTGGATCTTTGTGGAGAGCATAAATACAGACTGAGACAGATGTATTTTTAGGCACAACATAGTCACCTAAAATACAATACAGCAATCACTCATAGGGTTTTTGGTGTATTCATAAAACTACTTTTTGCTATTATAAACATCGTAGATATGCAATGATGCTAGTCAAAGTAGCATATGCCCTAATTTAAACAAGACCAACTGCAATAATTTTATATATGAATTGAAATAACCAAAACGGAAGAACACAATAATTCTGACAAAAATAAACTTTATTTTCAATATTCAATCAAAAAAAATTATGGAATATAAAACAGAGGACGCTACCACAACTCAGTAGGTGGATGCGTTTGTTAAACATTGCGAAGGGTTTTCTACGTTACGCTTTCAGTTTGAACCTCCCAAAAAATAACAGGAGGCGATAGAAACTTTATCAAGTCAAAATTACTCCTACACTATATTGAATCTTCCAGTTATGTTGCCATTACAGTTTGAGTGCCTAGAAAATCTTAGCTTCAAGTTTGAGTTGTTACAATCTTTCACAGAAATTTTGACTATAAACGACTCGACTCGTGAATTACAATAGATGCTTGCTCTCACTAACCATAAACCATAAGCTCTAAGTTCAACACACCCACCCAGTACATCTTGAAATTTATCAGATCATGTTAAAACTAGGAGAAATAGCTCTACCTTAAAACTTACAGTCCTTATTCGCCACTATGAGTGAGCATAGAGTGAATAGTGGTCACATGACAACGGTTTACTCTAGTTTTGCTTTGCTTGGCTCACAAAATCTCAACCGGTGACTATCCTCAGTCATAACCGAATAGTTACTCTACTGCTATTTTGTTACAGTTCACAAGCTTACTATTGCATTATCATCTACCTCCACAGGTGTATGTATTGTAGAACAGAGCAAAGAGCTTAGCAAATGTTTGAAAAATAGCTATATGGTTATGATTTCGAGTACTTGCTACAGCAATACGAAAACTAAATAAAAACTAATTTAAGTTGAAACTTTGTTCCAATCTGCTCATACAACTGTACCAATGATAAAAATACATCGATACATTACATGATCGCTTTGATTCTTTCAATAACTCCTAACAAACTAACCAAGTTTAGTATCTTCAAACAGCTTCCTTCCTATAAAAGGCACTGTTGGATACATTCTCATCGCTTCCTTAATACAACATTCTAAGTAGGTCAGTTTGGATAGGTCAGCTGTAGTGATGTCTTTTGAAGGGTCAACTGTGAACATACGAATAATAAGAGTTCAGTTATAAGCTATCACACTGAGACATTGATATATGATCAATAAGTTATTAAGAAAGATACATTCAACATTGAGCTTTTGCATTCAATTTTTTGACATCACAAAGCAAACCATTTTCTTGACTAACTGAAAAAATGACTGACTAAATGAACAAACCATTTGACTCACTGATTAACTAAGTAGCTAGTTAGCAAGTTGATTACCTAAATCATTCACTCACTGACTACATAACTGACCACCTAATTAAATAACTGATTAGCTAACTGACTATCTCACTCACTAATCACTAATCATACTAATCATACTCCGCCATTGCATCTCTCAACTAACCTAAATCTGAAGGAATGTACTTCATAAAGGGACATTCAATAGAAGTACACATCATATTAGCAACAAGCATAATGAACTATAAGACAACTGCAATTAGGAGATAATCTACAAGAAGCGCTGACCTATTACTTCATCTATTTCCTGTTGACATTTTCTCTGCACATCAACATTCCGACTAAGAAGATAGAGAGTAAAGCCTAGAGTGGTGGCAGTTGTATCATGACCCTGTCAACAGACACAAATTCACATTTATACTATTCATATCTACGTATATATTGTACCATGCAAAACACTCTAATACACAATATTTATATCACTTGAAGTATATGTGTACCACTCTGTGCCACACATACGACTATGATCTAAGTATGACAAAAACAATGGAAATCATCCAGCATCAAGTGCACCACATCAGATTTGAAAAATAGGAAAAGAAAGCAGTTCAGTTAAAAATGTATCAACAAAATAACTAAACTTTCTCAAGTGTTTATTAAAGAGAATATAATTAAACTCTTGCAATTTATCAACACACACGCTCACACACACATATACACAGCATATATTAGCTACTGCATGGCCATCAGCCAAATTATTGCTGTTTGCAAACAACTTCCTAAAATTTTGTTCAATATATTAGGTACAGTGGAGACTTCTCATGTGCAAAATCCAATTTACTTATTAGAAGTGTTAAACGAAAAGATGAAACATCTTAGTAGTACAAAAGTGTGACAACTCCTTCCAGCCTAGCATAATAAATTCTTAAAACATAGCCACAGCGATTACACATAGCAACACATTATAACATTTTATAATCCAGCTCCATCAAGCTGGTACTTCCTTTCCTCACCTAACAGCTAAAAACATGGACGTACATCACTACTTGTGAATAAGCTGAGAGGGGTGGTGGTGGTAGAGGGTCATCTATTAGTAAGTTACACATGATTTTATATGCAAGCTTACATGATTTTGCCGCCTTTGATGATTACAGAAAGGCTTCAGGTGATAAAAACTTAACCTCGGAAACCTGAGAATAATATTTACCTCAAACATGAAGGTGTCCACTTCCTCCCTGATTTCTTTGTCAGTGAGTGGTTGGCCGTCCTCATCTTTACAATCTAGTAGAAGGTCTAGGAATGGCTTGTGCTTCCCACCATGACCAATCATAGACTGTTTTGCTTCCCTGCGTTCCTTGATAACCTAAAGTAGTACTGAGGTGATTCAAGTGTGTATAGGTTACAGCAGAATTAGAGTTATCTTCACCATAGCAGAATTGAGCAAGTTGGGTAAAAACATTGTTTACTTAGTCAATATTATAGATTTTGGACTACTAGAAATGTAGATCTATTTATATATAACTTATGCTAGTTGCAGAAAAAGAGACTACAAGGAAAACACTGCATGACATATAACATGACGAAGGTGAGGTAACTAATGAATGGTTGTGTAAAGTGTTGTTGCACAATGCATATGTGTGAAACATACACTTCAAAAATATATCCACTACATCTTTAAAAGTGTATTTATACTTTCCACGAAAACAGTAATTTGTTTATTTTAATTTAAGTTGACCGAGCAGCCTTGATTAGTTCACTGAAACCGTCAAAATCATAATGATGTGGAAGATTGCTTTTTATCACCTATACATGATATTCTTTGAAAAAGTTATGAATTGATTAAATTAACTGCATGGAGTTAACAGGCTAATAAAATTTAATGGCTTTGCTTGACTTGATGAAGTTGACATGCTTGTGTATTCAACAAAATAATGATTGAATACCAAAATTTCAAAGCAATAATCATTTCCAGTTGACTGTATTTTAGAACAAGCAACAAGCTTCCACTGAGTCCAATTGAACTTTTAACTGAAAATCACAAAGGCTCTGATATTTCTTTTTAGAAATATGATGTGAACTTTAAGTAATAGCACTTCACAGAGAGCTCATGTTTCAGTAAACTTGCTGCAGATAAAGAATCATGTCATATAATTGTATTGATGAAACAATTTGAAAGCTGCAATTGAAACTTAAAAAACTTAACAATCCCAGAAGATGCAAGTTTGTGCCATTGTTGTTCAAAAGAAAATCATGACAATCCTCAATTCTACAGTTTGATGTTTATCAAACATAGTACACCTCCCACAAGTAAAACAATTTTTGTTAGCTCACAAAAAAGAAGTGATTAGAAAGCTATAAACCTCATTAGTGAATCTATGAGACACATCTATAGCACTGTTGACAGCTTTACCAGTTGCAGTCAATCCGTAAACCCAATCAAACAGCAGTAGTGGATTTCTTGTTCTTTGAAATGTTTTTTCTTTGATACATAATATGGCGCTAACGTACTCGCTCTGTCCACCATGTAGGGCATCAACGTTCACACCCATAGCTGTATCTAAAACCGGAACTACATATTAAATTCCACTTTTTGACCATATCCGTGTTTGAGAGTTGTCTTCTCAAAAAAACTGAGTTCGAAAACTAGAGTGGGAGAATTATTATGTAGTAATGTTGTTAAAGCTTATAGAAATCTGCTCTAATGAGAAGATAACTACAAATCATAAAAAACATTATTAGCTATTCTTTGCATAATAATACTGGGAATAAGCTAAAGTGGAATGAAAACTCCAAAATCATTACGAATCACTATTGTAAAAAAACTAATAATTTTAAAGATTTCCTCCACTAGCAGACCTCCAGCTTGCAAGCTAGCGTGCTAACCATCACGCCACAGGAGGGAGGGTGCTGGGTAATCTTAAAACTACAACAGTTGTTAGTCATGAAAAGACAACTCTAAATTTAGAATATAATAAACAAACCCACCACATATCATGTCTATTGTACTGAGAGTAAGGTATTTCTGGATATCAAAGGGTTGGTCTGTTCCACAGACGTCCTCTAGTAACTTGCTAGTCAGAGCTCTAGCGTGCTCATTCACGAGATTCAGATAGTCCTTCAGGATAGAGAAGTGAAAACCAGGAGTCAGCATTTTTCTTCTCGTACGCCATTTTGAACCAGAGCTAAAAGGATAGAGTTTTTCTATTGTAACTCCCACGCAAGTTTATAGTCGCCATTACTGTGAGAAACCCCTGATAGAGAGGGTTCTTTTTAAAATCGGGCTAAGGACTTATTCGGATGAGACACAGGAGCAATTATGACTGGATGCTCTTCCTAACATCATCAATGGCCTTGGTCAGGGCTCGGACCCATGACTTAGTGTTTAGGCTACCAAGCAAATGCTCTAACCCCTAGACCACAGCTGCTCCTTCTTTTTATTGTAACTATTGAATTATACATGTCCAAAACTGAAAGCATGATTTACCTATTGGCTGGAGAGAAGATCAACTTCTACTAATCATTGAAATACTCTAACTGAAAAACAAATAGGTAAAAGAGGAAGTTGTGATATAATTTTGATACCAATCCTGTGAGGTGATGCAGAGCTGTAAATTTCCTAATAGCTGTAATTTCAGCAAAACTTTACAGCGTGACAGGTTATATGACTATAGGAAATAAAACTAACTAGTTCCATGCCAGATGCCAAGCCCTAAATTATAAACCTATGCTAAGTAGAATTGTACATTTCTGAACCCAACAGGAAGCTAAGTTAAGTGTGTACATATCATATATAGTATCAGTTTGAGATATGTTTTAGTTTAGCTTCCACATTCCAACTTTAATTTTGGCCATGATTAGAAACTCAAATAAATGCAGTAGATTCAATATTTGGTTACAGAATAGATAGCAACCCTGCAATGTTATAGAACTTTTCTTTACTCACAATTGCTGCCAACATATACATCATTGTCAAATTAAAGCATGAAAATCATATATATCTTGTAATTTACATTATATACAGTTGAGTTGACATAAGGAAGTTGTAATAAGGAAACTGGAGGATATGGAATGAGCTTGAACCTCATTGGCCAAAAGTCATGTTATTTAGTAACCCTGACAACGCTAGAGAAGAGAATCTGACCTTGTGAGCAAGCCAAAGCCCAGCCACCTGTGCAACACTGAATATTCTGGCGACTTGTCTATATTAACAGAATTATTCGTCAGCTGTTCCACCACATCAGCTGAAAACACCATCATTCTGGGTATTTCCAGTACCTTCAGTTTCACTATCTTCTTATCTCTGTTCTTAATGCATAGCTGCATAACCCAGTTGAGAAACTCTAAAATTAAAGAACGTCAATGCAACTAAATTAACGGCTAAACAATACCTGTATAGTCTATACTCTATACGATGTATAAAAGTAGTAGCTTCTAACTTTGTCATACTGGTAACAAGCTCTCTTACGGCATCTCTAAAACATAGCCGTGATCTAGCAGATCATTTCCTGTAAACTACTTCAACTGAAATAATTATTTATGAATAGAAAATTATATAAAAGGGAGTACAAGTATCTTCTACACTTAGTCTAGGTGCTAGATACAGAGCTTTTAATAAAATCCTCAACACGATTTATAAAGCAGAGGCCTAAGCGCTTATAGGGTATATACTTCGATCAGCTTGCAGTAAGAATATGTTTGCAAACTGAAGGAAGAGGGCGATACAAATGGCATGGAAATATACAAATGAGTATAGACAACTGCTGAAATAAATACTAAGAGCCCTTTAGGATGTTCTAACATTTGCTTTATATTATAAGAACTGACTTAAACTTGGAAAGTATGTAGTATTGTCAGCAGCTCTTTAGAATATCAGCAATTTAATAGATGCTTTAACATAAAATATCATAGAGTATAAAGTAGCAGATAAATTCAGTATTCGAAAGGCATTAATCTTATAAAATAATGCAATAAAGGTAAAAATCATCATTACTGAGCGCTATATTTGAGACCCATGCAAATGCCCAACTATGCTGAATACCCACTGAGCCATGCCTCTGAAAACCTACCTACTATTTAAGCCAGAAGTAGGCCCCAAGCCATATTAACAAGCACTGAGCTATAGTGATGTCTAAGTAAACACACAATGTGTCCTAAATGCTTACATTACAATGATGATACAACAATTCAAAGATACCAGATGAATATTGAGTGATGAAATATGATAATTCAACAATACTTATATGAGGAATTAAGTGATAAGACAGTTCAAATAGCATCATCCCGTGAGAATTATTCACAACTTTGCACTGTGGCCGCTGAATATGAAAAACTATGGGTCATGTGCTGCAATCAATTAGTTTACTTTCAAATTTCCATTGTTGATTCTTGTGAAATTTCAGAAGAGTTTTAAATACCTTAATAGTAGTAGGGCCTACGATAGGGAACAACAAGTAATGTGAAATGTTCGATTCGATTCCAAATTATTCCCAGATGATTTTAAAATTGGTATGGCACTTCATTTTACGAAGTCGGTATCTTAACTTGTAAAGCTAATAGTAATTTTTTCAGCCCGGATGCTGAATGGTATGGATGCCTCTCTCAAGAATAAGTGTTACTGTGCCAGCACAGATGTTGTGATTCACTTAATAAAGGGTGAATGGATGCAGGCCACACCTCGGCCTTTTGCCTAACGCCAACAGTTTATATTTCTCACAAAACTTACAACTATTTGAGCAATACAGTCTAAATTGCCTGCAACTTTATCAAAAGCAAACTTTCCTCTTTCAGCTCTTGAGCTGTACTGACTAGTCAAACAAAAGCTACCAGTAAAAAGCTATTGCAAAAGCTTTCACAGAAAGCTTTCATCAAACAATGTTTTACTTAAAGCTAGAACAAAAAGCTCCTGCAACAGCCATAGCATGTGGATAAAATTGATAAATTGATAAACTTCTTGGCATGATACTCTTAGCTGCTGCAACACATAGCTTAATCCCTGACCTAGGCAGAGGCTGAAATGTTAAAAAAATTCTTTGTGGCTACTTTATTTGCTTCGACCACTTATGCAACATTGGGTGATGTATTTGATTTGATTAAATAGAAGTTACATATAACAAGCACTTTCTTATTTCTGATTAAATATTTCACCAAAAGTATCAACAGCAAAGCTAAAATTGAAAAGCTTTTACCGCGGTAATTACAACTTCAGTTTTTTAGATTGAAAGCTAAAATTTTATAGTTACAAAAAACTTACAGCCATGAACTTGGCAATGACTGAAACTGAACTGGTTATCCCTTCATGCTTGGAAGAGAACCTTTGACTGTTTTGAAAAACAGTTTGCATTAACAGCAATGTGTTATATATAAAATAACAATTTACAAGCAAAAACTCTTCACACATATCCCACACTAGTAGGTTAGTTACAGTATAACCAATATAATATTTAAGGAACATCGATTGGCACCTTAATGATTACCATACTTGAGCACTACTAATTTACTGATAAAACCTAATTCCTTTTAGAAGCCTACACAAATACACCAAAAAAGGACTTTTTGTTTCATCACAGCAGTCAGGCAAATCAATTTTATCAAAAATCCTTCTAGCTTTTGCACATTAAACATTTGTATATACCTAATGGAAGTATTTGAAAAATTATTGTAATGACAATATTAAGAAATCATTATTATGAACTAACTCTTGGCCATTACTGTCACTTTAAAAAGATAGTATTAGGCAGAAAATTATAAAAAGTATAGCAGGTTGTTTTTATCTTAAGATAAAATATAGTGACCAGTTTTTAGAACAACCGGCAAAGACTGTAAGTGCAGGCATACATATAACATACAGAAAAATGAATTTGCTGAATATACTGGCCACTCAAAATTAAAAGTGCACACTACACAGGCATTATTATAATCATAATGATACTCAACTCACGATTCAGGTTGTCACTGTCATCATAAAACTAAATGTGAATCTGAATGCGCTGAGTGAGTGACCAGACGAAACATTTCACAAATCATAGATGGCAGGTGAAACTGTAATTGTAAACTACTATAACTTATACTTATAGTTATAAGTATGATTTCAATGACCTAATCGATTGAATCGTAACCAACATATTTTTAGTAGTAGGCAAGTAAGCATTGACACTTAACGTGTGGCATATTCCTATCTAAGGCTTCACCTGACGGTTTGCTTGGTCTGTGAAGAACATCTCCAACTAAAGGCCAATCCTTGAAACCGGGGATTCGATCAATAAGTCTTTTATTTTTTGTATTTTTCCAATACACATACCAAACACTAAAAATTAGTGCCGACGCAAAGAATACATAATAAACTACCAGAGTCAAAAAGTAAATAAATGACACAATAGTATTGAAATTCATAGTGAACTAGTTGAACTAGTACTAGTAGTTACTACTAGTACTAGCACTAGTCGAAAAACTCCATCAAAATGGTAGTGGGTTACTAGCGACTCGATATCCGAAACATGTAGAAATAATTTACTCGCTACGATTTTGTCGAAGAACTACGTGTGTGCGCAAGGCTACGTATTTCAATAGCTTGTTTGACACACTGAGCTGTAATAGACTGTAATAGCTGTTAATAATTATTGGGTTCATTGGTTTGACAGTGTAATAGAAAAGACAACTTAGCCTATAGTTTGTTGACGCAGCACAATTATGATCATAATCACTAATGTTCATGCAAACTGGTAGCATAGTAGACTACTAGGCTACATATAATATTATTAATAAAATCATACTAACTTCTACAATGTGTACTAAACAAAGATCTTATGGGAGTAAGCTAGTAATTGATAAAAAATTGTAGAAAATAAAAATATATAGAACAATGTCATAGGAAATATGTATATATTGCCACCCAATGCGCTTCACTGGCACTCCCTAGAAATTGTTATAAATAGCTTGCTGGAAATACTTCTGTATAGACATGCAACTATAATTATGCCTCATATCTATATTATGACATAGCTAAAAGAAGGATTCATAAGCACTATAACATTATCATGCTATTTTATGCATATGCATCCATGACTAGATAGAATTCAAAATCTGATCAACTGTTCCTCAGCTGTTAAATGGGCCTCCTCTTATAGGAGATTGCTGTTTGAATATGTATGAGCTGCAACACTTTTGCTAATCAATTACTGTTATGCAAACTACATTTAGGTAAAGACAATGCAATATAAAACTTCCAATTAAATTGAAAAATTAAACTGACTATATGAACCTAAGAGAAATACTCGTATAATAGAAATATAGAAGTCAGAAGTACATTATGTTTTGCTGCATAAAAGAAAACTTTATTTTAAATATTTCTATTTAATGCTTGGAAAAAGTGAAAAAAATATGACTCATTTTTTTTCAAATAATTATCAAGTTTTAGAAAGCAAACAGATTTTCAAATACACACACAAAATAAAATACCAAATGAAAGTGCCACATAAAAGAGGCAGTACAGAATAAATTCCTGGTTCTAACAAAAAATATTGTGTTGCATGTATAATATACTTATTGAAATAATCAAAGTCTATATAAAATTATCAGAAACTGCATGCATGTGACTTCAGATATTTGCCAGTTTTACTCCTTTCGACCCTCAACTGACTCAGCAACGTAGTCCTGAATTTCTTGACACTGCAGCAGAGTTAAGCCACGTCTTTCGCATAAGGCTAATTCAGCCTCCAGCCTAGCTTCGTTCGGCAAATCGTCAGCATTACAGATCTCTGCAAATTGATTGGTTGTTTAATTCAAATAAGATAACCTTCTATGAGATGTCAATCACAAATGTATCTAATCATGTTGCCTCCCAACAGTTTTTTTGCAGAAAATTATTGAGGTTTGCATTATTTGAATGAAAATAAGTACTTATAGATACTTCGACACAATTTCAAGTAGTTAAAAGTTGATTTTACACTCACTTTCTCTAATTAAAGCTTTAAGCACATTAATTTTTAGCTGCAGCATAGCTTCTCCGCTTTCCTTTTCAGAAATTCTACAAGAAATACAGCAAATTATTATACTTTTAGTATAACTTATAGATAAAATTAGGTCTATACTATCATATTGCATTCTCTGGAAATTCTAGTTTATCTATAAACATCAAAAATCTATGTTTTAGCTTAATGGTTTTAAAATGACTTTGTTTTAAACATATTTGCATGTCTAGCTGTTTCGACATTTATAGGTTTGAGTAACTAGAGGTCAACAAATATTTTACTGCAGGAAAGATAAATTTTTGAATTTGAAGCTTACAATCAACGTAGAAAACTTTCAAGACATATGGCAAAATAGGAATATTAAACACAATGCACGTTTAATTTTATAAAACAAAAATTTTGTGTAAGAATAAATTATTCTCCATAATAAAACACAAATTATATGTATATGTTAAATAGGAAAATTTTTATATCTGCATGCTTTGAAGTGGTTCTCTGTGTGAAATATAATATACTCAGGTTGATTGTTAGTTACACAGGCTTGCAATCATGCATGTAGCTGGGATCATTTAGCTTAATTCTCTTAAATTACTATTTTCTTTTTTGTTTTCTGTCTCTATACTTACGCCTCAGAGGCATCTTCATCCTTGAGTTCTTTCTCTTTATTCATGTACCACATCGCTAATTCACCACCACGGCTTTTTAGCTCTGACATTTCTTGAGGTGTGATCTTACATTTGGCCTGTATTTCTCTGTAGAGGTCCAACAGCTTTACTGGAATTGTTGCATTGTTTGGAATACCATCCTTCGAGTCTACAAGCCACTCTAAAACTGGGCACTCGGTTCCAATTAGGTTCAGCTCCAGATCTAAGCATGTTGTTAGCATCGACTTGACTTCCTCCGCATCGGGAAGGGCTCTGCATTCATCTATAAACCACCCAAGCATTATGTGATCAGTTATACATCTATGAAACACCCAAGCATCAAGTGATTGGTTATTCAAAGTCTAGATAAAGTTGTGAGGCACTGAACATTGTTGCATATGTAATCTTTAGCTGCACAGAAATTGAAAATCTTATTTTAATTTGAAAATTCACTAAAATATGTACATGTCATTCAGAAAATGCTGTTATTGATTTTGTAACTTTAGTATTTTCATTAAAAAATAATTATGGTGAAATACTCTATCATACCATTTTGGAAGAGTTTTTTGATAAGAATGATTCTGGTATCATCGTCCTGTTCTACCACATTTTCAATGCTGCCAAAAATAAAATAATGTTACAAAATAATAATATTACTGATTGTAACATAAATATGCGCAAAAATATGCTAGGCTACATTGGCAACCGAATGTTAAGCTAAATACTTCCAACTGTAGATTTGTATAAATTGCGTTTGGTTATGAAATTTAAGCCTCAATATCTGCGGTTCCACAGCTTTGCATTATGTGAAGGTATGCTGGCATAAGATGATTTTGTGGTTGTGGTTTGATGCACCTGTTTTCAAACCTCAATGAAAAATTTATCATGGCCTGAAAACGCAATGTTGGTGCTAGCAAGTTTAGTAAGAATAGTACAAGTAAAATGGCACGGGTAAATATGGCACAGGTAAAAATGACGCAAATGAAAATGCAGGTAAAAATGGTACATTCGTAATATTGGAGCTTGGGGTGGAAGTTAGAGCTTTGAGATGGTGGTCTAGCTTTGGGGAAGGGGTTTGAGTTTGGAGAATTGGAGTCAGGTTGTGGGTTTGGAAGTTGAAAAAACTTAACATCAGTGGGCCATTTTTGCTTTCTTTTTTATCTGTGCCATTATTACCTGTGTCATTATTACCTCTGCCATTAAAACCTGTTCCATTTGTACTTGTGCTTTTTCTTACCTAAATCGCTAGCTTTTCAAACTTATCATTATGGAAACCACAAGCAAATGCTGTTACTTACACTGCCAACAGTGCAGCATCTTCTATTCCTGCAACCACTTCTTTGACAGCTTCACCAATAGAACTAAGATTGGCAAGAAGCTCTTCAACATCTACTTTACCACAAACTTCTTCTACCTTGGATGACAAGGCTCTCAGTTTATTCGTTACTTTGTTTTCATCTTTTTCTTCTCTAGTCTTGCCAAGGAAAAATTTAAGAACACTACAAGCTTCTGGACCTTCTGCAGCTGCTAAGCAATCGTCTAACATTCCTTCCAATTCATCTTTTGTTTTTGGCAAGGGCAAGCACTCATCTAAAACATAAAAACTTAAAAAGTTAGTACATAAAATATTCAAGTCTCAGCCTTGGCTTTTACAAGTGGCGAAATCAGTTGCAACCAGTGAAGACAGTTGATATAGGTAATTCTCATACAGAGATTATGATGCAAGAGGCACTAGAAAAACATCCTAAATAATAATCATCTTCCTTTATTACTATGTTCTATTAAAACTAAATAGCTCTGTATGCAGTATTTTGTTCAAAACAATACTTTTCCTAAAACTTTAGTCGTTACTTCTTCCTGCTCATGTAAAAATATTCGGCTTGCTAAATTAAAGCTGCGTCAAAACAAAACTTCATTGCTTATAATCATTGAACACCATATAGCAGATGGAAGTGCATCATTCAAAGCGAAAAAAATCATAGTAATTTTTGTTTTTGTGATCATTGATCAACTTTACAGTCTTTACTAAGAGTTATCCTTTCAGTATATGTTGTACTTCTGATATTCATAGTTCATGAGCTATATTTTTATATGTTAAGGGAACTTGGTAGCACATGGATAGAGCAATTGCAACCTTAGTAATTATAATGCTCAATCACCTTATTTACATGAAAATTTATATTTACTGACTTTTACGTGACTTGCATATGGGAATACAATTTTTTGTTAGTGTATGATAAAATCCTCACTTAATACTTACCAGCTTCGATGATGTTAACTAAAATAAGTTTTCGTAGGTCTTCTTCTGGAACACGAGGAATAATCCTATAGGAAAAAGGAAAAAAGTGTTGATTAAAGCAAATTTATAATAACAGTATCGGCAATTTAAAAAAAATTCCAAACAGCATAAAAAATCTATATATAGCCACAAGTTTTTTATTAAAATATACACAAGCTTATGATCACTAGCTGTCCCGCAGAACCCCTGATAAGATATAAGTTTTAAAGCAAGCTAAGGACTTATTCATATGTGGCACAGATGCAATCATGATTGAATACTTTTTCTAAGATCACCAAAGGCTTTTGGTGGCGGGTTCACAATCATGACTTCGTGTTTACAAAGCCAATGCTATAACTTCTAGACCATGGCTGTTTTGTTGCCAATTATAGTAACATCATAATTAAAAGTTATTAAAATATGCTAATTAAATTGGTTGAAGCTCAGAGTTGCTAACCATTCTTCCCATTTATTGGCTTTGTCAGAGTTGTCTTGCTCTAGTTTATCCATCAAAGTCACAAACAACTCTTCAACCCATCCTTTCACTTCACTCAAGTTTTGTGCAAGAACCGTTAAATTTTGTTTGCCACAGAGTGCTTCAAATTCTGGTAGACGTGCTTCGAGTGTCTGCAGAAACTTGCTGTATGCTTTTCTCTCTGCTTTTTCTTGCTGCTTCTGCTGTTTGACTTGATCAATAAACCAAGACATGGCCTCACAGTCTTCTGGATCCTCATCATCTCTAAGACATGTGTTAAGTGAGCTGTTAAAGAAGGCTACGTCTGGAAGTTGTCTGCACTCATCTGTAACAGTTGCAACAGCATTCTAATTTTCTTCAATATTACAATCAATCAATGCTTAGACAAAGTGGTTTTCTACATCTTTTTTACTAATATAATAATGTGCTTATTTGGCACAATTTCACTGTGTTGCAATAGTGTTTATTAATACTGAAGTGAAATTAGTTAATTTTACACTCACCATTCTTTATTGTGTTCTTCAGGAGAGAAAATCTAGTGTCCTCATCTTTTTCTAAATCTAATACGCTACAATTTACATTTAAAAATAGTTCAAGTCTAAACTATGACCTAAAACAGTTCAAGTGTATTGATTAGCTTTGTGAAGCGCTGTTAACATGATGGTTGGGTGCAAAGGCTTCTTAGTCATAATTTATAGATTTATTATTTTAGGTGTAAAATTTTCTTACAAATTGATCCAATCATCTTTTCTTGAATCTAGAATTTGAGATAGCGCATAGTTTTCAATCCATTCTTTAACAGCTCTAAGGTTTTCAAGCAGTTGGACACCATCTACGTCAGCACAGACATTTTCTATTTCAGGCAGCAAAGCCTCCAGTCTACTTTGTGTTCTTTCTTCAGTTTTTTCTTCTTCTGTCCTCTCAAGGAAAAACTGAAGAATCTCACAATTTTCTGGTTCTAGTTTGTTTTTGAGGCAGTCATCTAAAGGCTCTTTCAATGCGCTTCTATTTTGTGGTAAAGGTATGCATTCTTCTACAAGTTTAAAAAAGAACATACCAAGATGGTGTTAAGATGCAGAATAAAATTGTTACTATACACTGAATTTGTTTCAAATTTTTTACAAATTTGCATGGCTCAATTTATTCTAATTTTTCTGAAACGATTTCTTTTCTCATTATGAATTTGACTTAGTCAAGCATTAGCTGCTTCAATAAATAAATATATTTACGGAGTTTCTTATATACTTTAGACTCTTAGCCATAAACTTTAGCTTTTAGCTTTAACTTATATTGAATTTAACTTTAACTATAAATTTTTAGAACATGCAAATAGCATTTTAATTCATCCCAAGTTGTTGTTAACTTTTATACAGCTGATTCTCTTTTAACACCCATGCAAAAGAAACATTGCAAGACGCAAAATGTATTTCTTTGTTACTTAAGTTGCAAAACTATTGCAGAGCTGAAATGTATACATTATTTTAATTTACACTCAAATATTTATTGAAAACCACAAAAATCTGAGTAAATATTCAGATATAATTATAATTGCATTATAATTAAAAGCAATTACCTCATTGATATGAATATTTATGTCACAAGTTCTTCAATGAATCTACCATAGCGATATGGACAGCATACAGGCATGAATATAATATTAGTATTTTTATAGGTAGTAAATGAGTGTGATTAAATTTAATATACATTGCACAATCTGGGCCAGGCAAAATACATTATATTTCAACGTAGAGCACTTTTTATAAGTATATTAGTGAGACATAAACAAATAATGCTGTCATATCAGAGACATTGTGCCTACGGTAGGTATGTGCCAGCTATAGTGAATAAAGTTTATTATTTTTATCATAAACCTTCATACATTTTAAAACAGTATTTCATATAATCAAATCTCTTTAACAACCTACCTGTGTCAATGATTTTAGTAACGATAACTTCTCGGATGTCCTTATCAGGAATTCTTTCATTTATCCTGTAAAATATCACAATTTCCTGTCTAATGAACAACAGTTGAATATTTTAATACATTTATCAAAGTTGATAAAAAGTGAATTATGATTTACCAGTTTTATTTGCAGGTATATATACATTCTCCTCAATAGTTTTTAAATCAGGTATTAATTTTGTATGCATGCAGCTAATTTAACTGCAGTAGCAAAACTTGACTATATAATTGATAAATTACTTTTTCATATAGATAGAGAAAGTTATTAATGGTATTGAAATATTTTTCATTATAAAGCAGATGTAGTACAACTATGAAGATGCTACAGAAGATGTGGAATTTAATATAGCTTTGATGTATGTTATATTAAATATTTTCTTATTTTTCTAATTCAGTGAATTTTCATGAAAAAATAATATAAAACAATGTAAAAGCAATTTTTACCAGCTTCGGAGTTGTACATTCTAGAAATAATTCATAAACTACCCAAATCGACTAATAATAGCTTCATCTTAAGTGCATTGCTGTTTTCAATGTGCATCAAAACGTTATTGTTATTGTTAGTGGTTACCAATATGTAACCTAATCACATCTTATAAATGACCTACACAATATAAGTTTGTATAAGCATGCTTCAACAAAATTTGCATAGCCATAACGGGGCTAAAAGGTTTTACAGCTCTCTACAGAATATCACAATAATTCAATATTCTAATTAGGGTTTCTATGTTTTACTATAAAAATATTTAGAAAGTGATAAGCTGCTTTTAGAAACGTTCAGAAAAACTACTCTTAGCTGAAACTCACCAGCTTTTCCACAGATTGCCATTGTCAGAGTCATCTTGTTCTAGTCCTTCCATCAGCTCTGCAAACAGTTCTTCAACCCATCCTTTTACTTCCTTCATCTTTTTTGCAAGAGCAGCCAACTTTTGTTTGCCACAGACTGCTTTAAATTCTGGTAGCTTTTCTTCCAGCGTCTCCAGAAACCTGTTATCTGCTTTCTTCTCTGCTTTTTCTTGCTGCTTCTGCTGTTTGACTTGATCAATAAACCAAGACATGGCCTCACAGTCTTCTGGAGCCTCATCATCTCTAAGACAAGCGATGAGTGAACTGTTGAAGAAGGCTACATCTGGAAGTTGTCTGCACTCCTCTACAGATGAAAAAAATAGCTTTAGAGAAGTGATTTTTTGGATTAACAGCCACGGCCTAGTGTTAGTGTTCTTAGCTCTCAAAATTTTAGTGGTTCAAACCCCTTTAATTTGCCATTTTGGTGATCTTGAAAAAGAATCCATCATAATTGCTCCTCTACACAGTATAGAAAACTAGTCAATGTTTTGCTTTAAAAATGTTTCGTTCTATCAAAGGTTGTCACCAAGGTACTGAATATAAACTCAAAATAATACCTATATTTAATAAATGATTGTTAATTAAAATAAATATACATTATATACTTTTAATTAAGTTTGCAGTTAAGAAATGTGCTTTTAAAAATTATGCTTACCAGTTTCATATAACTTCCTAATAAGCAAGACTCTGATATCTTCATTGCCATCTAAACTGGGAATACTGTATTTAAAAGAGAAACATATACATTGTAAACTTGAAAAAGCTGCTGCTATGAGTAATGTAATATTCATGTTTTATCCCATACAGTTTATATGAATGAAAAAATTTAATTTTTAATGTAGTGTTGAGTTTGCCCAGTAGTCCCCATGCATGGTGTATAATGATTAGTGTGCTAGAGATCTCAACTTCAAAAACTTTGCCCCCCCCCACTTGTAAGTATAAGTGCACTAACCATTACACCACAGGGACTACTGAGTAAACTCATCAACACTACTATTTATTATAACAATTGTATTATAAATAAAGTGCCTGAAAGTCCAATGCATAAGTCTAAAAAAGAGGTTCAGATACAATTTAAGTTTTAGCACTTTGAGATATGTATTGACATTTTTTAGATAAATAGTATGGTTGGTCCAATAGCATTCTGGGCACTGGTGTAATAATCGAGAGCTTAAATTTTGCTCGGAAAATTCTTTTTCGAATTATTGTTTCTTAGCCTAGGGCCACACTGTGCGTATTTTCGCATGCCAAAATTGAAATCACAAGTAGCAAAGGTGTCCACTGTGCGCGTTGAGAAAACGTTCGCACTTGTCGCTCTGCATTTTCAACGCAAGTGCGAATCGTCTCTGTCGCCGTCACCTAATTGGCTGGTAGTGATTAAGCGAGCCCAATTTCGTTATTTTAGTGCTAAATTCCAGTAAATTGCGTTTTATTGAAAGCGAGTGCGATTTAAAAATGAAAGCTTTATTTATCACGCATCACTGACGCTACAGTGGACGCCTTTGCTACTCGTGGTTTCAATTTTCGCATGCGAAAATACGCACCGTGTGGCCCTAGGCTTAGTATATAGCTTCAAAATTTTGAATTGTATTGTTGATTAATTTGGCATTTTCTATCTCTCTTATAATATAACCACAGACAGAATAATAATGCAATGAAACATAATTAGTGCTACATTATTATATCATTGAGAATAAATGGTGTTGGCAATATTTCCCACGAGTTACTTACTAATTGATAATTAGGCAAAATTTACTTACAGGCTCATCCAATCTTCATTTCCAGAATCTAGAATTTGAATCACAGCATCATTTACAATCCAGTCTTTAACGGCTCTAAGGTTTTCAAGCAGTTGGACACCATCTACGCTAGCACAGACATTTTCTACTTTAGGCAGCAAAGCCTCCAGTCTACTTTGTGTTCTTTCTTCAGCTTTTTCTTCTTCTGTCATTTCAAGGAAAAACTGAAGAATCTCACAGTCTTTGGGCTCAAGTTTATTTTTGAGGCAGTCATCTAACGGCTCTTTTAATTCGCTTTTATTTTGTGGTAAAGGTATGCATTCCTCTACAAGTTTAAAAATAAAAAGAGCTGAAAGATTGAGATAATAGATTTATGCTGCTATATTTATGTAAGCTATTATATCAATGCTTATAATTCGAAGTTAATAAAAGAATTTTAACTTTTAGAAAGACTAGAAATAGAGTAGCAGACTATTTAATTTCTTTCTTCTTAAATTTTTATTGTGCCACAGATTTAAATAACGTGTATATTATACACTTTTTCGCGAGTATAATATCTATAAAAATAGTTAGGTGTTTTATTTACATAAACAAACAAAAAACTTCTCAACATAAATGTTTTCACTTTCTAATTTGTAATTAAATAATATTTAATAATTGCTGCAGTTTAACTTCAGAAAATTTCTAAAACAATTTTTTTTTACTACGTAATGGTTATGTAGGGCCTATATTCAGTAATAACATTTTATAAAAATATTTTTTTAAAGAATCAATAACAATATTATTATTATATCATTTATAGTAATAATTTAGCCAACATATATAATTGAGAGGGTAAAATATTACATCTCATGACGACTAGCTGGTGTATGCAAATTGGAAAAGTTCACATATTGTTTTCCCAAATTTTATTATATATATTATTTTGATTCTATTTTGCTGTAACAACAGTTTAATTACTTACCAGTGTCAATGATTTTATTTACAATGACTTCCCGGATGTCCTTGTTTGGAATTCTAACATTTATCCTGCAAATTATCAAATATTTTGCCGTTACAAAGAAGTTATCTATCTCATTTGTCTAATTATTAAAAATATAATTTCTAGACCAACACTAGTGCCTAATAGAAACTGTAGGATGAGTGCCTATTGAATCGAATTGAATATGAGCATTGCATAATCATTCAAATAATATAATTCAGTGTCTTGATTTTAAAATTGCTGATTCATTATTCTGTACGATACGCAAATTGTATGTCTTTGCTATAGCCTAATGTAAAGATACTCACAACAGGCATGCAAACTAAGCACATGTTTACAAAGAGTTAGTTTATTTAGGATAAAAAATATCTATCAGCTTATAATTACCAGAATTCTATTCAAACGATGACGATGGCTAACATTACATAATGTGATTTTACCTATTGACAATTTATAATTTTTCTTCAGAAAACTCAATCTTTTTAACAGATATTTCAAGAGCTAAAAGAATTATTCATCTTTTTTACACCTTGTAACACAAACTCTATTATAAAACTATTTATTCCTGTGTAGAAGCTAATTCAAACTACCAGCTTTTTCATATATATGTTTTAGTCTGTAATAATTCTTAAAGAAAATAGGTTAATTCAAAGCTGACTGAGAGGTACAATAATATATCAATTCAGACCTGTAGCTTTAAATCATTTTAATATCTATCATACAAAATATTCATATTAAATTACCGAGCTAGTCATTTCAAATAATCTGTAAAATTTATACATAAAAGTACTTTCTTCATGTACTTAGTCATATAGTTTGAGTAAAAATGCTGAATGTACTTAAGTACCATAGCTGCAACATAATAACCATGATAGTAAATTAGATAGATTACCAGTTTTTCCACAGATTGCCATTGTCAGAGTCATCTTGTTCTAGTCCTTCCATCAGCTCTGCAAACAGCTCTTCAACCCATCCTTTTACTTTCTTCAGCTTTTCTGCAAGAGCAGCCAACTTTTGTTTGCCACACACTGCTTTAAATTCTGGTAGCCTTTCTTCTAGTGTCTCCAGAAACCTGTTGTCTGCTTTCTTCTCTGCTTTTTCTTGCTGCTTCTGCTGTTTGACTTGATCAATAAACCATGACATGGCCTCACAGTCTTCTGGATCCTCATCATCTCTAAGACATGTGTTGAGTGAACTGTTGAAGAAGGCTACGTCTGGTAGTTGTCTGCACTCTTCTACAGATGAGAGAAACAATTGTCATTAAATAAATAATTCTTTAGTAAAATCATCAACTTATATAATTTTTGATAATGTTTTGAATGTAAAATATGCTTACCAGTTTCATATAACTTTCTAGTAAGTAACACTCTGATATCTTCATTGCCATCCAAACTGGGAATACTGTATGTAGAGAAAGACATATAATAGACATTACAAACATGAAAAGTGTGCTGCTATTTAAAAATAAAAAGCTACATTTTAAACCAACATAATTAATAATTAATAAATTGCACTTCATTAGTAGTGAAACTGAGGGTCAAAACATTTTAACTGAGCAAAAATCAAAGTACCTAAATTAAATGAATAAAAATGGGTTTAGCTAGACTTGAGGTTTTTGCACCTTAAAATTTGCATTGAATTTTGTTTTAAATAAATAACATGGTGGGTTCACTAAAACTCTGAACATTGCTATCACTATTGGTTAAACGGCAAACAAGCAAGTCCCTTTTTCAACTCAAGTAAATTATTTTCAATATAAAAGACTTTGAAATGTTAAGTTTATAATTAGAACTGATTTTGTGATGAAATTTGCATTATTGCCTTTGCTTTTTTCGTAACCAATAACAAAAAAAAAATTATTAAACAAATATATTCAGTGTGTTGCCAAGTGATGGAAATATTTTCTTCATATTATTACTAATTTAAATTGGGCGACATTTACTTACAGCTCAATCCAACTTTGTTTTCCAGAAAGAAGAATTTCGCCAAATGCATAATTTTCAATCCATTCTTTGACCACTCTAAGGTTTTCAAGCAGTTGGACACCATCTACGTCAGCACAGACATTTTCTACTTCAGGCAACAAAGCCTCCAGTTTTCTCAGCGTCCTTTCTTCAGCTTTTTCTTCTCCTGACTTATCAAGGAAAAGCTGAAGAGTTTCGCAGTTTTCTGGCTCAAGCTCATTTTTGAGGCAGTCATCTAATGGTTCTTTCAAGTCGTTTTTATTTTGTGGTAAATCAATGCATTCTTCTACAAGTTTAAATTAAGCACAGTCTATAAATGTATTCTCACTGTCTAATTTGCAGTTTAATGTTCCTAGAGGTAAAGTACTGAAATTATTACCAACACAAGTTTCTACTAAAACATAAGTTGAGAAATTTAAGTTTCATAGCAGCAAATTGGAGTCAATGCACATCCAAAAATCTCTTGTTTTATATTTATCTTGTTGCAATAACACCATTTTTATAATTTATGAAGTGGGCTAAAACACCACTGGAGAGATATGTATACATATATATATATGTATATGTATGTTTACATTATATATATGTACATATAAATATATTCATACATATAACATGTATATATAAAAGCATTTTTTGTTAAAATATAATTTTCGGTTTGAAAAACGTAGCATTTAAAGTTGTTTTCTGAAGATGCAAGCAAGTATGAAAAAACAGAAAGCCTGTGTCGGTTTTAAAAAGTATCATTTAAGTTTCTATATCCCAGCTTTAAATTATACCTCTTTCAATAATTTTGCTAATTATAACTTCTCGGATGTCTCTTGTTGGTACTCGGAGAGCAATCCTACAAGCATGAAATAAATAAATGTGACTTCGATTGTTGCATAATGCAGTAATAGTCTTTGCACTTATACTACAAAACTGAAGAAGTTGTGCTCATACATTTGAGTAAGCATAATATGAACCAAAAGTTCATTGACTGCTAAATTGCAGCATTCACGTAAGCTCTAATGAAAAAGCTAGGTTTTCGATAAAGGTAGCGTATTTAAATAAAAGTTAGCCCCTTCAATTCTGCGCCCAAGCACCCCTCCAAGCACCTGCTCAAGCACTTACACCAAAAACCATTATCATGTGATAGTCTTCTTAAGAATTTTTAATTACTATTTTAAACTCATATAGCATTAGAATATCTAACTTATTTGAAAAAAATAGGTTCGATTGCATAAGAACATATTATTTTGGATAAGATATTGCAAAGTCATTTAAACTTTAAATAAAAGTTACACCTTTGTTAGTTGTGTTGGCATATAATCCTATATTATAGATTTTATTTTGCTGGTAATATTTTATATTCAGACTTATATGGGCTGCATTCAACGAGATATTAGTGAAAAAATATAATATCATATTATAACATACATATCAAGTTCCTTTCTAAACGCTAGCCCTATTAGCTCCTTAGCCCCAGTATTCAGAGTAATGGAGAAAGGTGTACTTTATAAACTAGGTTATTAGCAACAATAGCTTAGCGGCCTCAGCTTTATGAACTGTCACAAATATAATAGTTGGTACTTACCATTCTTTCCATTGATTCGAATTTTCTGAGTTGTCTTGGTCTAGCTCTGCCATTAGTTCTACAAAAAGCTCTTCTACCCAACTTTTTGTTTCCTTCAGACTTTTTGCAAGATTGGTTAGGTTCTGTTTGCCACAGACTGCTTCAAACTCTGATAAATTTTCTTCTAGTGTCTGCAGAAGCTTGCTATCTGCTTTTTTATCTGCTTTTTCTTGCTGCTTCTGCTGTTTGACTTGATCAATAAACCAAGACATGGCTTCACAGTCTTCTGGATCCTCATCATCTCTAAGACATGTGTTGAGTGAACTGTTGAAGAAGGCTACGTCTGGAAGTTGGTCACAATCACCTAGAACATAAAAAATAATGCCAACTAAATGTTCTATTCCCTTAGTCATACCAATTTTCAGCTATAGCTGACTTCGGTCATGACATCAAACATGAGAATGCATTTTATATTGGTGAACTTTTTTAATTGAAGCAACGTCTAAAGATGGCCAAATCAAGAGGTCTTATTGTAATGCAGCCATAAGTGTAAGTTATACCTACTGTAAGTAATCAATTTGATAATGTAAAGGTAAGTAAGCAGCTTATATCTACGCTGTTTGAAACTTGAAAAGCAAAGTTACAACAATTTCCAACAAATATGCAGGAAAATATTTTTGCTTGGAGTTCTTATAATGTGAAAATAATTTTATGTTGCATCTCAAAGTTGAATGCATGGTTATTAATTAATTAATTAAACGATTAAGTAAAATCACCATTACATGTAGTAAGTAGCTATGGCAGCCATACTCTACGCAGCTTAAGTTTTTCGCTTTTGCTATAGTTTCTGTTACTTAATTTATAATAATTAATTTATTGATAGTCTATATTATATAACTATTCACTTTTAGATTAAAACTCTAACTTAGGTACGCTGAAGCAGAGTTAATACAAAAACATACCTGTAACTACAACTATAGTGATTTTTAAACTTGAGAATCAGTGAATTTTTGCAGCATAGTAGCTATAAACTATAATAAA
The DNA here is from genome assembly GCA_964035545.1 of Bugula neritina. Lineage (NCBI taxonomy): Eukaryota > Metazoa > Bryozoa > Gymnolaemata > Cheilostomatida > Bugulidae > Bugula > Bugula neritina. The sequence continues at coordinate 25,068,406 of OZ037766.1, read as the reverse complement.
TAAAATACAAAACATACAAAGCGGTTTGCTGTCTCATTGTAATGCATAAAATGCTTAAGTAATAAAATATTTTTAATCACTAAATACCTTTCAAGTTTTTCAGCAGCACCAGTCGAATGTCCTCATCGGTCATCTGCTCTGATGCCCTGTAAGAAGAAAGCACCAACATTTTACATATAACACATCATATATATATGGGCTATAAATACTATATTATAGTAATCTGATGTGACAAGTGTATTAAGCTATTTTATGACTATATATAGTAATAAAAGTTTCTTGAAAAGCTTATACTTTGCTGATATTTTTCCAATAAAAATACTATAACTATGCATGCATTTATACATACTTGCAAAAATCTGATAATATTTTAGCTAAACTGCACTCAAAAACAAAGAAAGTATTTTAGTGTATTTATACTCATTCGAACTTTTTTTATCTCAATCTCAAACACTGCTATGGTTTTACTCACCAAACAATCCAAATATCATCAGAGCCACGTTGCCTCTCTAGCTGATAAATTCTCTGCTCAATCCATTCCTTCGCTTCTACAAGCTTAGCATAGACTTGTCCTGCGTCTACTGAATCGCAACTTTTCTCTATAGCTTTCTGAACAGCCTTGACTATTTTATTCTCTGGTACAGGCTTTTCATCGTTGTCATCACCTACAAAACACAAAAAAGTGCTTTTATATGTTCATAGATTTATAAAATCTATAAAAAGGACATAAAAAGTAGGTATTGCTATATACATTAACATTGAAAAGTTCTTTGCACGTCAGCATATTTTATTCAGTTTTGAACACTGTAACTTTAAATATAAATGTAATAGGCCCTATATAAGCACACGGCTATCAAGCAATATAATTGTGATATTCCTTACCATTTCCGCTTTCCTCAAACATCCATTGTAATAGCTTACAGTTAGTGGTGTCTTTAGCACAAGATTTTAATTGTTTGTTTAGTTCTTTTTTAGAGGGAACATTTCCGCACTTTCCTAAAGTAATAAAAGAATGCAACTTGGGATCAAATACAGTAAGCTATGATAAGAAATGAACAAGACAAATTAATCAAAATTAAACATATAAATATTTAGGAGTATATATAAGCATCAAGCATAAAATAAACTCTTCTGAAAATTAGTCAAGTTTCTTTTTTTAATAAGTCGTTCTTCAACATTTATTGTGATAATTTGTTTTTACTTTTTAATAATAATTATAATCAAAACTCATTTTTTTAAAATTAAAAACTAAATAAAAGACATACTTTAAACAAATTTTAAAAACAGTAGGATGTCATCATGCAATTTGTTTTTTGCCAAAGTGTAGTATCTAACTTTTTAAAAAAATTTACTCATCATTTTGTATTAGGAGTATAGAAATAATATCTAGAACAAATGACTCACTTTAAAATTGCTTGTGTTCCTAAGCTTCTCTAAATAGTTGAAAATATTGCCATTGGGATTTTTTTATTTAAAAAATAAGCTTGCATGTAGAAGGATGTACTTCCAATACTGAAATATTTCACTAAAAACTCTTATATTGAAAAAGTAAAAGGAAAAATATGCCAAACTATAAACAAAATTTGTAGAAATAAAAATAGATTATTAGTAATTAAGGTAGTGATATTTTTTAATTGTTCAATTCTCTCTCATTTTAAACAGGTATTCTATAACTCTAAGATATAAAACTTATAGTACTAGCTATAGCTAGGTACACAGTAACCAGCTATTATAATAGCTAGTTACTGTGTACCTATAGCTATAGCTGGTACTATAAGTTTTAATGCAAGTCATTTTAGAAGCTTATATATAAGCTCCTAAAATGACTTTCATTAATACGAATGCAATACTTTTAATACCGTTAATGCATAAATGTATAATTTAAAAATTTGCTTTGTTTATAATTGAAAAACTTACCATCAGCAAAGAGTTCCCACATGACAAATAATCTAAGATCTTCAGCTGGCATCACGAATTCAGTTTTCCTTAAAACATACAATATTCAGATAAATTGTTACTTTTTTTAAAAATTGCAACAGCAGTTGTTTTCAGAAACAATGTAGATTTTTGCTAAACAAGATAGCCATATAGTTTATATTACAAAATAATAGCATGAAGACAAAAAAAATAATGCTTTGTTTTTATATGCAAATTGCTGCTTTTCATATGCATTTGAATTTAACTAAATAATTATTTACATATAATTTATACTGTAATTTTATAAACATGCCTATGTCATTATAGATAAAACAAAACTAACTTTTATACAGGTATATAAATTATTGAACTTTTTGAAACTTATTATTTAGCAATTTATAGCACAGAAATACCACAATGTCTATGTGCTGCACTTAAATTGTAAAATTTCTAATTTTATTTAAAGTTTATCAAAGGCCAAAATTTCCTGGTATACTGAGTGTGCAAGAAAATATAAATTTCAAATATAAAAACACGAAGTCCAATAACATTCAACATTCATTTGAAAATTTCTGATGAACAAAGTAATCACTATAAAAAGCAAATATTCTTCTGGTGAAAACCTTTTTGAAAATATATTTTTGTGCATGGTTGCATAAAGACTATGTATGCTATTTTAATTTAAGTTCCTTGATTAATGATTTTGACACCTAAAATTGCAAAAAAAGGCTTCTATGTATTATTAAAGCAACAAAAGTACTTTAACTTAGCAATTACATGGAAGGGCAACTCTGATATACATGTGTGTATATATATATATATATATATATATATATATATATATATATATATTGTATATATTATATATATATTGTGTATATTATATATATATTGTGTATATTATATATATTGTATATACTGTATATATTGTGTGTGTGTATATATATATATATATATATATATATATATATATATATATATATATATATATATATATATATATATATATATAATGTACAGTATATACAATATATAATATATACAATATATATAATAATATTATATATATATTGTATATATTATAATAAATTATACATAATATATTTACAAATATAAATAATATATATGACTAACTTTATAAGCTGTCTCAATTCAAACTCATTATCTTCAGCCCAGGTTTTCAAGACTTCGAGACTTTCAAGGAATTGCTTTTTACTCAGCTGTGGGCAAGCAGATTCCACCTCAGCAGACCAAAATTGTCTTATAGTTTTTTCAATAGACTTTTCGTCAAGTTCTGGTTGCTGTGGAAAGATAGAGGATCCAGCGCAGTTGACCAAACTCTCGCCGGATCTCACGCACTTGGCTACTTCTTTCATTTCCTTTTTGCCGACTGAAAGTTTTGGGCACTTTTTAAGAGCTTCTGGATCTAAAAAAAAGCATTCTCCTTGAATAAAAAATAAAATTTGTATTACTTCATTTTTACTTGATCGCATCAACTGCCTAAGCATGCTGTTTATAGTTACTACATGCATATAAATGCGCAAAAAAAGTAAAAAAAGACAGGCACTAAACTCGTTTGCAGTTTTCGTTTTCAATTTTTGTAGATTAAAATATGCACTGAAAATGATGTTGACAGTAATAAATTTTGTTATTATTCTGCTGCGTTGTTTATAACTTATTTATTTGCTAAGCTACTTCGTATTGTGAAGCTTATTTTGATTTTTTCGCCCATGAGCCAGCTGTTAACATAATTAAATGACGTTTATATAAGTTAGCCAAAATGCAGTATATTAGCCTAAGTGATATGAAATTTTTGTAATAAAACTAAAGTAATATCATGCAATTACCTAACACAAACACCATTGTTATTACTATTTGTTTTAAACCCAGGACTGCAGAGTAAATAAAATTAGCATTAACCAAGTCACTATGCTAAAATTTTATTATTTATATTAAGTTGATTTAGCAGGGTATTTGTTTTCTGTTGGTATGACATCCAATAAATATTTTCCTTATAATTGTTCATGTTTTGCAAAGTTTATAATTATGCTAAGCAACAACAAGTGGTTCGGTTACATCTGAAAATGTCAAAGCCTCCAATTGTATAACCAATGTATTACACTTTGCAATTTAGCTATTCAAATTACTTTAGCAAATATATATTGTATCTACCTGCAAGTTGCACCTTCTGTAAATATTGGTATGCGTTTAGTATAAATATGAAACCTTATCTCTTAATGATTTTGACCATTAGGCAATCATAGATAGTAGCCATTTGGTTAATGGGAACATCCTTTCACGACTTTAGATATGTAAATAATTAACCTGGTAATAATGACAGGCAGAAATCTGGTTTATTTGCTGTAAAACTCACCCAAACCTAATTTGCTATTCACTGCGAGGACTCTTACATCGTTTTCAAAAGCATTCCTAAAAATGTACATGGACAATACAATATGGGTAAAACTGGTCATAGTACTAAGCTATTTTCTTAATATAATGAAAGTGTTTGTTTAGCCTGTATTCTGGAAATTGAATCTCATTGTCAATATAATTTAAGATTTGTTTAAAGGCCACAGTCCTTATTCTTTAGATTTCACTGCATTGCAATCAATAACATTGTTTAATCTATGCAGGGTAATCTGCCTTTTATAAAGAACTACTTACTATAGCAAAGTTAGCCAAGCTCCTATTATCATAGATAAATGATAGTTATAGATATTTTAGTTTTTAATATGCAGTATTAGTATAATATTTAAATACTTCTTACACATTTTTGTTGGAAAGTGGGATGTTGAAACCTTCAGCAAAGTTCTCATAAGCTTTCTTTAACTCAGTCAAGTTTTTCAAGATCTCTTTTCGCTGCTTATTGTTACAGACATGTTGGAGCTTGGCGACCTGCTCAGTGATATATTCGTTGACAGCCTCTTCATCTGGTACTTGGCTCTCCTCTCTAAACCAACGTTCTGCTGCGCATGCATCCCGTTCATTGCAATTTTTCAATTCTTCTTTTAACTCGTCAATGGTGGGCAAATCACATCTACCTATAATTTTGTATACAAAAATTAGATATTTTTTGCAAAAAGAGCACATTTTCACAGATAAAAAGTAATATATCATTTTACAAAATAATAATATAATTATCAAAACTTGTAAAGTAATGCTTTGATAAGGTTTAAAATTTTGATATAGACTCTTTAAATAATAATCTGATCAGTAATACATGCAAAATTTTTTTATAAATTTTTTAATGTATCAAAAAACTAAAACTGAAAGCATGTAAAAATTAAATTAATAACATGTATGTTGAGAATCTAAAGTCCAAAAGTCTGGAAGCAATAGGTAAATGCGTCTCTACAGTATCTATTAAACTTTAGGATTAAATTACTAGTTGTGACTATAAAAAAGCCGTTAACTTCAGCCTTTGATCTTTAAAATTAAATGCATTACCTGCAGCTTTAAGTTGTTGAAAAGCATATAGAGCTACTTGATATAACTCTAGCTGGTCCACTTTTCTGCAGAAAAAGCATCAAAATTAAAAAGAATGCTTTCATATAGTGCAATATCAATTTTAAGATGCAAACTAGTATAATGCATCACTTATAAGTATTAATAAACATTATCAACAAAATGATAACTATTAAAGGATCATAATATATTTTTATACGTCAGCAACTTATAAATCAGACATTGTTATCGTTTATTCTGAATTTTGACCTTTGCTCAGGTGTTGTTAATCTAAAAAGCTTGCTTCAACATAAGTGTTGACACAGAGTATCACATTCAAGTGTGTAAGTGTAAGCTATGTGTGCCAAAGTTAAATATAATATGTATTCAATGACTAGTTAAGTGTACCCTGGTACGTAATACAATTTATACTAGTAGCCTATATTGTAATGCGCTTGTACCAGAGCCCCAATTAATCATTACATTTTGCCTAATTAAATAAACAGTTTATAAATCAGGTCGTCAGCAGCCTTAATTATATGGGCTGATTTTTTCACAATAAGTTGTCTGCTTCAAAGGCTTTTATAAAAGTAAATATCTTTTTGTTTGATATAAGGAATTGAAAACCAATCATCAATATACTTGCCTTCTTCAAAAAATATAGTTGATGTAAATTAATTACCAAATATATTATAAAATACACCACATAATGTCTATAATTAGTGCATAGCACTGCTATGGTAATATGCCAATACAACATTATAATAATGCTTTTGCAATGCAGATAATTTTTTGGTATTTATAAAAAGATGTAACTAAGTGACTGAAGAATATCCTCTATAAAAGTTTCTATCTCACGTTATAATATGAACTTAGAATACTGATAGTTATCACCAAAACGTTGAAGAAAAATCAAGTTTTTTTAAAAACAGACCTAATTTATGTGCATGATTAATTTATTACTTTGGTTAGAATTATATTATTACACTATAAAAACATGTTTAATTATAAAGATGAGTAATAGATTCCTAAAAGCATTCTTTGAAATCGAATATTGTGCTATTCAACTTCAAAAAAACAATTGTGTTCTACAATAAATCTTAAAAGTAAATACAGTGTACTAGCCTATATTAACTTTTAAAATTTATATATAATATAATCAATAGCTGTCAGAAATTGTGATTTCAACCATTTTTAACAAAATTCACTTCTACTTTTGAAAACTTCTCTGTTTGAGATATTTTATATAAACAGAAAATGAGATATATATTATAAGCGTAACATCTTTTAAGAATAACATATTTTAAAATAAATGAGGTAATGGCAGTAAAACTAGTAGAGAATAATAGTTTCAAAATCATACTTTTTGCCTTTGTCATCTGGTACTGCAGATTTCTTTAGATACCAGAAACCGAGATTCAAAACGTCATCTTGTATAACGGCAAGCTCTTCGAGTTTGTTTTCACATTGGTCATTCAGCTTTTCGTACGCTTTCTTTATCTTTTTTTCAAATTCTTTTCTAGCGTTCTTTCTTGCGTCTAAAAAGTTTAAATTAAACTTGTTTGTTGGTATTTAAAAGAATAGGCTACTCCGCTACGTTAATTAAATGAAAAAAAAAACTAAAACTAGTAAACAATTTTATTTACGATATGTACATATATAAAAAATTAGTACATGCATATATAAGTATATATCATTTTTAGTATTTGCGTGCTGCTTGATTGAGTTGTACGAATAAATTTTTACCTTTGTCATCAGCTGCGTCTTGAGCAAAGGTCACTGTGACCAAAACTAAGATAGCCACTACAAATACGTATCTCTTCACAAACGCCATGTCTAGATCAGTAAAGACAGGCAGAGAGATATAAAGTGAAGCAAGCATAGAATAATGCAGCAATTTATAGGCTTAAGTAAACTTATTTTCAAAGATTTATTTACACATTATTGAATACAAATCTATACCTCTTTTGTTTTCGTGTCAAAGAAGTTACATAGCAAACAGCCATGCCACTTTAAAAATTTGCAGCCACTAAGTTGACAATTACATATATAAGAATACTTCTATAGAAGAATGCGTGTAAATTACAGGTAGTCTAAAGTAAATCATTCAAAACTTTTAAAATATATAAGCTATAACTAAAAATTAATAGAATACTAGCTACAGCTTTTGACTGATCTATTTTTTGTAAAAAATAGATCAGTCAAAAGTTTCCTTTCATGAGTCATAAGAAAAAAATATAGAAAATTTTTATATTGAATTTTTATGTTACAGGAAACTAAACTTTGTCAGGCAATTATATTATTTTGTCAAGTGTATCTCACACTAATTGGTATTATAAGAATTATATTTATATTTTAATCTCTGCAATTATTCATTATACTGATTGCATATATATCTACATTTCAATATTGTTGATAACAGTTGTATCATCTTTATGCTAGTGCACGATTTTACACAATCAACAGTTATATAGTGAGTTTCAACTACACGTATATCATTCTAACTAAATATTTTTCTACTTTATAATATATGGTAAATTTAGAAAATTGAAAAAAAGTAATTACATTTACACTGTTCCAGCAAATTTATTATGTTGTGCAAATTATTATTATATTTTCAGAAGTTATTTAATATAATGCATTTTGTTGCAATCATAATATTTATTGTAGCTGTTAAATTGAATTTGGTCTTTCCCTATATGTTTTATGAACAAGTAAATAACACCAATCATACCAGTAAGTCTAAAGGTTAAAGTGTTTGGCTTAGCAAACAAGGAATTATGGGTAAAGGCCATTGGTGATGTTAGGAAGAGCATCGAGTCATAGTTGCTCCTGTGCCATATATATATGAATAATCAAGTTCTTAGCCAATTTAACATGTGATATACATTGTTATTATCTAAAGTCTTTTGGACAAGTTACTGTCTTTTTTAAAAATAAACAAGTAAAAAATATAAGTCACAAATTGACAACCTAGTTAATGTATTATATAATTACCTAATCAGGCTACAAGAAAGTAACAATTTAGTGAAGCTTAAACTACTTGTGTTTTGTTGATAAAAATATTATTCAAGGGCAGCTAAATGAATATTAACTATAAAATTAAAATAGTTAAAAGAAAGCTATAGCTTTAAGCTTGCATACACTGCTGTTTGCTAGCATAAATTTATTTAAAGTGATTATTTTGTTTATCATGAATATAAATGATCGATTAAAAACTGATGACTTAGTTCAAATTTATTAAAAATTCAATTAATCGTATTTAAACTATTAAAAAAATTATTTATAATTATACTAGCTGCATGGTATCAATTTCTGCAATTAAAGCAGCAAGTAGTACTGGTTATAAGCTCAACGCAATAGATTATAAGCTAGAAAATATAAAAACAATTCAAATGCCCATATGCTAGGATCATTGGTTGTATTTCTAACTGCATGAAGTTTATGTGAATTGTGCTACAAATGCTGGAGAATGTTATTAAATAAGTGGAGAGTTAATTTTTATACATTTTTAGTTTGTGAATTGGAATATTACACATTATTTAAGCTGACAGCAATTGTTATATAAACATGCAGTACCTGCGCCAATATACCAGCTACCTGTATATCTAATGTATATGACCAAGTGTTGCTACATTTTTGGTTGAACACGTTTTTTAGTTTATTGACAAAATTCATTTACAATGATACAATTTAAAATCTTGATAGAGATAATATTTGCAGTTGTTTCATCTGTAGCATGTTTATTATCAAATTAAAATTCAAGAACACACGAATAATTTTAGACAGAAGAATTGCATGTATGCATAAATCATATAATAATTTTTGAAAAGAAAATGTGTCTTTGATATTTTGCATGCACTCAAACCTGTGGCAAAAATGTTTCTTTTTTGTTACTATAAGTGCTTTTAACTTTGAAATTTTACTGTTTATATCTGTGAGTTGTGTTATTCAATTGTTGATTAAAACAAAATGTTTTTAGTCTATTCTAATTTATATTACATATTTATGGATTATCATGACTTTTATCAAAATTTTTTTTATCAGTTGTGCCATACTTATTTCTGTTTCTCGGCTTTATCATTTGCCTTTTTGTTACTGGCTTCTTTTTTTTTCATTTGCTTTATCTGCAACTCCTTTGTTGTTCTTGTTTGCCTTTTTTTTGGCCTTGTCTTGTTTGTTTTTCTTTTCGTTTTTGTTTTGCTCTTTGTCAGCCTTTTTGTCTTTCTTGCTTTTATCTCCAGTTTTGTCTTTGTTTTTCTTTTTATCTTTTTTAGATTTTTTGTCTTCCTTGTCTTCCTCGTCTTTCTTGTTTTTCTTGTCTTTCTTTTCTTTCTTGTTCTTCTTGTCTTTTTTATCTGCCTTATCACCGTTTTCCTTTTTGTTCTTAGAAACAGCACATTGGCAGAATGCATCTGCATTCTCTACCACAGTGTCTTCTCCTGGCACTTTGCATTCTATTAAAAAGGATTTTACAAAACGTTATTGCATTAGGAACTATTCACATTATAAGTTTGATAAACAATCTAACTAACACCAATAGTAGTACAACCACAATTATTTTTACCTAATGATTATCTCCAAGCAATGAAAATATTTATCAAGAACTGAAAGTTTAGTAAAGTAGTGTTTTATTACAGCGGTTTTACAATTTTAATATTGAAATGGTTCTTATATAGTTTTGATTGCAAGAAAATTACAAACCTGCATCAATGTTTAATATTTATATATTTATAAATGCATACAAATTATTATAGATTTGTGAAAAGCTCTGTAATAAAGTTTACTCAAGTTTTTTTCAATTTGTTAGGTTACGGTAGGATCGAAATTTATTTAACCACAAAAATGTCTATGTATAAGCTTTAGAGTAATCCTTTTTGTAAATACTAGTTAGACTACATGTCTGAAAGTTAACATAATATTATATGCAAGCTTTTCACGTTTTTATTTTAATCCAAAGTGATTTGCTCTTTAAATATTAAAATCTGTTATTGAAAGTATGCTTAAACTTTATGTAATGCATAAATAACTCAGTGAACTATTTTATGACATATACGTTGTATTCATGCAACATAAAAGCTACCAACTTAAAGCCCATTTTAGAGCATTGACGAAACCATTGAACCATTACTAGTAATGTTACTAATCATATTAAAGCACTTCTAAAGAATTAAAAGAAGCTAATAAGAAAGAGTAAAACTTTAATTCTCAAACTTTGCCTAAATTTTTCCTAGCTTTAGCTTGACAACTAGACTGCATGCGCTTATGTTAGTTGAATTCACTGAGTAGGCACCAAAATATTATACTATTGAATTCGTCAATAGTAAAATGGGTAAAGATTAAACTACACTCTTGTTTATTCCTTATCATTACTGGTATTCTTTCCTTTGAAATGAGCTTAATATAATAACTACAATTGGCTGGTATTTCTAAGATCGCAATTCAACTTTTCATGCTTATACGTACAGTTTTAAATGATTTTATAATTTTGTTTAACTTTTTATCAAGAATGATTTACCTAACTTAGAAACTTATAACTACAATTTCAGTTTATACAAGAAAATAGAGCTTTTCACTAAAGCAACCTTATAATAAGCCTACCTTCATTTTCCAACCACTTGAGGGCACATTTAACCAGCGCTCCAGACATATCCCTAAAAAAATTGGTAATAACTGCAACAAACATTGGACAATATCTTTTAAAAGCAATAGGCAAAAGCTAAATTTATTTATATATGGCTTGTACAAAGCCTCAAATAATTATAGTAATAACATTTTGTCTAAATGAAATTTAATTACAAAGATTTTACTAATTCAGTCATATCATTTGGGTAGATTATTTAAGTTTTACAAACAAGTTTTGTTAATATTAAAATAAGTATAATTTCACTTAACTTGATAGTATAAAAATTAATTTATTCAGCTGCACATAATAATATTTTTTAGGTCAAGTTTGTTTGTGGCATGAACAAAACTTTGAGATTTACTTTCAAGGATTTTTCGACCTGGTATAGTACTATAACTCACTTGTCTTTATCATCTTTATCATCTTTGTCATCTTTGTCATCTTTGTCATCTTTTGGTGATTGAGAACTGCCTTCTCTTGATGGTGGTGTGCCCGTCTGATCTGGTGCAGCTGTATTTGCAGTCACTGCCCGTCTTCTTCTTCCAGCTGCTGTTGTTGTTGGAACAGTGGATGGAGGAGAACTGCCTCCTGTTGGTTGTGGGTTTTTTGTGCCCTCTGGTGCAACAGTGGTGGCATTAAAATCACACATGTTAGATAGCTTCTCCACGACTGCTTCTACATCAGCTTCAGGTAGATCACATGCACTTTCCTCAGAATCCTTCCCCTTTTTGTTAGCCTTTTTCTTTGCGTCTTTCTTTTTTCCTTTTGATTCTGGAAGAAAACAAAAGCTTTTAATAAAGCTATGGTTTTTAAAAGTTTATACTTTTTAAATTGATTTTAAAGTTTTTTGCAGCTGGGATTTGAAAACTGCAGTAAAAAATTTGCTTATAATTTGCGCAGACTTTATACAGCAATTTTATTTACATGAACCTATAATTGGATTACAACTTTTTTGTCTTAACTTTTCAAATGGCTATGCAATTTGGTTTAAAAAATATTTGAGTATCACTTCAACAGGAAGCAAAGTTCTAATATAAACTTTATTTGACAACTCATTAAAAAAACTCATTTACCTCAATCTATAAAAGAGTATCTAAATTTTTAACATTTCCCATACCATAACAATGAAGTAAAAAGTTATAATTATTACATGCATTTAGCATTTCACTACAAAAAGTAAAACCAAAAATATGTGTTTTATTACATTACTGTTTGTATATTACAGTGTCTTATTGAATATTTTCATTATAACATAAGCAAGAAAGAGTTTTCTATCCTAACTCTTAGCAATATCAATTGCTTGAATTCATATGTAAATGAGATTGGCATATCAAAAATTATTATATCCATTGGGTTATATATATGTATTATTAGTGCCCTCTATTTATTTTGAGCTGTTAGTGACATAAATATGCATAATATGTTTTTTTCTATCTTCACTTGAACAAATATCTAAATCATTATTTTCCATACCTTTTTTTGATTGTTTGTCATCGCCATTTTTTTTCTCTTGTTCGTTCTCACCACTATCGTCTTTTGGAGTTTTTCCTGTGGTTTTTTCCGCTTCACCAGACCCAGTTTCTTTCTCCTGTGCATAGGAAATGGCCACCAGGGCCATTAAGGCTAAAACTGCAAGAAATGTGACTCTCATTTTGAAATTGAGCAAATGAGTGAGTTGAGAAGCGAAAACCTGAGTATTTATATCGTGTCTAACCCTAGATCAATATTTGCTTAAAGCTCAGAGCTGCTTAACTTACATAAACTGCATTAAGTAAGAAGTCTTAATCTTCAACTTGAAGTAGTTTAGTGCGTCAGTAAATGCTAGTCTTTTGTTAATGAAATTATTGAAAGCATTAGGCGACAAATTTATACTAAAGAGCTTTCGTTCATTTTATACTCGCACTCCAAAGAAACATTTTGCATTACATGTATATCGCTGTAGTGTTGCATTTTCCCAGTAGCCCCCAATATCCTAAAATGTACTTATAGTGGGTATAGCACTCTAACTTACAAGTATTATTGAGAAAGAGGGGGGGGCAGCTGTTATGTATACATTCACAGTGCTCATATTATATAACAATGAGCTGTATACCTAATTTGCAAATTCTAATTATTTACTATAAAGCTACAAAGACTCAGGCTAAAATTGTAATAAACATTGCAGAATAATAATAAAATAACTATGAAAATATATTTTTGTAGAAACGAATTTGTTGAAGCAAAGGTTTTGCATAATGTATACTTAACCTATTATACTCCCTACCTCATATATTTTGAAATAATTTAGCATATTATGCTATTTTTGTCTTTCAAGGCTAATGATCTGCAAATGTTTCAGTTACTACGACTAACTGTTTAGTAATAAGAAGCAGTATTTTATTATAAAGCTGTGATCTGCTATTTTTGCTTTGTTGTAAATCACACAATTCATGGCAGTTGAAAGTTCCTAAACCAATGCATTGTAACTTGCTCATTTAATGAAAAGCATGCATTTATAAAAATACAGATATAATAAGCATTTTATAGGTAACTGCATGTTTTTTTATAATATGCATAAAGAACTAAAACTACTAAGGAAAAAATTGTTACAGCAAAATTGATGAGAAAGATTCTAATACACATGCAGCCTTGCACTTGAACCTGCATGTCTGCTCAAAATGTCAAAGCTGAACATTATTTATTTATTTTATAATAAATCTTTGAAAGCAGCAGTACCAGCAGCAATAGCAGTAGCAGTAACAGGGGCAGTAGCAGCAGCAGTAGCAGTAGCAGCAGCAGTAACAGTAGCAGTAGCAGTAGCAGTAGCAGTAGCAGCAGCAGTAACAGTAGCAGTAGCAGCAGCAACAATAGTAGTAGCAGTAACAGGGGCAGTAGCAGCAGCAGTAGCAGCAGCAGTAACAGTAGCAGTAGCAGCAGCAACAATAGTAGTAGCAGTAACAGGGGCAGTAGCAGCAGCAGTAGCAGTAACAGTAGCGGTAGCAGTAGCAGCAGCAGTAACAGTAGCAGTAGCAGTAGCAGTAGCAGTAGCAGCAGCAGTAACAGTAGCAGTAGCAGCAGCAACAATATATAGTAGTAGCAGTAACAGGGGCAGTAGCAGCAGCAGTAGCAGCAGCAGTAACAGTAGCAGTAGCAGCAGCAACAATAGTAGTAGCAGTAACAGGGGCAGTAGCAGCAGCAGTAGCAGCAGCAACAATAGTAGTAGCAGCAGCAGTAGCAGCAGCAACAATAGTAGTAGCAGTAACAGTAGTAGTAGCAGCAGCAACAATAGTAGTAGCAGTAGCAGTAGTATATAGTAGTAACAGCAGTATTTAGCAGTAGCAGTATAGTAGCAGTAGTAGCTATAAACACTAATAGTTTATGCCAATTTTGCAAGCATTGTATAGTAAATTAAATTGTTATTGTTGATTTTTTAATATTTGCCTACTGTAACTGGTGAAAATTTAATTAAAAAAATAACAATGCATACAACAAGTTTACAAAATTTTGTGTGCTCAAAACTCAAAAATATACTTTGCAACTAAAAGGCCTATGCAATATGAATCACAGTGTTAAAACATCATTAAATAGTTCTTTGAACTGGGTATTCATGCATCTATAAGGTGATTATTTTAAGTAAGCAGCAGTTTTAAATATAAATTTATTCTGATTTGTTTTGACAATGACCCCATAATACATTAAAGCTTTTCAACAATTTTAAACAGTTACTGATAGTAACCAAAATATAGCAATAATATTGCATAATGCATATTATCATGTACTTATAAAAATAATGTAATTATAATCTATTATAACGTAATTTATGTAGCATAATAAATGCCTGCAAGTTTTCAACATAAAAAACTGCTGTCATGCAGTTGCTTTGCATGTTATTTATTTTTTTCAGCTGCGCTGCAAAATGACCTAGAATATTCCAAATGTGAATGCTGCGTGCGTTAACTTTTATTAAGCAAACCAATCAAACTTGACACTTTTAAAATAATTTTCAGATATAGTGATTTTTCAAATTAGTTGTCTAAAATTACTTTTCAAGTTAATGCACTGTTTAAAAATTGCAAAATAATAAATAAAAACATTGCAATAACTTTGTTCTGCAAATGGGTTTTATTTTATACAAATTGAAAAAAATTTTTTTTTTGCAACATATTTCATTTGAAATACATGCTATTATAAAATTGCTGCAATTTGAAATCTCAAACATTAATGTTTATACATTTTAAAAAGAGGTACATAATTTCCGTGTGTTAAAAAACTGTTATCCTCATTTACCAGATCAAGTTTAGTCAATTTCTAAAACACAAGTATATAATGACTTTAAGCAGTGGTAGTTGTTGGTAAAATAATTTTAGCAGTTGTGGATGTAACAGGAACAGTTGGTGGTGAAGGAACCTTAGATGTAGGCTGGCTTCCAGGTGTTCCGGGGGTTCCAGTTGTTGTAGGTTCTGTGGTTTTATCTTCATCCTTCATACCATGTACCATCATCATCATACACTCTAAATCAACTGACCCGCTGGTACTGCAAGTGGCTTTCACATTCTTCAAATCGTCTAATGTTGGGAGACAATCCAGTGAACAGCTTTCTAAAAGTATTATATTGGCCTTAGTGACAGGTTTTTTCTTTACTTATATACCATTATATTATTCTATTTTATTTTAAATGCTAGCAATATAACTTAGGAGAGCTAAACAAAATGCTGCATTTCAAAAACAGAATAAAAATTTCAGCATCTGTAAGTCTGGTGGAAAATCATTTGTATAAAAATGCCCATGCATTAGCAATAACTTTTGCTCATCCAAAAGCTTTTTATTCTTATTTACATTTTACAAACTACAATGACCGCAGAATTTTAAAATTTACATAACACAATTTCTTACCGCCGATCATCTTCATCTTTTTCATCATCATTCCCAGCATCATCATGTCACCTTCCTCCATGCTGTTGTAATATCAACATAAAAAGAATATTTATGACCAATATCACAAGTTAACCATAATATATAGTTATATCGCATTATTGTTTTATAAGTTTGCATGTATGTACCATTGTTGCTATCATGTTAAAAAGATTATTTGCTATATTATATGTCCTTTTGCATTTAAATGTTGGCACATCTTTGTTTATTTAAATATACTTTTAAGCGCGTAAAGCATTGTTGCTATATGATGAAGAAGTCACACAAAAAAATTCTGGCAATAATCTGCCTATTGTAGCTACCTAAATTTTGTTAGCATAATTAAAATATCTGCTTCAAAACCAGTACTTATGTATGAGTATATACTAAGTCTCACCTGTCATACATATCTTCTTCCTTGTCCTCTTTTTCAGCTTTACCTTTTTTCATCTTTTTGCTTGCCTTTTCCTGTTTGCCCTTTTTCTTCTTGCCTTTAGAAGAGTTTTCCATCACGTTGTCATCATCATCATTCATTTCCTCTTCATCTTCCATACTTTCCCCTTCCTCCATATCATCTTCTTTATCCATACTCTCCTCATCCATTGTAACATTACCTTCCATTACCATGGCCAGTATTTCACCAATTAGCCCTTCATCCACCACCCATTGGGCCACTTCCTGAACTCTTTCTTTCATTTGACTCTTGAGGTCATCACCACATTTCTCTACGATCTTCTTGTGCATCTGATAGAGCATGCTCTCCATAGGCCTTTTGCACATTCCTGCCTCCATTTCCTCATCATCTTTGTTTCCTTTCTTTCCTTTTTGATCATTTTTTTTACCTGATTTTTTGTCGCTATCTTTATCTTTTTTTCCGTTCTTTGTTGGATTTTTATCATTTTTATTGTTTCTATTTGCCTTGTCAGCATTTTTATTTCCTTTGTTATTATCATCATCACCTTTACCTTGGTTGTTTTTTACATCATCATTCTTCCCAGCCTTGCCATTTTTTTGTGACTTTTTGTCCTTTTTTTCCTCTTCATCACTTTTTTTATTCTTCTTGTCATTTTTTTTACTGGCCTTTTGGTCTTGTGCTACAAAACCCACTTTATTATTTTTGATTTCTACCTAAACTTTTCTACTGTAAAAACTATTTGAATGGTAGCAAAATTACCCAATTAACAGGGTATGTGCATATGCATGCAAAATATAGTAAAAAAGTCAGTTATATGCATATTTTCAAATAGGTCTAAAATCTCTATTTCATTACTTAAATACTATAATATACACTTTAATGCTTATGTATGAGTTTTATAAAAACCAAGTGATTTTAAAATATTTGTGAAATTATATGCCAACCTTTTTTCTTAGCAGCCCTTTTCACAGCTTTGTTATCTAATTCACCAGAAGCGTCATCTACGGCAACATCGCCGCGTTTGCTTTCATCTGACTGTGCGTATGACACAGCCAGCAGCACAGTCAGCCCAAGTAGTATAAGCAGAGATGCTCTCATGTTCACTTCTTCAAGTTCAGTAATTGTGATGAGTGAAATCCTTCAATTTATACCAGCCTGAGTCAGAAAGCAAATAGTGAGAGGGCCTAAAACTTGCTCTATGTAAACTGAATTGTCCTGCGTCATGATGAAGAAATACAGTGTTTAGCTTTTGATCGCATCATTGACAGTGCACTTATGCTAATTTTTTGACACATGATCGTATGCCTCGGCAATCATTATTGGTATAGCTCATATTTCAAACATAGAAATGCTAATGGGAAAAAATAGTCATTCTACTTATGGGTGTTTTATGTATCTTGGCACAACTGCATAGATTTTATATGAGTCATCATAATGCATAACTTTTGTTCTTCAACAACAATTAAAAAGTATGGAGTTCACCCTATAGGTGAGAGCCTAATTGTCTATAGAACATATAAGCTGCTTGGTTTTTGTTGCTATTTTCTTGAGAAGTTTACTTAAGTAAATAATTACTTGAAACTTATAATACAGTTGCCATAATGTAGATTGTAGTTTACAATTAAACAGGTAAAGTTTTGCGAAAAATTTTGTTTGTTGAAATTTTCAAATAATGTTATCTAGGTTAGTTGCATAGGTTATGTTTAGTACAGAATTTACTGTGGAACAACCATAAATCAAAAATAGATATGCAAGCACCCAATTGTGCGTTGTTTATTGATAATTTCAAATAATATAAAAACCACTCTGTGTTATTTCTATATAGGCTTATAAATAAATATTGGCTAATTTAGACATTAATTATATTGCAGGAATTTCTAAAAGACTCAAAAGCGTTCAAGATCATGCATATCTAAAGCTTTTTATCTATAAGTAATAATGCCTTTGGAACATAAATAGTTTTGCAAATTACATAATAATTACATTATTTAGTAAAACTATAAAATGCACTATTTAACCAAGGTACCCCAAGAAACCATGCTTTAAAATCATATTATTTAGCAAATTTTGCGCACGAAATCTGAAGGTCATATTTCCTAGGTCATCTACCAAGTGTACTGTGTGCTATGCACTATGTACTACAAACTATGTACTTAACATATGCACTGTGTGTTATGTGCTACGTAGTACGTACCATCTACTATAATGTACTATGGGCTCTGTGCTATATGCACTATGTACTATGTGCTCTGTGCTATGTGCTATACATGTTATATGCTGTACAATGAAATAGTAAAGAAAAATTGCTTATAGTTGCAAGCTTAAGAACTGCTATAATAAACAAAAATTAATTAAATTATTAGCCAATAAACTCAAGCAATTAAAATTGCTGAGAAATAAGCGATTAGATAAAGCTTAAAGCACTAACAAAACTTCAGAGTCAGATGTTGACATCTGGGAGTTCACATATCCGAGTGAAACTAGACTATGACTATCACAACATCCCATGTTTTCACAGTGCTGCGATACATGTTTTCTAAAATGCAAGTAGCTTCAAGTGTATTTATACTATAGTTAGCCTGCTTAGTTTTGTGCAAAGTGATACTGCAGCTGCGAAAAACAAAAAATGGAAGCAGATGAAAAAAGATTTGAAGGACAATATTTCAAATTTGGAGGCGGAGTTTGAAGACCTAATGCGGCTCTGCGTGTATGTACTGCATTTTGCATACCTACTTCAACATTTATTTTATAATATATACTTTGAAAAATAGAAAGCACTGACCTAATAATAATGAGGTCAGTGGTCGAGTTGAAACACTGGTGATGATGTTAGAAAGAGCATTCATGCAGTCATAATTGCTTCGGGACACATTAGCTGTTGAAACCCTTTTACAACGGGTTTTTACAGGGATACCAACTATAAACTCATTTTGAGTTTTTTATGCGATTTGTATATAATAATTACGATTAGTGATATTTGAGCTAGTCCCACATTTCACTCAGCTAAATCAGTCAGCCTATCTTTTGTTACAACTGCATATCTATATGCTATTATTTTTTCCAAAACAAATGTTGCTAACTCAGCTTTTAGGGAACTTCAGTTTATGCCAACCTCAATGAGTTATAAGATAGTACCAGTGTAGGTATATGTTGCCTAATTTCAATGAACCTAGCAATATAGTTGCTTTACATTACTATTGTTAATAAAATACCTATCATAACTTTACTGCTATGTCAGCTATGGTGTAAGCAACTGCTGCTAGGCAAGTGTTAAAATAATATATTTTATATAATACAACTCTCTCATAGTTATCGCTAATATAAAACAAATGACATGGAGTATTTACAGCTTAACAGCAACAATCAACTATAGAACTTGGCAGTGTTATAATAAATAATATATTGAATTCTATTGATGTAAGCTTTGCTCATTATATTAATAAACCTGAGCAGTTAAGGCTAGAAATCTTATGAATCTAAACTTGCTTTGCCACCATTAAACTCATTTGAATTACCCATATGATTAAAAAAGCGTTTTGCAACTTGCAAGCACCTGATAATTTATGAGCAGTATATGATCAATACTCATTTGTACTCTTGTATTTATGTTTTTTTATTGCAACTTTATCTCATGTTTGTTATTTATATCATTTATACTTTCCTATTGTTAGAGATGCAGAATCTAATGATAGATCTTTAAAAGAAGCACTGGCTACATCTCACAGACTTCTAAATCTGATAAGGAATGAGACCGGTAATTTGCATTATAGTTGCTACTGACTTTTGATAACCAAGTTATTTGTCTAACTAACATACACCCCACTCTCATTTGACAATAGGCCCTATTTGCTTATCTAAAATAGTATTTATTTTATTAATGCAATCTCAAATTTTTAGTTAGGTAGCCAGATGTCACAATAAAGTTTAATTCTTTTATACACAATAACTTTTTTTTTTCTGCTCAAAATTCTAACTAATCCTTTTGACAACTCACTCTGGTATTTTTGGCAGTTTTTTATGATTTATTTATAAAAACAGTAAAATTATGTTTCAAAATTGATGTGAGCAAGCAAGTTTTGTTGACGATACTAAAAGAAGATTGGGCAGTCAGCTAAATATTATTACACGTGTGGTGTTTTCAGTATATGTAAATATTTATTGTCAAAGATCACTGAAAGAAAGTAGCAATGGGAAAACCGTTATATTATAATTTATTAGTGTAGTTGCAAGTTGCTAGTGACAAGTTGCAAAACGCGAGTCTAAAGATAATTGAAAACGCTAAGTTTTTATACTATTCAAAAAAGTTAGCTACGGTGTGGTATCCATAATGAGTGTGGAAAAATCATAATAGAGCTGGCATAGCTGTGATGATACATGAAATACTATAATGAATTAGGGAACAGCTTTCCCAACTCCTGTAATGTCCCAACAACTAGAAGCCATAGCTTTTTTAGTACTATTTTTGATACATAACTAGTATTATTACTGACTTATAGGTCACTATCATATATAGTAATTAATAGCTGTCTTTTACAGTTTCTAATATGTAGTTATATTACTATAGTGGTATTGCATTGTGGCCTAAATTCTCACCTATATATACTTTAAACATACTTCGACCTGATTGTTAATCTCAGTTTTCTTAGTAACCTATAATTATTTGTGGTAACACTATACAGTTGAAGGATGATTATTCTATAGAATCTAGGTATTAATTGCAATGACTATACTTATTTATTTTGAATTCTACGTAATAAATAGGTTACTTAAGTCATATAGAGAGGCAATTAGGTCAAAATATAGAGCTCCTGGCCTACATTTTGGCACAGCATTTGAGAAAGACTTTTGTTCGGGGTTTAATCAAATTACATATTTGCATAGTATTAGATCTCAAGTCATGCAATATTTCAATAGATGCAAAGTTTACTTTCACCTCTTCACTCCTCTCTTCAAAAAAGCCAAGCACACAAGATTATGTAATGAATCTTTCTCCCAGGCTTTTTGACTATAGCAATTCAGTTTTAAAATTTAGGTAAACAAAAAAAGCTTAAATCGATTTTTACTTTTCACAATAGAAGTAATTTAATGATGGAATAGCATGTCCTGTATGAACGAACTGAGCCACAACTTGCATCAATTATTTTATTTTACATATTAAATTTATGGCATTTGCTGCATCAACAAACATACAAAGAGTACACATAAAATAAGTTTAAGTTGAAATCGTGCAAAATGATTTATTTAGCTACACAAGTTTCCAGTATAGACTTAATTATTTTTAAAATTAAAAGTTTCAAATATTAAACTTAGAGCATTTATCACATTTTTATAATTAATTAAAGATCCTGCTGCCTAACTAAGCAGATATTCCTGCATAGATGCTGTCAGCTTGAGAGAAAAAATGTATTATTTTTAACACACTTACGTATATACAATAAGCTAGCGATATAATTCATCTTTACACAACAAGTAAGACTAAACCACATTATACAAGCCTTCCAAATATTATTATGATAAAGCCCTAGGATTCATTCAGTTTAATATCCCTAAACTATTTTTAGAATATCAAAATCAAAAGTGTTTTAGACCTACAGTTAACATGCATATAATAGGGAATTATTGGGTTATATGTAGCATTTACAATATTTTAGTTTTATAACATCTTTTTAAACAACTATATCTACAGGGGTTTGCAACAACAAAAAGAATGTAGCTGTTTCTATAGATAATGAAGAAGACCCCTGCACCGAGAATCTTAATATTAGATTTGACACCTGGTGGGATAATGAAAACGGGAACAAGTGGTACAACATAAGTGTGAGCCCATATAATATTAGACACGATTCTCCAAACTCATTTGCAATCATGAATATCCAAATATAAAACCGCTATCAGTAATAATTAAAGTAAGACTATCTTTGTCTAGTTGTGCCCAACGACTTTTTTCGAACTTTGCAGCAATTTTTTACTAGCTTTCTTGACTTGCTCTCTATTGCGCAACGTCAGCTATATAATTTGCCTTTGAATGAGTCACTTTTTTAACAAAAGTCAAATAAATCATTTGGCTGACATGCATTTATGCAATATTTAATTGAATTATAATAATTTGTTTTGCCAGTTGGCCTTAAACGCATCAAGAAAACCGTGTGACCCTACATCAACTTGGGTTCAACCATTGCTGTTTGATGATCAACAAAAGAGAGTAGAATCCGGCTATGAGCAAATACTGGCACTGTGTCCACCATCCCCAGGTATACCTGTTAATAAATAATAGCACTTTAAAGTCAACTAAAATACTTTTAAATGAAGTGTTTTGATATAAATACATTTACCTAAGACTGAACTAGCAAATGCTGCATTTAAACTTAAAAAGTTTTTATGCCTCTAGCAGTCCAGCTCTTTTCTTCCCTGTGAACGCATTAGTATTAAAGCTTTTTTTAAATGCTCTGCAGTATATAAAATTATTAATAAAAGGACATTATGTTATTATAGGTTACTATGCTATAAGCTGCATGTTTAGGCTTATTTATCAGTTTCCTGCTATGAAAGCAAAACTTTGTCACTTGCAAGAGAAGTTATAGGTGCTGCTTCTACATGCAAAAAACCCTCGCCCTGTGCTTATAGGCTTTGTTTGACTATCATCTTATAATCTTAGCTCTCCATGTATCCTAGACAATGCAAATATCCACTGCTTATTCAGCAGTTTATATTGCCAAGTTCTATCTGTACATCTAGTATTTAAATAGTTTGACTTGCACCACGTTTTGTTTAGGAGCATGTGCGCAGGTGATCACATGATTTGAGCACATATTTTGCTTTCGCAATTATATTATATCTATTTGCCAATGACTTTAGACTGTGTACCATACGTCACAAGGTCCTACTCTAAAAGTGACTGGCCAAGAAACAATGCTCAAGCACAAGTGGAACTCGTGACAAACTATGCAAGTATCTCTTAAGACTATGTTTTGCACAATGTTTTATCAGTCTCAAATTACACTCCTTCAAACATGAGTAGTAATTCAGGGATAATATTTTGTAGGTTTTATAAAAATTAGGCTTATTCTTGCAAAGCTGAATACATTAAAAACTGCCGTTATTCCAACCTAACTGTATTAACTACATGGCAAATTGTAGCAAAATTGCTCAAAGAGAAAAAATATTGAAATTTGTATATTATATGCCAAGTGACTCATAAAAATAGCTTAAAGCTTGTTTAATA
This sequence comes from Bugula neritina, assembly GCA_964035545.1. Classification (NCBI taxonomy): domain Eukaryota; kingdom Metazoa; phylum Bryozoa; class Gymnolaemata; order Cheilostomatida; family Bugulidae; genus Bugula; species Bugula neritina. The sequence continues at coordinate 25,044,889 of OZ037766.1, read as the reverse complement.
CTTGGCGAAAAACTAAAATCATGCAACTAGATTCGATTATACTCTTAGTAGTACAATAACAATTGCCTAGTTTTTTGAATAAAATATTGTTGTGTGTTTTTATAAAGCTATGTGCAAATGTCCCATAGGGGGGAAGCTGTGCCAAATACAATGGACATTCTCTGAAATTTGAAGTGAAGAGTTGTCCCCTCCCAAGATGGCCTGATCACGAAGTTTACAGGTTACCAGCAAACTGTGCTACAAATGTCTGCAGAGTACCTCCCCATTCTTCATATCAAAAGAAGATGCAGAAACTTGGTTTTCAGGTCATTGGATAAGGCAATTTGCTTGTGTGCATTTGTTTTTGACGTTTGAAAATAAAAACCATTAACTCCATTTATAGAATTCTTGGATGCTTTTCTATATTATTATATAAGTTAATAAAAAGACTTATCGGCTTCAACAAACATTTGTGTTGTATAATAAAAAGTTAGCACCCACAGCGAGTTTGTTTTAGCAAAATAATTTTATTCAAATATGAAAACCTTGGCCTAATTACATATATTATATGTTATTGAATAAAATATTTTAATGACCAATGCTTATATTTTAACTAGTTATAACTAGTTAAATAGTTAACTATTTTAACTATACAAAGTAATTGTAGTAGCTCTACAATTTGAAAATATTATAGTTCAAAAGTAATTGAAAGAAAAAGTTATAATACTATTTACATTCAACGATTAATAGTTGGTTTGTTCATCGCTTTTAGTTTCGTTTTTAAATTTTCCCGCATTATAGTGCTTCTGCCTTAATTCATTAAATGAAATGTTTAAAACAGATTCTTTATCATCTGAACTTCCGCTCAGTGATGAAACAGAGTGTTTGGGCAGACATGCTGCACTTTTATAGCTCAACTTATTATCTAAACCTTCTTCTGTCTTCTCTAAGGAAAAAATTTGTAGTTGCTGTTGTTGTTGCTGTTGCTGTTGTTGCTGTTGTTGTTGTTGTTGTTGTTCTTGTTGTTGTTGTTTTTGTTTGGCTATGGCATATATAATCTCCTACAACATTGCAGGTAGAATAATATAATCATTTTCTCAAAACTGTGTAATATTATGTAGACTAAACCTTAATGAAAGTATGTTTGCTTTCAAACATAAAGTATGATGCAATACAATATAAGAGGGCTTTTGTTTGTTGTGCAATTGTTGTACTAATTGAATACAAAAATGCACTTTATTGTTGAAAGTTATTTTCTGGACCGAGCACCATTTTGCAATTTGCCTCTTGGCAATTTTATATTCAACATAAATAAAATAATTTTAATGGAAATAAAAAGAAACATAAAATAAGAAGAGTTCAAACTAAAATTGCAAAAATCTTAGATAACTGATTATAGCAATTTATTGCATCATGTTATGCAACCGAAAAGCAGTAAAATTAAGTGCACATACATACAAAGCAGCCTTTCCTAATGCTAAGATTTCTTTTCAATGCAAATTCAGCAGTAAAACTTTGGCTTTGTATGTAATTATATCTCAAACATTTAACTATTTCATATCTATATATTTATGTTATATGTAGCATTTGTGATGCAAAGCATAAGTACAATATTCTAAAATGCTTTAATATTTTTATCAAATTGCAAGACCCGGATATTACTATTAGTATAACTTAGCATTTACCTCGCTCTCATCTGCTGGAGGTAACACTTGAGATGTAGATGAAATTTTTGGGTAAGCCGTTTGACTTTTATGTACCCCAATTAGTTGTACAGTAGACTAAAAACAGAGCAACTACATAACTTTAAATAGAATATAAAATTAAACATGATAATTAATAGCAGCAAAAATAATTAAAACCATGCGAATAACATATACAATCATGTTGTTCATGAAGTAGCAATAAAAGTTAAAAATAAATAATTTCCAATTGTACTTGACTTTTATATAAAAATGAAAGTACTCTGTATTTTGCATTTTAATAGCTATTACCTATAATTTTTAACATTCAATGCCAATATAATATCTTTGCTTAATTTATAACTATAAACATGAAAGCATTATTTACCAAAGAGAAGGTAACTCCCAATGGTTGTAAATTTGCTCTGATTACTCAATAAATTATAAATTTGATAGTAAAATGCAAATTAAACAAAGCAAAAAGGGCCCTTTAATTATTTAACAAATAACAATATAAGTGTATATAATGCTATTTTATTCTTACTATAATATTCGTAACAATAACGTAATACTAACTAACAAGATCCTCTTACTTCATGCAAACCTTAGTGCATGTTAATACAAATATACACTAATTATATATTTTTTACAAATTTTACACTGTATTTACTTTTGCAATCAAATTTTCTAAACAAGCATTTTCACAATGATTATTAGGGAAAGATTTTAAACAATATAAAAATAACATACGTAGGAACTCCCTTGAACGCCTAGCTTAGTGCCACTACGTATAACACTGTGTTCTGTAAGCGGAGAAGCCTTACACATTGACATGGGGGTGCAGCTTTTGGTACCAGCGACAATATCATGTGTATAGTAATAATATACTTCTGTTTCACGACAGCAGCACGATCCCATTGCATTAGCTAGCATCTCTTAAAATATTGTAACAAAGACTGGTCATTACAGCTTCACTAAACATTTAGAATACATCAGCAGTGTTTTCACTGTTAAGAGTTTGCTTAATGCAGTTTTTAAAAAGTTATATAGTAAAACAAAGTTCCTGCAAGTTTATTAATAAATTGAATTATTGAAATTTTTTCTAAATTCTTATAAAAAGAATTTTTAAAATTCCATTGCAAAATTTAAGCTGTGCATATTATATATAATTATATTATGCTAAAAAATGCCTAAGATATAAACTTATGATGAAATTTAATTTAATATTTTTATCTTACAGTTTACACTAAAATATTTTACTAATGCTTAATTATGATGGATTTCGGCTAAACCAATTTTGCATTGATTGAAGTCAAACCAAAAACTTGCCCTGATGATTATAATTTTCAACTGAACTAAAAATTATATATTTTTCAAAACTATTATTTTGCCTCTAGTGAAAGTATGAGTTAAGAACTCAACTGTAAATGTGACTATTGAGAGCTTGATATGTCTTTTAATTAATCATAAATCATGGCCCAACAATAAATAATATACTCTATGTAGTAGCAGATTGTCTGATAAAATATTCTCAGTAATGCACTCAGATTTAGTATTTGTCAATTTTCAATTTTGAAAAAAAAACCTTGCAATGGCTGCTAAAAAATGATATGTAAAAAGCACTTTATTGTCTTATTGATATAAAATAGTTTTAGATTAGGTAACTTCCCATAGAAATAACAACTTAATTAATAAGTATTTAAGAAACAAAAACCATTTCAAGGAATTGTGAAATATAATTATGATGGAATACAAAATTAATATTATACCATCAGAGATTACAACTTTTCATCAGGCTAAGGGCCTGAGAAGAAAAACTATAAACTTTTATACAAACCAGAATAAAATCACAACTCTGAACTGAAAACCTGAATATAAAAAAAACAAATTATAAAATATTACAAATACTTTTATAAGACCATATAAAATCTCACATAGCTATGCAGCTAAATAAGCAAAACTGTGAGTGCAGAACGTAGAATGTATTTAGTACTTCACAACCACTGATAATAGAAACTAGTGACTATAGTAGTAGCACCACATATGCTGGTATACTTGTGTTCACTATGCATACTAAAAATATATGAACTGTATCTTCCGTAGAAATAAATTGCTGCCGTTAGGCTAAAACATTACCACAGAGTCTAGTAACAATACTCTTTTGCCAACTTAGACATCTGCTTAGGGTCTACCGCTTTCTATCTCTGCCTCTTCATCTTTATATTCTATAGCAAATCATACAACGTTCAACTAATCGTTGCCCTTGAACTTGGCATTTTTCGGGTTTTGAGAGACGTCCCTTGGCGTATCTCATTCAACAGCATATCCACTAAGCACACGTCATTTTCTTTTACTCCTAAAACATATACAAGTACGTTACGACACTTCATCATTTCATTGTTGCGAAATAATTTTATAGATATATAAATAAAAGTCATGATATGTTTATTGTGACTGCAACTGCAGACTAAAGATGGTCTTAAATAGGTCAAACACCTATGGTATTTATAACTCTTATGCTGTACAATCATATATACATCGTGTTTTTGAGTACAAATATTTGTAGTTTTACAATCTTTCCTAATGCAGGCTAAGAATGCTGTATAAGGAGTTGCCTTCTTTTGACTGTAACCTTTTGACTGTAACCTTTTGACTAGCAAAGCCACCGCTGCTGCTAGTATGCGCGAACACATATATAAGCAGGAAGGAACATTTATCTTTTATTGAATTATTTCCAATCGACATCATGTACTAGTTAATTTTTTCAAAAAAAAGTATAATGTACACAGTGCATGGGTTATTCTGTCATACTTGCTGCAAATTAAAACCTCTCAGACTTCATCTCACTGAGATAATAATATAATAATATATCATTTTAATATTACTTTGGCAAAGCATGCATTATACAAATACACATCCTTACCTCTACATATTAAACATGGATATCCTCCCTATACGCAATATAACATATAGTAATGAACAGGTATATTAATAAGATATGTAGTATTATGCTGCTGAGAAAGAACACTGTCTAAGAAATAAACTTAGCTCTAGTTCCTAAGTATAAAAACACGCATACAAACACATACATACACACACTGCATATGTATGTTTATAAGATAAATTATAAAATCTAAGGTATTATGCATGTCATACTTGTAATATCAAAATTACAGCAGACAAAAATTGTTTGAACATCCAAGATGCTCCGCTATATTGGAGACTGATTGAAAACAAATGGACAGAAAAAAGATGAGTGAATTGCTTTGTGAGAGTATTCCGATTTATCCTACAATTTGACACTAAATTTGTAAAATAAAAAACAAATATATATGTTTTGCATATTTTAAACTGAAAATTATACTTTTAGGTAGAGCATTGTGTAAAAATAAGTCCCATAGTTATGTACTACAGATAGGCAAATAATTTTAGTGTGAAAAACAAGTTTTATCGTGATTCAATGCTAATACAGTTAGATGTATGCAAACGAATACTCACTCTGTAAGGAGTTCTTAGGGGCTCCCCCAGATCCACTCGGATCTAAACTTTTACGACGTGCCAATTCAGCCTCCTGAGCTTGCTTTCTTTTCAGTGCTCTCTCCTCTTGTATTTTCCTCTGCTCATTATCCTACATGCACCACAAGTCATCTGATCAACTGATTATTGAAAAACTAGAATATTTCTTTAAATTTTTCAGAAGGAAATCTTTACAATTGCTAAAATTACTTTTCGAGCAAAATAATTTGTTAAAATATATATCATTAAAATAACTTTATACATGCCCTTCTTAGACATACATCAACTAGCCCGTTATAATTAACCACTTAGGACAACTTAAAACTTTTAAAAGGTATTGCGCAAAGTAAACAATAACAATAATTTTCTTAGAGCTGCCTTTAGAAAAGACACAGCATATTTTTAAAAATGGTTTAACTTGAGTCAGTAGAGAACATGTAGATAAAGAATGAGCAGACAATTCCGAAATATTGTGAATTTTCTTCTAAATATTATTTATAGTCAAGTGTAACAATAAGTTAGATAAATGTCAACTTTCTTGTAAACAATATTTTGGTCAAAACCCTCATCTGCAATGACAAGCAGTTGTTTGCTAATAGACCAAAGTCAGCTTACTACTCAAATTTACCCACAGTGGAAGTTCACTTCAACAGGCCCATATACATGTTTAACAACATGTAACCAACATGTATTTGGTGAGAATTAGTGTTGATAAACCTAACTAATCATTACACTATATTTTGTATGCACAGACCATGACTCACAGGTAAGGGAGATTGGACAAATTATAAAAAAATATATCAAAATGACAGTTTATTCGAGGATAAATTGTGACTAAGACAACAAATCTATTGCTTTTACCTTTTTGCACTGTATAACTTTCTCTAGGAAAGTGTTGAGATTTCCAAAGAACTCATCCGCATCAAATTTCTTGACTTCTTCACAAAAGAATTCAGCCATCTTTTGAGAATCACTCTATGTAGTAAAATTTTGAAACTCTACACATATAACTTCAATGGCATGTTAGGTTGGTTATATTCAATACCGTCTTGCATCAAAAGTCACAGCAAATTATATCAAATAAAAAATAGACACAGTTGCATTTACTGTGATTTAAATATTTTAATTTTGCTTGTATTTTCTTGAGCATTTCTTCTCCCATATCTTCACTTCTATAGCCTTATTGTCACTATTGTTACCATGACTACTACTGCTGCTGTTTTTGAATCTATGACTACAACTGCTACGCCTGCTGCCAGCAGTGCATAACCACTACCAATGTTGCTGCCGCTGCTACTTCATATTGTAATACACACCGCAACTAAAGCACAGCATCATATTAAACCAGAACTGTTAGTTTATGTAAACATGCTTTGCTTATACGCATTATCATGTTTATTCTGGAAAGTCTATTCTAGAAGGTTATATCAAGTTTGCTTAAAGATAGTATAGAATACCTTCACTGAGCTATAAAGAGATAACAATTCCTGAATCTGCTCTGTAACATTAGTTATGTAGCTGGAATATTGCTCTTTTACTTCTGGGTTGGAATTGCTGATGCGTTTTTCAATTGCTTCAACTTTTCCCTTTACTTGTCTTATTTCAACCTCTTGTTGGTCAAGGGAGATTCTGAAACATAAATTAATTAATTAAGTAATTTATCTTACTTACAAAAAGCCACTATAATATGTTACATGCAATATATTATTGAAATAATATACTATAAGGAAAATATTATATTGCATGTAAACATTCCAGTTTAGATAAAAAAGTATTTGCTATAAAAGAAAAAAAATCCTTTTTAATCTTTCATTGTCAGTCAAATAAGCATATAAAGTTGACACTATTCAAATAATTAGTTTGATAGATATTAAAAAGCAATCTACTTTAACTTAAATTGAAATTAAACAGCTTGAGATGATAAATAATGGAAACATGAAAAAAGAATCTATCTGCCCATTTTACTATACAGAAAAACACAGATGGGCAAGCACATTTGCACATTGACATGAGAAAATATCAGCAAAAATAATGCTAAATTTATGATTATGAAGGCTTTAGAAATATGTTTTAAAGTTCTATACCAACTGCCCCAGGAAATAATAATCTATTAACCACAGATAAACTAACTATAGGCTACCTCGAAATTGCCTTGAGTATGGGGCCAAGATGTTGAACGAAATCCAGAACATTTTGATTCTGGCCTACAATTTCTTCCACAATGTAATGCAGTAAGGTTACGCGCGCTCTGTTGGCTTTTGTGTCAACCAATTTTAGTAGAGAAGATATTTTGAAACCCTGTGCATCACCAGAGTATTTTCCCTACAAAATAGGACCATGAATAATAATGCAAGTAACGAAAAAGAAATGATGGCAACAACAAAATCATATTTATTATTAGTCATTTTTATTCAAATTTTGGTGCTTGTAACCATCATTACCAATGGAATTTCTACATTGCAAAACAATCATTACAAAACATGACCATAATGCTAGTTTACTGCTATGCATTGTGGGAAGTTAAATTTGTTTAACAAATTTGAAAAACTTCTTGATACAGAAGAAAATGTGAATGCATCACCATTAACAAAACTTTAAGCAGGTTTTTAAATAAAATATATACACACCTTGATGGTATCACAATTATTTCACACATCTGTATAAGTTTTAGCAAATAAATTCATATAAAACAATGAAATTGATTAAAAATTAAAATGTTAAACCTGGCACTAGCAACTTTACTTACAGTGTTGATAAAATTTCCAAGCTGCAAAACCAAGCGTAGAAATGCATCCAGGGATTTTAACTCCATTGTCTCTTTAATTGCCTTTTGATAACATTTGATGTTAGCAGTTATTTCTGTTGAGATACTAGCAAACTCAGTTCTTACTATCATAGTTTCTATTCTCAGCTTGTAATCTGGTAGCAGAGAAGACAATTACTGTAGTCGTGTTACTGTTCAATATATTATTACATATCTCACCAGAGTGGCATTTAGTAATACACTTTTTTTCAGCCTCATCAACATTGAAAAGAAGACTGCAGCCTTCACATAATTGCACTAATTTTTAATTCAAATAAACCATACAGCATGATATATAATGTAATCTTAAAAAGAATTAGGATGCTTTGAAACTAGATAATAATGACAAAGCAGTCTCGGAGATCATTTAATTGAAACATGCAGAAATGCTATATCTTGCCTCAATAAAGTCACAACTTCTATCCATAAATTTTCTAAACGAATTATTTTCATATTAAACTACATAGAGAAACTGAAAAACTGGTAATATTCTGACATATTGCTAGTACCTGATAATGTTATCAGCTCTCGGTAGAATTTCTCAGCTGTTCCCAGCTTTGTGACGTCACCGTCAAAGGACTTAATTGTCTCTGCCTAATCGTAATATATTTGCATTGTTTAAGAGTAAACAGATTAAAGTAATACAAACACATTCTAAAAGATATTGCAAATGTTTCAACTTTAACTTGTTCTCCATATATTGGAAAAATTTATGAAAGTACTTTATTTTATAATGGTGCACCTCTCAATTATAAAATTATAAAAGTAACCCGTGGGAGAACATTATGAAATAAGAGAAAATAGTGAAGTTGTCATACCTCGTCTGAAGTTGGTAAAATCTTAAGAAGTCCTAGTAGTTTCTCCTGACCAATGAGCTCATAATCACCGACCTTTATTTTCTCAACCACCTCAGAGTTTGGCATTTTAAACTGCTTCATAAATATGTTGACATTCATGCTTTTCTTGGGGTCTAGCAAAGTCATCTTCAAGAAAGAAATACAATTATGTTATAATTATCACCATTAGACGCATTATTTAATGACTAATCAACCCTTTCAAGTGCAGCGTTCATAGGTGAACATAACTTACAGTATAAAGTGACTAATAAAAAATTAATATACGAAAAGGTTAAGTCACAATTTCTTGTCACATAATGTTGATATGGACAATCAGCTGCATGTCAATAATTCCTCTGCTACTAAATTAACCAATTATACTGCTAGTAGCTCAGCCAAACAATTAATTACTTATTCAGTTGGTTTGATGTGATCATAATATGAGTTGTATCATTGGCCAACCTAACAACTAATACACATATACATGATGTACACTGTATATTATAATGTATATTCACCTCTTCAGATTTCTTTTTGACCTTCTGATCTGCTGGAGCAGCTGCACTCTTATCAACGATTTTCTGGCAAAAAAGCTCTTCTACTTTCTTGTAGTTTGGAGAGACTTTGTCTTCAACAAGGGCTACTTGAGCCCAGACATTGTTTCCTGAACCTGTAACATTCAAGGCATCATAAAGTAAGTAACAAGCTAGTCAACATTTCCAATACGAGCATTAAATAGTGGAGTTTACGGCTATCAACTAGAGAGCCCAGGCTCACATAACTGTAGTTCCCAGGCTTTAAAATTTTTCAACAGTTAATTTTTTGTCATGTCAGCACTGATCTGATTCTAATACATTAGAGCTGCCTTATAGATTTGAAGACATGGTGGACAACTGATAAAAAAAGCTCAGTTTTGTTTGGTAAACATGTTTTGATCACATTTTAGAATATGCTTTAGAAATATACGAGGCTCTGCAAAACCTGTAAATAAAAATGACCCTGTACAATACATCCCAATGTGTTGGTGCCTATAACATAGTTACTTACTTTCCAACTGTTTGTTTTGTAGTTTGGCCCAGTTATAAGTTTTCATTTTTCTACCAGGCTTAGGAGTAAACACAATGCAACCACTTGGCCTCCTGCCAGGTAAAACCAAAGGTGATCCACATCCAGGTGGTGGTGGAGCAAGGTTGTTGAAAAAGCCTGGAGGTGGTGGCGGGCCAGGTACTCCGGGTGGTGGTGGTGGAATACCGGGTGCTCCAGGGGGTGGTGGTGGCGGCGGAATGCCGGGTGCTCCGGGAGGTGGTGGTGGAGGAGGAATACCAGGTACTCCAGGAGGTGGTGGTGGTGGAGGAATACCGAGTGCTCCAGGAGGTGGTGGTGGAGGAGGAATACCAGGTGCTCCAGGAGGTGGTGGTGGTGGTGGAGGAATACCCGGTGCTCCAGGAGGTGGTGGTGGTGGAGGAATACCGAGTGCTCCAGGAGGTGGTGGTGGAGGAGGAATACCAGGTGCTCCAGGAGGTGGTGGTGGTGGTGGAGGAATACCCGGTGCTCCAGGAGGTGGTGGTGGAGGAATACCGGGTGCTCCGGGAGGTGGTGGTGGAAGAGGAATACCAGGTGCTCCAGGAGGTGGTGGTGGTGGAGGAATACCGGGTGCTCCAGGAGGTGGTGGTGGAGGAGGAATACCGGGTGCTCCAGGAGCTGGTGGTGGTGTGGGAATAAAGAGGGCTCCAGGAGGTGCTTGTGGAAGAGGTGGTGGAGGTGGAATGGCAGTCGTGTTTGGCACATGTGAAGGAGAAATCGCTGCTTCATTAGGTACTTGTGATGGTGATGAGACACCTTTTGTTTTTGCTAAGCTTGTGTCTAAAGCATAGAAATTATGCATTCAAGATTAAAATTCCAATTTCTAATACCCAAATGGTTCAGAATAGGACTACTTAGCACAAATATAAAAATGATTTAAAAACGCTTTGACAGTTTTCTGCTGCAAAACATTGCTCATTCCCCAATTAAACTTTTAGCCAAAGTAAAAATTTCAACATTGTTGTCAAATTTCTCTAGACGAACATAAAAAATTGTTAGTACCAAAAGAAATTTGCAAAAAAATGCTCGTTTGATTTTTCTAACCTGTGACATCAATTTGTTTCTGGTCCAATTTTTCTTCTTTGATGGAGGTTAGGCTTTGGTTGCCAGAAAACTGGAAGTAAATGACAACCAGTAAGTTCAAGTGCAATGAAGCATCTCTTAACATCTCTAACTAGGATAAGTCCATAGGCTAACATACATTTGACTATATTTTAGAAAGTGACTTGAGAATGAACTGTATCACTATGCCTAACTTGCTGTTTGTTAACATAATATTCTTACATGGTACTATTTAGTTCAATGTTTCTCTGTTTCAATCATATTGAAAACAAAAATAGTTGAACAAAATTGATCTTCTACAAAAGAATGTTCTATTTAAGATTATGAGGTCTTTCTAAGATTATAACTAGATCTAACCAAATCAGTTTTACAAACATTGGCTGGTTTTGAGTAGTATTTTGGATGAGTACAAAAATATACACTTTTAATACGGGAACAGTTGTCATTTAAAAAGTGTTGAGCAATTGAAAAATGATAATTATGAGTTACTGTAACTACACAATTTCACATAGCACATTTGATAAGAGAAAAGGGGAATTAGCAAGATTGTTTGTATACTACCTGTGAAGATTTGAAAGTTTTCACACTAAAAACTTTCAAGTTTTAAACCAACTATTTTCAGCTCACAAAATTTGACTAATTATGTTTCACTAGTCAAAATATTTGAGGAAAAACCAAATATTTGATCTAAATCATGTAAGCAAAGATAAGTACCACAGCTGGTGAGTTAAACCAGTTCTATTGGTCAACTAAGTTTGTGCTGCAGCCAGTGACTCTGGCTAACGCAGGTGATGTTTTGAACGACAAAGTTTTCTATATATGAACTACAAAACTCAGTACAGTGCTCCCTCTATATCTCACTAAACCTCAATTCGTGACATAGTATAATATCCTATTTAACTAATGGATCCTTAATCTCAGTCCAGTCAGTTGGTTTGTCTACACACATATACATAAACAAAAAAACTGGAGGTTCAAGCCCTTCTCATAACCTATGGAATTTTTCAAGAAATGAATCCATGATTTGCAGATCTGGAGCGAACTATACTGCTAGAAATAATGTTCACAAAAATTAGGTAACCTCTCAAGTTATAATTGCTCTACAATTGATGAAATATGTATGTCTCACAATCAGCTTACAGCTACAGGGCTAGACAACGAGTAGCATACATGTATTAAAGTTTGAGAAAGATGGTGAAAGTATTTGAAGCAGATTAAACGCAAGTGTACAGTATAGTTATGACACGGTGTAGTTATCAACTCACACTAGTATTGGATATCAAGGGCATCACATTCGCTGACTTCGCAGCTTCAGCCATTTGCCCAATCTCCGCTAGGTGAGGATTTTTGAAAGCAAAAAGTAGTTTTTCAACTTCCGTTGATTTATCGCAGACTGAGAGACGTAAAGTTATAGCAGCCATTGCTTCCCACAATACATCACTGTAAACAAAAGGAAGCAGAAATTTAATACAATCACTGCCAGCAATGGTAAATGTTGATATTTTTATATGATGACCAGGCATTAGATGTATAGCTTATATTATAGTGCAGCAAACCTGTTAACGACACCAACTGTTAAATAGTGAGCATTTCGACTTACTTGCAGCTAGAGTCAGCCATTGTTCCTATATTGTAGAGAATACTTAGAAACGATTCTGACTGAGGAGTGTCGCAAACCTGCAAAGACATCTCTGAATATTTAGTCTTCAACTTTGGTAAATTCTAATTTCTATTGTTAACTTATAAAATAAAGAACTTGTGCAACTAATTAACTTAAAATTGGCTCTAGCATTATACTAGTGTCATTTAAACTATACCAAGTGCTAAGTATTTTTTCTGAATAATTAACTATATTCAGATATGCCAGGATACTATTACATCACAGAAAAGCTTTCATTTTACTTCACTAAAATAAAATACTTTATAATAAAAAAGTACAATAAATGAAGTAGATCTGCTATTTATTTTAGTGCACCTTGCTGAAGATGGAATTGAACGCCCCGAGGTGTGATGCAGCAAAGTCTACATCATCAAGAACCTGGTCTTCATCTTCATGCATACTCTCCAGAAAACGTTCACACTGAATCTGCAGACCCTCATCCTCATCGTTGACAAACTTATGAACAAGGTCAAGGATGTTCAGACCTAAACAAATTGAAGTTAAATGTTGTTTGTGAGATTTGGAAAAATATTGCTTTGCAACCAAAATGGTTTCATTAAATTCTAGTTGTACTCTTCACTGACCACAAAATATTAGTCCACACAGTCCTACATTCTTGTCTGAATTCAAATTTAAATATGAAGCCTCCAACTACTTGGTAGAAATTTTATTTTGAAAATGGTAATTGAAAACAAAACTATTCATCCGTTTAAATTCTCAAGTGCTCAACTTGAAAATTAATTAAACTATTAATATAAAATACTAATCAAAAATTAGAATGAAGAAAATAAACATGGGTTTGAAGTATATGGCACAGATATGTTAATAAGATGGTTGAAATTGATGCTACAAGAAATAAATAACTAACCAATAAATTCGCTTCGAAGAATCCTACGATGTTCTCCGGTCGACCAATCAACATTTCCCTCCACCATACAGTTGACTAGTAGCAGTAGACTAGACTTGTACTGTGACAACTCAGCTGACTTTAGCTCATTCACTAGAATACTAAATCTGTATCTTTGCTTATTAACTTTCTAAAATAAATCAATCAAAATAATTATAATATAGAAATATATTATGGTTATATATTTTGTATATGGTTATGGTTATATGTTATGTATATTACATTTGCTTATAATATGGAAACTTTATATGCATTTATATTGCAGTTGCTTATATAATAGCAGTTTATAAAAGCAGAGTGATTCTGGGGTGATCAATTAGAATTTCTTTTTTGGGTTGTTTGATGTATCAGAGAGCATAATGGTTCTGCCCATCTTGCTAGTGACAAAGCATATTTTTAGTAAATACTGTTACCTAGTAAACCACATTATCAATTATCATAGATAAAGTTACAATTCTATCATCTCATTTCAATTTTTATAATTATTTCATGATACAAATTTCAGCAGCATAAAAGTGGAATCGTTGCTGCAGGACCAAGCTCTCAAGTTTTATGAGTAGAAAAGTTTGATTATAACTGAAACCTGGCAATAAATAACATTTTAAATACACCTACATTGCATTGTATAAACTATAACACCACTCTAAAAGCTGTGGACATTTTCAGCCAATTTCATATGAACTTAGACCAGTGAGTCTCAACAGTATTTGAGTCACAGCTTAACATTTATAATAACTTATTGGATGGAAATTGTTAACAGAATTATTTCCAGCAGCTTTCCAATAATTGACGGAAGCAATAAAAGTCATTCAAGTTGTTGTACGGCAAGTAAAATGACTTACTTTAAAATGCTCAAGCGCATGAAGTGTAGTGTTATAGCCTTCTATAGAGTATTGAGTGAGTGCAGCCAGTAACTCTATGACTTGTTTCTTCACCAGGGTATTTGTAGTATCCAATGCTGCAAGATAACATAACATAAGATTAATATAGAAATTAAATAGAAAATTAAAATTTAAAAATATTATATTTTCTCATAGAATCCGATAGATTACAAATAAAAGTATGCTAAAAATTTAGCTGTTTCAAATATTAGATGACCCAAAAATCTTAGAAACTGCCTTAGTTGTGGTGAAACATTACAATGTAGTAATTTTACATTTGAGAAGTAATTAAGTAAACACACGGAATGTGGAAGCAATTTATTCAACTCAGTACATAGTCACCTTCCCATGTGAAGCAGTGGAAGGTGACACAGGAATTGGTGATATGTTACAATTTAAATTGAAAAATACCGGTGGAGATGTTGAAAGTTTGAACAAAACTGGCCTGTTAACCAAGCTACAAGAGCTAGAGGGAAATTTCAACATACAAAATTTAGAAAATCTATGATCTGTAAACTGAGATTGAGTCATATTAGTACAGAGTCTGATAGGAAACCAATTGCGCATAAGAAATAGTAGAGCAGCGCCTGATACAAATCTACAAAGCAAGCTGTAACCTAATTAGGTGTATAATTATTTTTTATTTGCATCACAAAATGATGTAAGTATTATACCTGCAGTCAATGACTCATGTAATTGTGAAGCTGTAGCTATTAGCTATACCAACAGTTAAATGGTGACTTAATAAACTTAAAGCTGGTGCTACTGGCAGTTGAACTAGATTGTACTAATAGAGACTTAAAGTTACACTTACAGTTACACTTACAGTTACACTTACAGTTACACTTACAGTTACACTTACAGTTACACTTACAATTACACTTACAGTTACACTTACATTTACAGTTACAATTGCAGTTATATTTACAGTTACAATTGCAGTTATATTTACAGTTACAATTGCAGTTATATTTATAATACGAACACTATAAAATAATAATATTAATATTGTAGTAGTTTAAAGCCAGCCCAAGCTGCATTATCTTTAGTCACCCTTTCGGACTCCAATACTACTCTAAGAGTAGGTCTAACTAAGTCTAACTCTAATGACTTGAAATTGAATAAAACTATGAACTTAAATAGAAGTAGAAGTAGACGGACTAACCAGAAATAAGCTGCCTAGTTGGTTCACTGTGATGTATGAAGTATTCTAATCCAACTTTACTGTTCATAACGGCTCTGACACACTCTACACACTCTAGTAAACACATGGCCTCTCTTATTTGGGTAACTCTCTGTGCGCTCATAGTTCCAACCATATCCAACAATCTGTGTAGAAACAGGAAGTAGAAGTCAGGAATGCAGTTATAACAAAGATTTATTTTAATTGGATATCTTCAGTGAATGTAAAGCTGTGTCAACACTCTAAATAAGTATGTACAAAACCTTTGTAATAATATGTTATGTAATAAATGTAGGCTCTGCTCCTTAATAACGTGCAGTATTCTTGAAAATAATGATTGTATATATATATATTGAAAGGACATATATGTCTCTTTGTAAGGGTTAACAATAATGCTGAATGTGCTAAGAAAATAGCAGTAGGTGTAAAGTTGGTGACAACAAGTTTGAATTTTTTTCAAATAACATTAATAACTTGAATTTGAAATTCAAAACTGAATCTCATGTTTTTGTGGGGGAAAAGATTATCAGAATATAAATATTAGCTAATTAAAGTAAATATTACAAAGTAGGATTCTTCATTATGAATGCAGTAATAATACAAAAACTATCTACTACCATTTTATCTATCTATGATAACTCTGCAACGTTGAAATAATAGCGTAGATTGTACAATGGCAGCTCTATTTATTAGAAAAATAATGTCTCAACACCAATTATCACACACACAGCTAACTTTCAAAAAAATTTCCTAGAAATTTCTTATAATCTAAATAGAAAAGTAAATGACAATTTTTACTAACAAGAAAAATTTTAAGTTTTATAGGTACTTGAGGACAGCTTGAATATTTAGTTTCTTAGCTGCTGCACTGACTTACCAGTTCCTAGTATGTCTGAAACTCTTAGCCATTAAGACTTAACAACTAAAATTAGTGATCAACTTTGCACAATGTCACCTACTGTTCAAGAATAAAAGTTTATGAATGTTGACTGAAAGCAGTGATAGCTGTGCTCAGGAAGCTTTGTATGTAGCCAACCCATTTACTTTTGGACAGATATCCTTCTGGTATGATGTATTTATGTAGTCACGCCTAAGTGCATGTCACCCAGAGAGATATGTAATTGGCTGTAGACTGGGATATCTTAATACAGGTTATAGTTAGATTATGGGCTCTGGTTGACTTTGACTTGGTAACGCAGCATTTAGCAAATTTCCATTTCATTAATATTTTTTGCATCATTAGCTATCCAATTGATGATGCTAGATGATTTGAGGTAAGTGCAGTAATGGAGAAATTGAAAAGTTTGTGTTTTAGATTAAAAATGTATCATAAGAAGTTATGTTCTTGCGAGAATTTCAAGCCTCACCTCAAACCTAAATTTGATAAAAAAATTAAATAGCTTGGGCTACCTCAATTTCTCCACCACTGCTACTAAATGGATAATTTTATAGATTACAAACTCAGTCAGTGTGTGGTATCTTGGCATTCCCTCCCTCTTAACAAAAGCTGCATTTTCAGATGAGTAGATATTGTCCGATGAAACAAGGTTTATATGATTTATTGTTATGCCAACCACTGGAAAGGTGATACATTTTACTACAGCAATGTACTATTAAATGAGATCAGCTTTCAACTTACTACTGATAGCAGTAGTTTAAGCTTTTTATCTCGAGTAAATAAAAATTCGCTGATGAAAAGCTTTATTTTACATGGAAGTGGATACTGGTTTGACCAACAGGAATGCACAACTATATGCAGCGTATTATTCTGATCATATATATCACATATAGTGGACATAAAATCTACAATTTAGCCCTGATATCTGTCATGATTGAATTAGCAAAAGTATTTTTAAAGTAGTAGAACTTTTGTCACAGTTTGTTTAACATTCACAAAGAAACTTTTAGCCCTTTTGCATACCATTATTATTCTGTCTTGAGAACTAACAGCTATCTTTTTACCTAAAGATTTTATCAGAAAACTACATCAAAACCAGGTTTTGTAAAATAGTACAATTAGAGACTTTATATGATAATTTGTGAAAAAAGGAGTTATACTATTTTGTGTTACATTAAGGAAATAACTGCATGCATGTAAATAATTATAGTGTCATGTTAGTCAAGCAATACACAATTTGGAGTTATCACTCCTTTATATTGCTTTCCTTGTAACAAGTTATTCTCATCATAAGTTGCTAAATACTTTAGAGTAAAAACAAAGAGCAAAAAAGCTGATTTTAAAAGTAATTTGCTTATTCAACTCTTTCATAGAAAAACTTATTGAAATTTGAATACAGCAATTTACATCAGTACCACCAGTAAACTAGATTCATTAGAAGAAAAGCTTGACATTTAATGATAAGGTAGTTTAACAAATTTTAAAATTAATGACTCAACTTTTGACATTTTCAAATGTTGGGATGCCAGAGGCAAAAAAGGGAAAACCCTATAACCAGCCTAACAGGCTAATTGATATCCAACCTTGCAAAACTTCAACAGTTTTGTAAACACTTGAGAGATGCGCAAATACCATAAAATTGATACTTCCAACCACATATGGAACATACAATAACTCCATTATGTCATAGTCCTTAAATGACCTAGTTGCTATTGACAACCAATGTGTTATTCATGAGTTTATTTTGAGACAAGTGATTCCTAAGGAGTACTTAATTATTCCTAGTAAACATTCCAGGAAATCAAGGGTATAATATTATTATGAAGGGCTTCAATATAACAACTCTTATACAAATGAGGTCATTTTTAAATATAAATACATTTGCTTAATAAGTTTTAAATTGAGTTAAACCCTATAACAAATTTGACATAGTAATATCAGCTTGACTGCATGACAAGTAAACAATCACACTTTATGAACTCACAACTGCAGCAAGCAAAAATGTATCAGCAGTTTCCCCCCTCCCCCCAAGTAGTGTGCATAGATGTAAAATTAAAGCAAGTATGCCGATTTTTAATTATAATTATTTATTTTATGAAGCATTTTATGGTCTGTATACATTTCATTGTTATGTACAGACCATTTTAATAAGGACTAATGATTTTTTACTCAGCTTTTTATTTTACAAGCTGACTTTGTGGTCTGAAGGACCAACTTTTTAAGGCCTGAGAAACCAACTTTATGGTCTGAGAAACCAACTTTATGGTCTGAGAGACCAACTTTTTTAGTCTGATGATCTGAATAGAGAGTAGTTGCTGAAGGACTTACCTTGCTACACCATCTTCATCTATAAATCCTTCTATCCAATCAGAGCCGCATTTCTTTAACTTCTGTTTCAAGGCAGGTAGGACTTTGAGATGATCCATTGTTGTCATTACACGCACGCAAAACTGTGGGTCACAATTTGCCAGGTCTACTTTTTGTAAAGCAGCTTGAATCTACAAAGAACAGTAAATATTGTACAAGATAAAAGTGAGAAAATTATACAGTTTAGAAACTTTGCAAAGGGTCATTTAATTCATAGTTTTATTTGAAACTAAATTATAGTAGTTGTAAAGTCACAAAATATTTACTCCAGAATTTGTGAGAGCTAATATGATGGGCTATATAAGTTATAATTTACATCCTATATGACAACCCAATTAGTATACATATAGCAACACCAAAAACCGTTAATCACAACTAGCATTGAACTCATTAGATATTCTGTGTAAATAAGAAAAATATTAGAGCAAAATAACAACCAGCAAATTTAAATAAGTAGAGCAATAATATTCTTATACTGAACTTTATAAGCAGATAAACCAACCATGTTGACTGAATTGTATCGACAGTCGCATAGAAGTGAATGATGAGAATAGAATTTTTTCATGTATACAGCCCAGTTTTCTCACAAGACTATACAGTATGATAATTGTGCAAATATACGTGTTGTTGAAAGACTGTATGTAAATATCTCCCAAAGGTCATTTCAAAGCTCTTTTATGATGAAGTTTTAGAATATCTAATATAAACCAGCTATTGCTCGGCAAGTCTAGCTATTTTGCAGCTAGAATAGTGCACAGCTTTGAATTCTACATTTCATCAACATCTTCTCATATTATGATGAGTGCATGCATACCACCTTTCATCCAGCTGCAGTCTGTATAAACTTAGTTTGAAATTTATAAGTAAAAATCCTGTCTCAAGTTAGTAATTTAAAACACTTGCCAATACTAAGTACAAACTAAACGAAAGATGACAGCTATATTTGTTATACTCGTGCCAGTATTATACATAACTAATCGTGACTTTTAAAAACCTATGATGTATGAAGCAATTATTTCTGCATGCCTTACCACAGATGATCTTCTCTCTGTATGTTTGTTTGCTATAATACAAACTGACTCCCCTAGTAACTCCAAAGCCATGATGACTTGTTACAGTCACAGAACGCAGCAAACGTACTAACCCACTGGGTATTCAGAGTGAAATAAGAAAGCTACACCTCTAGCTGCTGTTATATTACCCGTGACTACATACTGTAGTATTGTGTTACGTAGCAATAAAGATAGCATCTTCTCTTTAGATAACAAACATTCTAAACAAGGTTAAATAAGCTGGGCTATCAGCTGTCTGTACTGACTATGTAAATCCATGCTAGTTGATTAATGAATCACACTTAGTAGTTTGAATATTGATAGTTTTTTTCAATATCTCTATTTACATAAAACCCAGTAAGCAGTTTGTTTGAATGTAAATATTTGTTTATGAGAAGAAGGAATTTAATCAATCTTACTAAGTATGTTTTTGTTAACAGGTTAAATAATGAGGGCTTACATTGTTGTGCAATTGCATTACTTCCGAACTAGTATAAAAACAAGCATCTTTTAAAACTAGACAATAGGAAAAATATTTATGCCCAAATAAAGCGCTTCTATACTATCTTTCTCACCTAGCCTAACTTTAATCCTACAGGGGTATCAGACTATCAGTACAGTTTTTCTATTATAACAATGCTAAAAATGAGAAAGCAAGATGCTGTGCCAAATATTGTTATCTGGCCTATTTATAATGCCTTGTTATTTCTGCTACTAACCAATAGCATACAAGTGAATAAATACTCTTGCGCATTATTGTTACAGATCTGCTACTACCTTTTGTAAATACTTTTAGAAAAAACTTTAGAAAAACATGAATTAATAAAATTTGACACCATATACTTGATATGCTAAGCTAACAACCCTGATAGTTGCTAGAAGCTCCTACAGTCTTGGACTTTGGCAAAAACATTTCAAATGTGTCTAAAGTATGTACTTATGCAGTAGGTTTGCAGTGTGTTGAACATAAGATAGGATAAACTTATTAACGTAGCAGTTGGAAATTAAGATATGCCATACTTTGTGCAACCTATGGCAATGGGAAAAATACAAATCACTTGAGTCATATTTCGTTCCTACAAAATTGCATTGGGGATGTTTTATATTATTACAGCAGGCAAAGAGGGCTTGGTTCTATGTGCTATCTTACTGTTGTTTGGAGTTATCTTATTCCAACCTAACTTCCTTCAGTTCCAATTACATACCATTATTTACAGCATTAGCACAATAAGTCTTTGTTTTTCTTTTGTTGCAAATAAATAGATCAAATAAATAAATATTATATTTTAGGACTCTGCAGGGTGCATATAAAAGTATATAAACTGATCAGGAAGCTGAAGGAGCTATGTGGTCATTATGAATCATTAAAATATTTTGTAAGATGAACCCATCATGTGTGTGTTTACCAAGTTTCAGTTTTTTAACTAAAAATAAACATTTACTGTAAAATAAAATTTACAGTGATGTATGCTTATTTACACTAACTATATGAAATCAGCTAAAACTAATTATTGCAAAATTTCATCAATAATTAATCATGTAGCCAAGTTGATCTCTCCATCAATTTGGTCCAGCAAGTGCAACGGATATTCAATAGTAATTATTTAAACTAAAATTGAATTGTGGCTCCACTATTAGTGATTAGCAGTTACTGTTGAATATTGAAGTTTGATCTTTTAAAATCTATACAGCCTATAGAAATCAATTACAATAATTAAAAGCAGCATATGGTGTCTATATAAAACTGCCTCACCTTTGATGAAATCCTGGCACTCAGAGTTCTCCTTCTAGTAGGCTCTACTTCATCTTGCTTGTCTGAAATAAGTAACTTGTAGTTTATTTGATATAAACAGTGTTCTTCCAGCAAATACATGTTGCACTGTTAGTTATACTCAGGTCACCATATACATTATACATAGAAACCATTCTTATAAAAGCTGCAGTGACTTTGGATAGAAGGCTATTCGACAAAAATTCTACACGACAACTTTGCTAATTTTATTGAATGGTTCTAGAAGCAGCTCGGAGTTGGTAGTAAATTAGTGCAGTAGTGGGGGCCCAAATCCATCTCCAAACTCGAGACCCCCTACTGCACTCATTCACCACCAACTCAGGGCTGCTTATAGAACAATTCAATTTTATTGAAAGTACCAAGTAGCTTGTAATGCAATTAGATTGTCCACAGTAAGGGAAGATAAATCTCAAATCAACAATTTGCGCTCATTTTCGCTCAAACAATTATACGTCAGCTCAGCTACATTGTCGTCAACTCAGCTACATTGTCGTCAACTCAGCTACATTGTCGTATGCTGACAAATATGAACTATTCACCTAGCAAATGAACATTGTTGAGTCACAATAGTACCATAATTATGTGAGGCACCTGGATTGCTACCATTTTTCAACAAGTTAAGAACAGCTGTCTTATGCTAATGACTCAACTCACACAGTTAGGTGTGTACTAGATAACTGCAATGGGTTGTGGCCATGCTGGTACTATAGCTAGTTTGATAACTATGTGTCCTTTTACTCCCATCAATTACAGCTTTTAAAATAAGAGTATATAAATAGCCCTTATGTTTGCTTTAACATGCAATATCATAGCCCTTATAAAAAATACCATAGCCCTTGTGCTAGATTTACAATGCAATACTGCTACTGAAAACATATAACTATTAACAGAATTAAAAGTTCAATAGTGTTATACACCCTAAATTTCTCCCGCAAGTACTGTAAGCATTTTGCCAATCATCCTATACCTTGAGAAGTTTCTTGAGCTGATTTCTCTTTACATGTGGTTTCTACCTCAGCTGTGTCTACCTTCTGGCATTCTTCATTGGGCAGACCTTTACCTGGGGTTAGGTTTTCTTTATTTACATCATCCAACAGCTCAAGGATAGAAGGGGTGCTTTCCTGAATCAAAATATTATATTGAAATAAAAATTGAAACCTCTTGCAGAACTTTTACATGAACCAGCAAGCATGATCAGCTCTGTAACTAGTCATGACCATGAAGCTTTTTAATTTATCACAAATTCAGTGTTTGTCTTTTGATTGACAGCATTAATGGAGTAAAAATTATTCCTCTGGATTATGGGATATCAATTAAATGGTGGATCCACACTTTCTAGCTGCTGTTTACCATCCTACATAACAGCTATATTAATTCTCTCCACTGATAATTTTTACCAAGTTGCACAATGTTGTTGACAAGTATGTAGTTGCCCTACATTAATTTTTGCTGACAATTATTCACAGCGAAACGCAGTAATTAGTAACTAAGTGGAGTGCAATAGGCTTAGCCAGAATTTGAATTATTTTAGATCAGTAACTAAATCTGTCACATCTCTTAACTATTCTAATAGATAGCTGTGCAGTATAAGTTACTAGACAGAGTAATAGCTCCTTACCTTTGCAGGACTTTTAGTTGTAGGGACTGGGCATCCATTATGTTGTTCTACAATGTAGTGTCAACAATTTGAAACAGCTAAATAAGCAGTTGTTATAGGAGCATTTCCATATGCAGAAGGCGGTGTTTGAAAGTTTAATATTCTTTAGAAAAATATGTTTATTGAAACTCTTTGCTGTAATTGGCAAAAAAGCACATATTTAAAGATGTCTGTCTGTTTATGTAATATACACATGTCTCAACAGTTAGTGTATTTTCGTACTTTACAAACCTACAAAATAACTAAAAATGTAAGAAACACATATTTCAAAAAAGATCCCAGACTGACAGAACAGGTTGAACCAACAACAAGCCTACACTTTCCTGTAACAAAACTGAAAACAAACCCATGAGTATGTTAAAAGGTTATTTTCTCAGAATACCATATAATTAATAATAATGACCACCATGACCTACAATCACGGGCTTTCCATGTACCGATCTCAGATCGATCTCGCTGAGATCGATCTGAAAAATGTGCTCAGATCGATCGTTTTTCCATGAGAGTGTCAGATCGATCTCGCGAAGTTGCCTCCTCTTAAATAAAGGATACTTTAAAAGTATAATTTGTTCACCTATTTGAGTGATTAAACCTACTACTGTTGAAAACAAGACGGTAGTAGTCTAAAATTTAATCCCAGTTATAAACTATACGCAGCAAAGCTTTCAGTGTATGGTAATTTGGCCAATTTAAAATAATTAGTTTTAATTTTTTAGCTTGACAGCTTATATAAAATTAATGGCTGTCTTGCAGTTTATTAATAAACTTACAGGACTGTTAGGCTTAAAATTACAAAGAAAATAGCTAATGAAACTAAGTTTTGATAGTCATTTAAATTCAATTTAAATTTTCCCATTTTTTTACGTTCTATTGCATATAATTGAGTTTTCTTAATCATTGTACTGAAAGTCAAAGTTTTGGCATCTGAAAAAATGGTTATCATGATTATTTAATACTTTGCTTAGTAATTATCAATAATTTATCATTATTATTAGCAGACAACATTGTAGCGCGCAGTCTTTTTCTACTTCTCAGATCGATCTGGCGTCTTTCCATGGTCTTATTGACATGAGATCGATCTGAGTTCGAGCTCCACAGACCGACCAGCTCAGATCGACGGAGATCGATCTTTGGCGTCTTTCCATGGATCGATCTCGCTGAGATCGATCTGAGATCGGTACATGGAAAGCCGGTGAATGTGTCTGCCTACAAGTCTGCAAGTCTAAGATCAAAATCTAAGCAGATTAGACCACAAAATTACCAGATTGTAAAACTTCTTTATGTGTTGGAAGTTCTGATGGGTTGGCAGGTTCTTCTACATTTGCCTGCTTAGTTAGGCGACCATTGCTCTCCTTTAGTTTGTCTTTTTCTATAACCCCATCTAAAAGCATGCAATAAGACAACTATAATAGCATGGCTACTGACATGTTGGCTAAACTAAAATAGCTACAGGAGTTGATTTGACAACTTTTGCTTCAATATTTGGCCCCTAGAATTATAATATAGTTCTTAGCCCATAAGAAATGAAGAAAGGTTTTATGTATTGCAAACTATAGCCAATGCTATGGGCTCAAACTAATTAGATGGAACAAATTAAACTCACTGCTATAAATACTATTTTAGATGTATGATAGACCAAGGCTAAATAGAAACTGCTGATACAGAGCAAATTATTTGGAGTAAATTTCAAAGTAAAACTCAATAATTATCTTCTATCAACTACATACAGTGATATTTTTGGTTCATATAATGTCCATAGAGTTTATGAAAATTTGAATCAAACTATACTAATTTATTCATATGGTATTCTATATTCTAGTATCATATATTTCAGCCGTACTGCTGTATGAAACCAATAAATCAATCCTCCTAGTCAATCATATCATTGGCTGCAGTGAAAAGAGATGCAACCATAATAACAATGCAAATCAGAAATTCCAAAAGTCCCAGGACAGGTGTTAGACAGTCAGAGGGTCTACCCCTTCCACCATTCAACACAACACAAGGTCTTGTTTATCAAAACACCAGCCGCAAGGCCAGCCAGTATTAAAGTGGTATTTAGCTGTCACAGGAGTGATAACAGTGTATGAGAGACTGTTTTACTCATTATAGGTCAACTATGTTTTTAAATCTCTATTAGGATTTTATTGGCTTAATTTTTCAAGATTAGTTAGTTTCATCAACATGAAGCCATAGCAACATAAAATCTGGGTCAGGTCAGATTAAAATGAAGAGTACCGTAGTGAGGTTATATGGTCTACCACTAAAAATAAGGAGCTTTGTTAGTAATCTTGTTCCAGGTCACCATGATTAGTACAAGATACCATTTTACTACCAAATTCTTTCAACCAAAACATAACCATTGTGTAATGACAATCTTCAGATCACTACACAGATAAAGAGCTAGCACAGGAATAAATAATCAGTGAGAATGTAAAAAGATCAATTATTAGTCAGAAAAGTAAATTTCATGGCATGGGAAAGCATGAATTTATCAAAAACAGTTCAATGATGATTCCTGGGAACCTTTTAGCCATGCTTGTCCGGTGTCCCAAACTAACAGATATATTTTAGGAAGTGCCGTTTATATATATCAAATATTCTAGATATGGTAAGTGACTGGTAGCAAGATAAGATCTTCAATACTCAAGATAGTTAGTACTACAACCCCATATAGCAGCATCACACTTATAGCGGTTTATACTTTTAAAATGGGTTAGCATTGTAGGAAATATTTAGCTAGAATTGCCTTTTTTAGATCTAAAAGCAGAAATAATGAAGCCTATGCCACAGATTCTGCCTGCAGTGGCTTGTCCTTCCCCATTTCTGTTGCTTGCATCTTCTGTGAAACAAAGATTGTTGGTAGAAATGTCTTTAGTTTTTATGATTCAATAAATCAAAATGAAGTATTTAGCTAACTAAAACCAAAATGTATAAGAAGTGCCAATAGTACCCATACAAATATTTTAGTACCAGCATCAACAATTCAGAATATATATAATAATTATACTAAAGTTAAGCAAAAACCAAATATTTTCTCTATTTAAAGGAGCAGTAGGCTTTAGTAAAGACATGTAAAAATCCCTTTTAGTAAAGCACCCATAAGAACCTATCTGTTAAAGTAAATGTTGATATAAGTAGTTGCAGTGGCGTGACGTGAATTTATCTGCTAAACCAAGGTATAAATTGTATAAATAACATACAGATAGATCTATTACAATTTGCAATCTAAAGTCAGTAAATGAGCTTGTTCAAGCTCAGAAGTTCTAGATCAACACCATCACAGTGACTAACTATAAAAATAATGAACTTCTCAGACTAATGTCTACAGTACAACCAAGATAAACAAGCCGAGATAGATTTCTAAGATAACCAATCATATGCACAATCATATTCACTGCCTAATGACTTGGATATGGAACTAGTAAAGAGAAAGTAGCAGCGAAGTAGAGTTTAACCTGGTGGTATTTCCTTTCTCTCAGGAAGTGTGAAACCCTCCAGATTATTATCAGCATCCACATTATCCGAATCAACAGATTTATTTCGGAAATTATGAATCCTTGGAAGGAACTTCAGCCTCCTTTCTGAAGTTGAAGGTTGAGAAGGTCGAGACCTTATATTCCCCATGATTATAGCGTGAATAGAAGATCCAGTAGTGTCACTCTTCCTTTCAATCGCAGCCAGATGAATCCCTCAAATGGTGTATGCAGCATGTGACCTCAGCCGGCTAAGGTGACCTAATCATATGGCATCAGTCCAAAGCTAAGGCAGCCAGCCCTCAATGGAATGCCATGAGTGCAACTCCAAGTTTAATTGGTATGTTATGTCTAGAGGTTGGCTATTTTATACTACTGCAACTCAGCAGGATTCATTGAGTATTCTATGAGCTCTTGCACAAGAATAGAGCCAGCTGGCATAGGAGAGAGACAATTTATTTTATAATCATTGGATCATGACGGATCCATCAAAAGACATCAATCATGTAATTAATATAACTATCACTACACTACTCTTATAAATTATATACTGTGAGCAATACACATATTGCTTTAAATTCCTGACTTCTTTAGTACACACACCCAGGATTTGTGGTGATTCATTGGAATAATATAATATAATAATACTTAGTTGTGGCACAATAGTTGTATTATTATTAAAGGTCATAAAGATAGGTCAATAACTGTGAAATGTCATGTATTGGTTTCACAAATAGCTGTGTGAAAAATTTTAATAGCTGATTAAAAGATAGCAAATAAGCAAAGCAGCTGCAAATAGCTGAAAGCATAGCATAATTATAGTAAACTCTCTGCTTTAACCTGCAAAAATACTGTTCTATAAGCAGCTCCGAGTTGGAGGTGACTGAGTGCAGTAGTTTGTAGTTCGGTTTCGATAAATCACCAACTCCAAACTCACGAACCCAAACTACTGCACCTGGTCACTCCCAGAACCATTCATGCAACAAGGCTTGCCCAAATATACCAACACCTGTGAACCCACAAAAGCATGCTTTCAACTTTCCCACCATTTACTAACTTTAGGAGTTATGTCTACTTATATTCTGGCAACTACCACAGCAAAAATCCAGGTCATGTCCAACAATCTCATCAATTTTATCACTATGGGCTGAAAATTTATAGCTTTTGGAATGTCTCACAATTTTTGAAAGTGTATTCAAGAATTGATATAATATATTAGGTTGAAAAAGTCAAGTAATTTAGTGAAATATACTTATTGATATACACACAGTGCTTCATATTTAGTGCATCCATAATTCTGTTTGGTAACATACTACATTATTATACTATATTTGATTAGTATAAGCAATAAGCAATAAGCAGACAATGCCCTGTTTGTTCTTATATAATAGCTAGCATCTCAAAATACACTTGTCAAAAGCCACATTCATAACAAAATTTCCTGCTTAAAAGTTTAAAATTTGACCTAAAGAAAACTGCTGAAATAAAATGGTACCACACTTGTTCTGGGTGTGCTTGAAACAGTAAAAGTAGGTGAATTGGCAATAAGCCATAAAGATATGACAATAGTTATATGACTTGTGTTATTTATGAGAAAAATATTGGCCTTATTTTAATCTAATTTGCATATCTGTTATATTTATACAACTTATCAGCTTGCATTAATAATAATCATAATTTTCTTAAAAGTGTAACAGAATAGGATTTTTGTGTAAGACTGCATGAGCTATTTACAAGTCTTATACACTTCACATAAGAAAGCTGGGCAAACAAGTAATTTCTTGACCTTCAAAAGTCTATTTTAAAAATGATAGCTTAATGCAGGTTGGCCTGAGTTGTATATGATCACACTCACTACCAAACTTTGGATGTGGATGTATATTTCTTTAGCGAGTTTCATAGACTAAAAAAACTGTTCTTGTGAAGTCATCTACAGAATCACCAACATAAGTTATAACATCAAGTCTGGGGCTACTTATTGCAAAGCCTAAAAGCCTAAAGTATGGGCTACAACTTCAAAATGAAATGTTTAAAGAAACATTACTAGGCGACACAACTCCAATTGTGAGTGATATTTGAGCATAAAATGGTTAGCTGGATATTATTATCATAGACTCATTTTTAGATAATCAATGATTAGCATTTATCTGTCAAAAATTGCAATGTATTGTCTTGTCAATTTAGTTGCAGTTCCATTTCTCACAAAGTTCAATTTTTACGGTGCCATTTTTACCTAAAACCGTATTTGTGTATAGGGACAAAATGGCCGATTCAATTCAACAGATGTGTGAGTTGAATCTGATAGTCGACTGTGTCACGAATCGAGGTTTGGAGACCAACAGATTAGTGAGATTTGGAGGGATTACTACATTTTGATTACATTAGCTTATGTTATGTAGTAAAAGTTTAGACTGTAGAGTAATAAGTATATGATCTAAGTATAGAAACTCAATTAGACTGTAAAATGTTTCTATCAAGCTTAGATACTCACTGTACAGACTTTACAAAATACGTTCAAATAGACTAGTTCAATTCAACTCACCCTCCACGAAGGAATTGTGTTTAGACAAACCCCCAAGCTGACTTCTAGACATGCTATACTTCAGTCAGCCACCTTCAAGCTACTACCACTAGACTGTGCTACTGTAGACAGTGCATACTCTTATACAGAGCACCTTACTTATTCAGGTTACAATATTCAGTTTAGTCTCCAAAACCACACAATTTCAAAGCACTAGATCAGCTCTTTGTTGAAGACCAAGTAAATAACAAACAGCTGGCCTTGAAACAAAGCTAGAGATAATTAGTGACCCTATTTCTTACTGTTCACAATACTATCATGGTGGAAAGCTGATCTACACTAGCCAACATCAGATTAATGTTATCATAAAAGACATCCTTTGATTCACACAGAAGTTAAAGTTTGAAGCTGTTAGGACAGCTATTGCAAGCAATAATTAGCAATATAAGATGCTTGTTTTCAACACTGTTGCAATAACTTATACTTGTTTACAGATGCTCCATTGAATATGATGTTTTTGTTTATAAACACGGTACTTTGATATTAAGACTTTGAGGGCATTGTGGCCACTGACCTAGAAATGTGACCTAAATAATTATTTCTGAGGACGTTGACCCAGCTTACATTTCAAAACAGGAAAAATGGCTTAATTAACTTTTCTCAGTGAATAAATTATCTAGCCTGCAATAGCTTACAAATAATTAATTTTTTATAATCTACTTAAATCACTATACACTATAAGCTATTGTTAGTTACTTCTCAGAGAAGTTTGGCTGTTTCGGTTTTATGCAATAACTCAAAATTGCTTACATTTTTTCTAGTACCACACTAGCCCTGGTAACTTTGTCTCTTTTGGGAAGGTATTTTTTAGAAAATAATACATTCCATAACAAAAAGGTACCTATAGTGTACCCAATATTTATAAGTCAAAATAGTCAAATATTTATAAGTCAGCTTTGAGCACAAACTAAATTCTAACAACAACGATTAAAGAAACAATCGTTAGTCTAAATTGAAAGCAGTCCTAATGGCCCAGCATATTTAAAAGTAATATCTTTAAATCTTGTCTATGAAAAGCGTCACATTGGAGCACAAGTAAATTGAAAGCAGAATGAGTTGGAGATGAAAATATGAATTCTTCTACTATTTCAATCTCATATTTACTTCTTATCACAGTCAATGCATATTAAGCTACGAAAATCAATTACTCAATATTTTATAAAAAACATAAGTATTTTCATATGCTTCTCAGTTTATAGCATGCTGCTTTTTAGGCAATAATTTAGCCCTGAAACAAAATTAGAGTAGAAAAATGTTAATGGGACTTGGGCTACCCCACACACCAGATATAGCTATCATATTGGTTTAAAAATGTGACATTATCAGCT
The DNA here is from genome assembly GCA_964035545.1 of Bugula neritina. Lineage (NCBI taxonomy): Eukaryota > Metazoa > Bryozoa > Gymnolaemata > Cheilostomatida > Bugulidae > Bugula > Bugula neritina. The sequence goes on along the minus strand of OZ037766.1, from coordinate 25,014,146 downwards.
TGGTAAAGCTACACCTTGTAAGCAAATATTTGAATACATTAGCTACTGTACACTCGCCCAGTTCAAAGTTTTCACACAGAAATAAATGATAAACTGTAACAATGTTGTATGCTTAGCATGTTGCTCTAGTTACAGTAGCAGATGGGACAAAAGTGACTGCACAAAACATATACAATTAGAACTCGAATCAACAAGTTTCTAGTAGTTTCCTAATAGAATTTGCCTATATTTCATGACCATTTGTATAACAACTATTTTGCTATTATTCTGGTGAGCTTTGCTCTATAGAAAATAGAGTCATACATATAATATAAATAAACGGAAACCACAGAATAATCCTTCTGAGTATCCATTTGCAGGGTAAAAGATAGATATAGAAGTGAATTAATGGAGACATTAAAACAAGAGACGACAACTCTTTGAGCTGTATAATGATTCATTATATTATAGGAATTATCATTTGAATTTTTCAAGAGTATATTACACATTATTATGGTTATAAATATAATCAACTGCTATTACATTATTTAATTAGTTTCTAAATTATGATTGTCTTAATATCTTTTAGAATCTATAGTTACTGCTGTGTTAGTATAGAACATTGTAGCAATGCCGTAAGGTAATTTAGACTATGCCCTATAGTAACACAATTGACTTAGTGCTGATGTGTTGTAGAAACATATCAGCACAATGGTTGTGATAATGATGTGTCTTAGCATATTTAGGCTGTATATAATTGGCTGAAATATATTATGTCGAGTGGCTCTACCTTAATTTTGGAAGTCAAGTCCAAAGTTCAAGTACGCCATTATCAAAGGAAATAGCCAACTTCAATATAGGAAGGGTTTGATAGTGATATAACCAAACAATGATTATGTTGTTACAGAACAATTGTCTATTATTGGATCTGACTACTTCGTATAAATGATAGTGATGAATGACATTAGCATTGAAGTTGCAACAGTAACATATTGCAGTAGCTTAGTGCAAGCCTAACTAAACAGTTTCTTGTAAACTTTAACATACCAGTACAATGTTATTATACAGAGCATTTTGAATTAAAGCCTCGTTTCTAGCAGATATACCTGCATAGGTTCATATTATTATCATGCATTAAAACCTAATAAAAAAGCACATCTCAGAACCTATTGATAAACTAAAAATCATAAATGACTGGGCTAGTGGATCATCAACTAATTGATAATATCTACTGACAAAGTGTTGCATAATCATCATTCTAATCTGATAGCTCATCTGCAAACTTTGGTTGGCATGCAGTTTGATTTCTTTAGTTGGCTAGTCAAAAGTTGCGTTTATACCTCTGCTGAAAAAAGTACCGAGTTTAGGTTAATAACGCTTTTCCGGGTACCCCTTTATAGTCAAACTTAAACTCGTTGAAATCATATTGATGCGGTTGCTCACTTTCTGAAATTGAAATTTGACTCGCATAATAGCTATTTGATGCCCTTTGTAAATGTCGTGAATTAGTGAAGCGGAAAGCATAAAAGCAATAATTGAGAAAGCGTAGGCTATATAATTATAACGTATAAGTACGTTGTCTAATCGCCAAAGTAATAACTAAATAACGATGTTTACAAGGAGTTATTACTCCTATTCCAAAATTGGCCGATTAAGTTATCACAGTACAAAAATTTCAACGAGTGGCTTTTACAATGCAATGCAACTCGGAGAAATTTCAACCCGGCCAAATTGAAATTTTGACCGAAAATCGTGAAGGTATAAACGCAACTTAACAACAGGCTATGCAGATATGCACATTACCTTTTACAGATTACTATTTACACAATCATTACATGCTACATGTTACCCATTACACATCACTCATTATACATTCGAAATTGCACATTACCCATTACACATTACTCTTTCAAAATTACACAATACCCACTACACAATTTTCTCTTGGCTAAGTAGGCGTTTATTTATACTGAAATTATGTTTGGAAAATAGAAAATGCTTAAAATTACTTTTTTTTACTTCATGCATAACCTACCTGACTTTTTTCTTTTGATTTGAAACCTTTTAGCCAGAGATGAAATTTTAAAAGGCATGCTGACCCTTTCTTTTCTCTGTGGTAAGCCAGCAGCTTCAAACTCACTATAGTCTGTTGGAAATAGAGAAAGTAACTAAATTATTGTCTCTTCTTTTCTAACTAATACCAACAGGTACTAATTCAATTTGCACATTGAGGCTAATAACAATTACAGCAACTTAATTCTATCAAAAACTAGCTTTGATGTAAATAATTAAATTATACAATGACATTAATATAAATGTTCACTAATATGATATTATAGGATTCCTAATCAACAACAATATTTTGTTACTTTGTTATAGCTAACCTTTGTTTTCAACTCTGAATATAAAACTGTATAGGATATAATCAAAGCTAATACTGGGCATGCTTAGAATACCCTAAATTGCTACTATCCAGTATTGTATTTTACAGGTTTGTGACATATTAAATGGGTTATCTCAATGATAAAAAATTACTAGAAATTACTGGAAATCCTAATCACTTTAGAGTTTAGACAGTTGACAAGAATATAGAATATAGATATCATATATAGGACAGGTATTATGTGTAGACTAGTTTGGAAAATGCTGAAAACAAACACTGAACTGTAGATACTCAGCTAAATACATACAAACTTTGAACTAACAAGAGGTACCCAGTATTATAAACCTGATAAGATATAAATATAGAAATATAGATAAATGCAAAATAGCAGTCGTTGCATACTGAGAAATATTATAATATAAGGAGTTAGTATATTAATCTAACCGCCAGTGACCTGACAGTTCTCAGGTTGCTGGTTTCTATATATTTATCTCAATTCAAATGATAGCAAGAGTTCAGTAGAATTTTCCTCCTGTACTGTTAGAGTTTTAAATCACTGCATCTTTTTAGTCTTGCTTAGTTCTCCTTTTGTTACAACATAGTGGGTAATTTATGTACTACACTTATCTGGTATGTGGTAATGTTGTTGGCTTAAAAATATGCAGTTTTGTTTTTACTATTCACCAAAGATTGTGCATGGTTATCTAGTTATGTACGTTATCTCACCCACTGCAGTCAATAATGATAACTTTGATTATATACCAAAAATAATAATAGTAATATAGAGCTATTCAAAATTAGTTTCACTTTTAGTCTACAATTTTATATATCTTTGAACTATGATTTGATGAGCTAAGATTGATCTAACAGTTTTGATAGACTGAATAGCCTGAGATTGAGCTGAGGTGAGGTGATAAGGGAGGAGAAATGAGGGAGACTAACTAACAGCATTGAGATAAAGTTTCTCCAAGTCTTGCACTGACTGCAGTCTAACTGAGATGATGTAGAAAACATACTATAGTTTCCCAAGCAATTTTTTAACCACAGGTGACTATATAGTAAGCAATTAGGAATGGAACTGCAGTTCTCATTCAACATGCCATCTAAACTGCAGCTGTTGTTTTGATTTGGTTTTACAACTGATTCAACTGTACTTCAAACTGAATTACTACTGCTTGGCTGTCAATGACAATTATTTATTACCATATTTCTCATGGCCTCTTTCATCGAGTCCCATCTTTAGCTAGACATTTTAATCTTGTTTTAAAGTTTAGCTAATATTTTGTTGGCAAATAATAACAATAATTTGTTCTAGTGCTCATTATGTCATCACTAACTTGTATATTAAACAAGCAAATCAAAATTTCAGTACTATACATGTACTGTGCTAGAAAAGGGGTCATAGAAGCTTTGTTAAATGGGCTAGCTGCAATCTTCTTGGTGCATAATAATTCCTATGTAACTAGTTGTTCAATGCGTGGAAAAGACACCAGTTTAACCAATTTATAGCTGCAATGATGCCTGCCCCCCCCCCCCCTCCTTAAAGGTACCAAGACAACCCGAATTATGATCTAGGCTATTGAATGCTGGGTAAGACAACATACTAGCTATGAGTTAACTGCAATTATCAAACAAACCCATAAACCATTTCCTGTATAAAAACAAACAAAGTGGCCTAATTTCCTAAATATAAAAAAAAAATTATAAACCAAAACTCCATTTCGTCACACAACATTAAGTTTTTCTGAAAACAAATCAAATTCCAAACACAAATTGTTAGGATCTAACAAGATTAATTATCTTCAATACCTATTTTCATATATGTATGTTTGTACGTATTTTATGTCACTCTGTTTGACATTGTTGATTTTGAACACCACAAATATATGATTGATTAGGTAAATGTTGAAATGGTTATATTTAGTAACTAACTCATCTAAATATTGTTTTGTTGTTAGCTATTACCAACCACAACAACATTATATGTGAGCCAAAATTAGAAACTAGACACTGCAATGATGAAATAGCTAATTTTTGCCAAACGCAACTCCTATAAAACTAGTGAAGCATTAAGTCTTTCTGCTTTCTTCTGTTTTGACAATGAAGATCTAAAATTGGTCAAGTGCATAACAACTAGAGACACCTTTGATCTGTAGTGCATATTATGACAGACTGCATTGAACAGGTCATCAACAAGTGAAGCAAGATGACAATATTATAATTATAGTAGCATAACAGAAAAGGAATTTGATTTTAAGGAGAGAGGCTGAATTCTGCCTCGGGAATCATCAGTCTGTTACTTAGCATTTACTTGTAATGATGTCAGCTGGATGCTGAATGGCACAAATGCTTATGTATAACACGGATGCAGGACACATTTTAACCTTACCATACAGCATCCCTGCTGTGACAGCAATAACCTGAATATCATTGCTAAAAAGGTTTTGCCATATGTTTAATATTTTATCTTAAATTTAAATGCATTAGTGGAAAAATTTTAATAGCTTCTGTTTAGTCAATTTTTTGAAAAAATATTGATTTGGAATGCGCGAGATTATCTCAAGAGAACATAACTTTTTGCGCTTTTTCTACAACACTGGCCTTCCTCAAGACTCGGAATGTCAATAGGATTATTAATGACTACTTATAAAAGTGTTAATGACTTGCAAGCAAACAAATATGTAAAAAATAGAAAATTATGCAAATATATGATTTATATAAAATTGAGAATCCATTAGTGATAGCAGAGCAACACCTTAATAGACTTGTAGTTAGAGGTGTTAGAGCAATACTTGGGCCTAGTGGGAGATTATACGAAATGAAAATTAATCAAAATTATTTTCAAGTTATGCATAGCTATTAAATTATTATTATATAAAAACTTCAAATGTAAATATTACATTATCAAAAACTTTAGACTTAGTTTATAATCATAATCATAATGGTTTCTTAAACTTAGACTGATATTGTTTAATTATGATAAAAACATAGGGCTAGAGGTGGATAAGGTGTAGCGGGTTGAGGTATGCAGTTTTCAAGAACACATTAGTTTTTCCAATATTACAAAGATATGATGATCATGATGATACAGATATGATGAAGATTAGAATCTTAGAACAAAGCCAAAATCTCAAACTTTGAAGCCAATAAATATAACACTTATAGTTATATACTTATGCTATAACTATGAGTATAATTGTAATTATTCATTATAATAAACACAGCAGTTTTATATTTATTTATAAATACAATCACAATAAAAGTCAAGTGTTAGATAATAATAATTACCAATACATACTTATACTATGGCAATAGACTATTCAATTGACTTAGACTTAGTAATACATACGTTATGATTACAACTATAAGGTCACTGCAAACCGGAACAAGAAAGAATACTACATAACTTCACTCATAGTCATAGTGATACTCATACTCGTAGTCATACTGTGACTGTCTTAGTAATAATTGTAGTTGTTTTCATCTAACTTTGACACTTACCAGCTACCACTACCAGCGAGTGTTTCACAGATCAGTGCGACTCTCAGTCATGAGCTAATCCTTCAGCAGCTCAAGCAGTCAGTTAGACCTCTCAGTAGTTTTAAAATATAAATTTAGAGTGTTTCAATAGATTAAATTCATTGCATGTCCCCTTCATACAATTAACCGAAGTCAGGACACACACTGGTAAAATGTATGATGATGGGCATATTTATTGTAGATAAGCATAGTATCAGTGTAATCTATTGCCACGACGTTCCACCAATAGCATGCACTATAGTGGATTTATTTTCAACCAAAATAATAAGCCTTGTAGCCTTATACTGTGTGGCATAATGGTTTTTAGGTCACGGGTCACAGGTCATCGTTGACGTAGACAGAAGAAGGTAAAAACAAAAATATATTTTGATCAGCTTAATGCATTTTTAGTTGACAGCATTAGTTGTTTTTTAAACTTTTTCTTAGTTGAATAATATATAAAACCACTTTAAAATCTAAATTATACTCCTAATAATAAATTATCAGAAAACTAAAACTGCATCAATAAGCTCTGATCGAAGTTGTTCAATTATTGGCACTCATCAAAAAGGTGATATTTCAAATATAAATAAATTTATGAAATAAAAGCTATCACAGCTGTCATATAAATGAATTAATCTTGTCAGAGTTTTTTTAACTGTATTTGATTTGCCTAAAATGAAAATAAAAATTGATGAAAAAGCTATTAATTACTTTTATTTTACATTACATTGAAAAGACCAATCTAGTATGTAAATACTTGTTGTACTTTTGAATTGTTTTTTTATACACGGACTTGACACATTATTGACAGGATCAGGATGTTCTAAGCACTAGAAAATGCTCACATTAAACCAAAATAACACTTGAAATGTTATTGTTTATAGTTATATTCTACTATAATTATGACTAGTGCATGGCTGGTAGCACATTAAGTGACCCTTGACCTCTTGATATATTAGCATTTCATTGTTTTTACTGTCGGTTTTAATTGTTGATCTGTTGCTTCTACAATCTTGGTGAGAATTTTATTATTAATTAAAATTTTTGAAACAGATTGTAACTTTTTTTGATGTTCACAGGATAGTTAAGGGCATCCTCCACATAAATATGATGAATTTGTAGTCTCAGTTCTTAATTATTATTTCTCTGTGGGTGGTGTGCGTGTTGCCTACTAATCATAATATAGCATGAGGTTTAGCCGTGACCAATAAACAGCCACATCTACTAGAGCTGCACCTCTTCGAATTATTATTATTTGTGCAGTCAATGTTGAGTTTGCTCAGTGTCTGTGGTTAATTATCATCAATTTATCATAGGCTGCATGTATTACAACATGGCATTCTCTTCTCATCAAGTTACAGCTCAATAATAAGCCTACTATTTGGTGATTGAAATTATATCAATTTAAATTATTATGTTTTACCCAGTTGGATTACAAAAGCCCTCAATACTTTTTTAATCTTGTTACCTTTTGGGAAATTTTTTCAGAATGGCTATGTAACAAATAATCTAAATTGTACTCCCTTTTAAACTAAGGTTGAGATTATTGACTATTAGCTTTCTATCCATAGATGCCATTGGCATGACTGTAACACTTTCTGTGAGAGAAGGCAGTTCTAGTTCTACATCTTTTTAATCAAAGCAGCAAATAGTGATGATATGACTCATCAAACACAGTGGCCCTGCTTAGTAAGGTAGCATTGTGAAAAATACCAATATGAGAAACATAGTATGGTTATGAGTTTACGGCTAATTTCTATCCCAAACATACATATACAATGCATATTTTAGATTCAAGTTTTATTTTGCTATCTATACTACAGATTATTCAAAGCTGTTTAGTGTAAGGCAGTGTACTATATTATATTTTAAAGAATCTTTCTATTGAACGGGGGTGTAAGGATGTTTTATGGCCTTGTGACTACATCACTTCATAATCAATTATCTGTTTTAACATTTAACTAGTGTAGTGAAAATAATAAATAACATACTGGAGCCACTTGAACCTTGTAAGAAGCTGACTTCAGTGATGGTAGTTTACTTGTTAATTGGTAATTTAACTAGGTTGGTGCGTCTACGCACTATAATAGAGGGAATTTAGGAATTTAAGTCATGGGTGCTTAGGTTAAAATATCAAAAATTTTAATTGATATAAAAATAAAAAATGCAAAACTTAAACTAATGCTAATCAACAATGCTTATATATAAACTTTCCATTATAAAACTTGTTGCCCAAATTTGGAATTAAACCACAGACATTTGGTTTTTAAGCTGATGAGCTATGACAGTCACATCAAAACTTCTAAATTCTGCCTTAACCCATTGTGGTCATACAATTAGCTAGGGTGCTGTTTTCGATAGCTACAATTAATATTTGCTACAGCCAGACCCACACAACCTGTTGTTTTTGTGGTTGCATTACGTAGGAGCAGTTGCTGCTTGGAATTACTAAAATACAAAAATTGCGCCTTTTCTGACTCAGTGCAGGGTTATTCAGTTCAGTTACAAACAAGATAGCCATGGGGAAAGATTACAATGAGAATCAGTGTGGATTTTTAGCAACAATTTACTTTATACACCTTAAATCAGGTGCTGAAGTAGAGCATTTCAACAGAGAGTTTAAAGTCACAAAAGGATTAACTGCCAAGGATTATAGTAGAAAAAGAAAGCAAGCTAGTAGGCATTTCAATAACGCCCTATCCTACGTTAATAATAATAAGGAGAAAGAAAAAGATAATTTTGTTTCCTATTTCTCATTTCAAAACTTCAAGAAGCTGTCAGCAGCAAGTAAACTAAAGCACAACTACAATAATTGCCTAGAATGCGCTGAAAACCATAGACCAATGTGGATAATGAAAAGAAGCAACAAATGCCATCTAGAGACTCCTGCTAAAACTGCTTTGAATTCTTTAAAAGCTGTATTGGACAAGACACCGACTGAAATAACTGCTACTGTGGTGGATGATTTTGTTAGAAATGTAATAAAACCAGTCACAGAAAAATTAAAAGGAACACCCTTCTCAGCAAAGTTATCTATTGGCTCAAAGCGTAAAGCAGTGACAGTTGACGCAGTCCCTAAGAAGGTTCGCAGAGCCATCATCAAGTCTGCCAATGATGAAATGAATGATGAAACCACTAATAAAGATTTCATATCGCTCTATGCATCTAAGCAATCACAATCAGAGTGGGATGTGCAAAGAAAACGATCATTTGGTGAAATGAGGCAAAACAGAAAGAAATCACACACCGGCAGACTAACTGATTATACATTCAATGAAATAGTTGTAAAATCAGCTTTAAAAGAAAATGAGGACATAAATTGGTCTGCTCTAAGCAAGTCAGCAAACTTGAAAAATGCCAACAATAAAGCTCCCAGAAACGCAGGCCAGGTAAGACTTAATCAAATTGTAACTACTGCTGCTAATTACTTTTTTGACAGAGTTACCATTTTTTATTTTAAATATGTTATCTATGCAGAAAAAGTTTGACAAGATTATCACCATTACTTTATTTCATCTTTGATGGATCTTCCAAAAACATAAATTGCACACACACATAATATATACTGACATATATACACACACATAATATATACTTACATATATACATACATACACACATAATATATATGTCATAGAAGTTGAGCAAAAGTAATATTTGCAAATGTAGTACATCTATCATCTATGAAACAGGAGTGTATTGACTTGTTTACCAGGTTATGAAAGAAGTCGCAGAACATGTTTTGAAGCATCCTGTACAAAGAAAGCCAAAAACCCGAATATCATGGCTAAATTACAAAAATCTCAGTCTAAATATCAAACGAAAAGCTTCTGTAACTAGGCTAAAAATAAAGAAAAAGCGGATGATAGACAACGGAGAGATTGATGTTGGGAAAGCCATAGTACCAATAGAATACCAGACTGTACAAGTTCAATCAAATGGCACATTGGTAGGTTGATTACTCCTAAAGTCAATAACTGAGCTTTTCAGCACACTTGTACTATGTTACAGTAAGTATAAAGGACTGATAATATCATTTCTTACTTTATCTAGTTATTATTTAAAGTATTTGGTATATCATTCTTTAATTTTGCAGGTCAAATCTAAAAAAGAGGTATCTGGTAGAAAGTTCTCTCTTCTAAACATACGGAGAGATCATCTCGCCAGAATGGAAAAGCTGAAGATTTTAAGATCTGCAGCTGACATAGAAAAGATGTCTGTAGTAGATTCACTAGCTTTCCTGGAGAGAAATGGTAGGATTTGAATTAAGTATATCCAGAGGCTCATTTGTCTTTAAAACTTGTTCTACAAATAAATGATACTGATTTTCTTAACATAATGAACAACATTCTATGACTTTTGAGATTTATGAGCTACATAAATCAAAACTAGCGCTGCAATAGCTATAGAAAACTTTATTTGAACAAAAAAAGATATTTACAGCTAAAATGCTTGCAATGTGGAGCAAGGCTTATCTCAATATATCCATGCCTTGTGGAAATCAAAGAAGCCTCAAAATTTCTGTCATCTTTTTAGAGATAAGCTTTTTTAGACTAAGACCAAGTAAATATAGTCAATATTCTAAAGGCCCATTGCTCCGAAGGTGCATTATTCCGAAGGTGCATTAGTCTGAAAATTGGTAGATATAGTATTAAATCACTGAGAATATCATAAATTTTACTCACAATCTTGCTATATTATTGCTAGCTGTGGGTGGCGTGCGTGTGGCCTACAAGTTTGTAATTTTTTAGCCTGAAATTACGCTATGATGCTGCCTCAATTAAGGGCTCCATCATCTATCAACATTCCACTGTGGCTGCTCCATAAACTAAGTACACAGCAAGCTATTCACTAGCCTGTCAGCTAGCAAGCCTGCAATTAGTAACCTATGCATTAGTTTCTCTTCATCTCCAAGTGTTCACTGAAGTATGAAGTGTTGTGCAAGGGTGATATAATAAGTATTTTTATTTCACAGCTCATGTAAAAATGACAGCTATAGGCAATGAACTCAAAATATCCAGTTCAATGGCTATAGCGACTGCAATTCTATTCTAGCTACAGTCAGTCAGCTTATATAGGCCCTTCACACGTTGACTATTAACTGAAAAACTAAATTAAAAAATATTAAAGGAAGCAAACATTTTGGGTCTACTGTACTGCATTTATGATAAGCTTAGAAAAAGTTTACCTTGTATTTTATAAAAAATAGTTTGCATTTGAAGTTGGCGTCAAAAAATTATTGGTATTGAATGAAATAGTAAATTTCTGGCTTGGCAGTTAATTATTTAATATCACATATTTAATCTCTAAAATTATTTGTAAGCTGCTAAACTGCATTATTCTATGCTAGTATTCTTAATATCAGTAAATACGAGCATTGGAGACAAAAAATAATAAACATCTTACTCTGAAATTAAATAACCAAAGCTGCACACCAAACCAAACAACCCCACAAGACATGTAGATGAGGGCAACATTATTAGTATATAAGAGTTCAGGCCCGCCAAATAAAACCTCACCTAACCTAAAATTTGAAAACCATGTTGCAGATCTTCCTGTTGCTCAGACTATGTTCAATAAATAATTTTAGTTCTAATAATAGTTCTACTAATTTTCGGACTAATGCACCTTCGGAATATTGCCCAGTCCCCCCTAAAACTACCATAAAAAATCAGTCTGGAATGCGCAATCACATTGAATGCAATTCTTTAAAATAATTACTATTAAATGTTTAGGGATAGTGGTTGGCAGTATGGACAGCCCCAAGGAACGCCTTAAAGAAGCCTCGCAAAGTAGACATATGGTTTTGTGGCATGACCATTCAGAAATTGCTGGTAAACATTTATTTATTCATGTATTTTTGTACAAAGAAATGTTAGTTACATAATCAAGCTGTTCACCAATATATCTTATATGTATTTTTTTCAGGTAAAAGCCACTACTTGTTCATGGTATGGTTTTTGTACGACCCATGTACATACTATACAGATGGAGAGTTTTCAAAGATGAACTGCAAAGTAAGCTGATAGAATTATGCAAGCTCAATATAGAACACATTTCAATTAGGGTCATCTTATTTGAATTAAAGTTGCTACAATAAGCCAAGCTCTCACTACAGTATTACAAGTGTCGTTTAGTCTTTGGTAACAGCAATTACTAATGACTAGGTGTTTTAAAGAACAAATGTTGAAATACACCAAAATATTCTGAAACATAAATGTTTACTTTATGCTAATTCAGGAAACACCAGTCAATGTACAATCAGTGGTGGAATCACCTTACATCTATCTACTTGCCCAATCCAACTCTTCCGTTAAGGATCAACTTCTTTATGTTCCTACTCGACTAGAAGACCTTAGAGAATTGGAGGAAAAAATTAGCTCAAAAGATGGACGAACATTTACTGACAAACTAAGATTTTTTTCTGGTGATAGTCCAGCAAGGCAACTAGAAGCTGGGCAGCAATGTGGAGGTAAGAGTGATAAACTATAAATTGTTTACACAGGATGAAATACAAGATAGCTTTTGCTACAATAATAACAATACGTGTTTGACTTATTCCATGTATAAATTCCCCAAAAAGAATACATATTTACAAGAAACTATATTATTTATGATGAAACTTGATAAAAACATGCATATGTATGTTCAGGAATGTTCCCATGTATGTGTGGCACCCAAGACATTTACTTCAGTAACACTAGCAAATATAGCCAAGAAGGAGCTTTCTATAGTTCACAAGACCGCCTTCAGCTGCTCCATAAGACAAAAACATGGGAAGATGGTTTTACTAAAGGGAACCTAGCAGTCTTTCAGACAATGAAGGTATGAAATTAAGCTGAGTTATAAATAAACACTGGTTGGGAGAAACGGCACTTCCATGTAATACATTTATATATGAGCAGCAATAATTACACTTTTTCAGACTGAAGGGCTCAGGAATGAATTGTTTCACAGAGGGGTTGCCTATTCAAGTGCAGAGAACATTTCAGGGCTAAGAAGAATTTTGAATGTTAGCCTAAAAGGTCAGAAAATTTAGAATGATAAGTTTAAACTATATGTGGTTACAGCGTTGTCGGATGAGATACATAGAAAAAATATGGGCTGCATGAAGCCATAGTAACATAGAATAAATCTTCATCCAATCTTAGTTTTGCATCTAGTGAAAGTAGCGATTCATTGTTATGTATATACACACACAAGCTACTATGGGCGCACACATGTATATATAATCTTTATGAAAAACTTAGTTAGGAATATAACTTTGGTCTCACATAAGTTTCTAAATACCTACTTTACAGGTGTGAAAAGGCCTCCTGCTCTTCTTTGTACTAAGCTGGAATCACAGATCGATATAGGCAGCTACGAAATTTCATCAATAGAACCATTACATGATCTAAAAAATGTTATCAACAAAATTTTAAAAGAACTACCTAAAGCTGCAAAGAATAAAGAACTCAAGGAAAAATTGACCAATCTTGTTTCAGACATTGAAGGTGAGTAGAGATTCTAACTTGCTAGTAGAAATTGCTAACACACATTTTCAATATTGTCTATATCAAAATTAAATAGCCATTTCAAAAACAATTATAAACCTATACAAACATGAATTATAGCTCAAAATAGAGAAATGAAGGGAACAGAATGCCGGCTTAATTTGGTAAAAGTCACCATCATGCTACAAGATTTCCAGCACACTGAAGATGGGAGAGCCATGTACGTTATGCTAGCAGCATTGACAGAGCTGCAAAGTTTGGCATACATGTGTGACACTAATAGATGTCCTAGAACAATCCTCAGGGCATATAATCAAAGTTTTCTTTTTGCCATTAAGTGCATGGAACTATTTGAAAACCCAGAAACTTGCACCAAGCGCGCTATGTTTGGGATGCCCTTCCATTGCCTTTCAGTGCACTTGCCTGAAACATTGAGACTTGTTTCAGGCAGATCATTAGTAGCCGAACACGCTGAAAGGCACTTTTATAAACTAAGGTGCGTACTAAAAAATAATACTAGTACAACAGGAATTTATGCAAAGTTTGTCCACTCACTTGAAAATGAATGCAAATAGCTTACTATAGGGGTGCTGTAGAAAGAACTCAGATCTATTTAAATTCAGCCCTGATAATATTACTGTGATCTATGAAAACAGTATTGTTTTAGGGAACTAACGCTGAGGTGCTCCAATAGAAAATCGCAAAGTATTATAGCAAGTGCTATGTTTAGAATAGTGGTAGAAAGAAAGGCTGCTGATGATGCCATTACCAGCTACGGCAGACAGGAGCACACTATCTCCAATGCATGTAGTGGCCTTAGCCTAGGACATAACACCATATTCTCAAACAAGTAGGTCACTGTCTGATAAGTAAGAATAGTAGCTACTTTGTTGTGTATGATATTGCTACTAAACACAGGCAAATATGCTACTTAAAAGTCTATCACTATTTTTACACTAGTTTCCTCAAAGCTCATAGGACAGCAACACTTCACCATTTCCGACGAATTGCTGACTTTCTAGAAATTGGAGAAGGAGTTTGGTTCAAGGTACATGATGGGGGAGTAGAGTTCAAGGATGGAAAAAACTGCCCAGACAACTACAATTCAGGGCCAATATTAACTCATTTCAGGTAAATATCTTAACTACCTATATACCACTATATATCATATATTGTATATATCATACAACAAAAGTAGACTGTTTCTTCCTAAAAATTAATCAAAGAAAATAAAATTAATTAAAGAAAATAAGCTTCCACTTGAAGAAAATTAAATGGAAATTCTTTACAACTTGAATCTAAATTGCATGTCCTAGCTTGAAAAAAATTGCATACAAAATTTGAACAGCTACTATCTAATTTTTATTAATTCTAAGCAGTACGTTTTATTTAACATGTTTGGTAACCACCAGAAAACTTTTTGTTAGATCGAGAAACATGAAAGACATTAACAACATGCTGAAGACAAGCTGGGAGTTTTGCATCAGAAATAAAAACTCATTAAAAATTCCACTTTTGTGTGACATGCTGACAGATAAGAAGACAGCTGATAAGCAAGGTAAAATATTCTTTTGAAATATATATATATATACACACACACACACACACACATATATATATATATATATATATATAGTTATTTATATGTTAATTACAAGCAATTTGAAAAATGAGCAATAATTTTCTTCTGCCTAAAATGTCTATTGATAAAATTTTAACAGTGTCAAGAAAATATGAAGAAATCAAGCCTGCTATAAGCAATGTGTTGAGTAGTTTGGCAAAGGACAAGCATAAAGAAGTAGAGAACTCTATTGCCGTTTCTGCATCCAATACCTTGAATGAAACAGATGAGAAGCTTGATGAATCTTCATATGTGTGTGCTGTACCATTGTTGACACAATGTAAGTAATTTTAGATGCTGCCTCCCAATTTTAAAATTACTTATCAATTTGAAATACATCAAATACACTAAGAAAAAATTATTTTAAATTGGCAGGCCAGACAGAGGTACCAAGCATTTTGCCTAAGAAACTTCAACAAAAGAACACAGTTACTGGTACGTTGCTTTAAGTATGGTTATCATACACATATAACATACTTATTTTCAGTAACATAAGTTATAGTCATTTAGATTTAGAAAATAGAACCATGCAGCTACTATAATGACTTCAGGGCAGCCAATGCACTCACATGTAATCTGAAATAATTAGAATCACCCTGGTGTTTTACAGCATATATTTCTGCCCACCTTACTTGCAATCAGTTGCTTTTCAATTTTAGATGCTATGAGGAGTCTATGGCCTTACAGTAAAACGATTTTAGAAAGCTTTCTTTCAGCTAAACACCGGTTCAAACAACATAACTCTTGCGTTAATAAATTAATGTTGAAATCTGCAAGCCATAAAGTAAAGCCATATTTCTTGAAATTTGTTAAAATATTAGAGGAAGAAGAAAAAGCAAAAACCATAAGCAAGTTCAGAGATAGAGGACTGATTTCTATGGAAAGTAACTCAGAAGACAATTGGAAGATTAAAATTATTAATTATTGGTTGAATCAAATTAATGAGTTTCTATAATAAAATTATTTGCATCCTTTTTTTCTATTTTTTTTTCTAACTTTAAGAAAAATAAACCTAAAGGTGAAACCAAATCAATATCAAAAGATGAAACTATTTTTTCTGAAGTGTAATTCAACATCACTAAACATGTTTGTTCTAGTTCAACATCATTATGATTAATATTATGACATGAGTCTTACAGTTAGTGTTATTGATACTCATACTGATACTCAGTCTCATGTCGATACTCATAGCTGATGACTTTTATTAGATACGTCATTGCCAGTAACAAAATGAATACAAATATATAAAAAATTTAATGAATAATAATTATAATAATAATATACATTATATTAAATTAAAATAATACTAATAGTAAATAATAAAAAATTATTATTAAAAGTTACTAATATATTACTATTAGTATTAGCCGTAATACTAATAACTATAAGATCATCACTATGAATATTATGTGAGTATTTGCTGAAAAATTTACTTACCCTGTCCCACAAAAAATACTTTCACTGTTGTATAATTCCAATCTCAGTTTGTCACTTGGAGAGTGAGAATAATATAAACACGCAGACGGTACCCAGCTATCGCACTTTGTACACTGTATAGGTCGCGAATAATGAGCCAATGTAATGGATTCTCATCCTCATTATTATAATTACTGTTGCGTATGTTTTGAATGCTGTAATTGTAGCTAAGTTGGGCTAGCTTTCTAATGCCTTATTATTGTGATTGTTGTTAAAGCTTTCAGTATAATGTAATTTTCATGAAATACGCATTCCAGAGTTATTTCCTCTTTTTGCTATTTTATCGTTTTGCATTAATACTGATACTGGAAATTTGTGTGGCTTTTATGAATACCTTCAATACATAGGTTGTCTACTTTTCTTTTGTTTCTGTCAAGCTTAACTTTCTTTTGTCTGTTGGAACATTCTAGATGTGAATTCTTGTGTATAAAAGCAGGCGAGTTTCCAGTATAGTTCAGACTACTACTGGAGCTCGCTGGTAGTTGGGCCCTAAGCTGTATCTGATACAATAAAGGTTATCCTTATTTGTACTCAAATACTTGGCTTATTCTCTCTAACACAAAGAGTATGTTCAGGCACTAGTTGCATTCATAACCCACAGTTTACTACACCATAAATACAGCAATTTGCTTGAAGTCTCAGTATGTTCAGGAGTGGATGTTTCATATTTTATAACCCCCCCCATTCAATATATAAACTCCCCATTCTAATTTTTTACTTTTGCGTTGTATTTACATGAATTATATTACGTCATTTAAATAATAATAGTTTAAGAAATATGCTGCAATTTTAGATAAAGTTACTTTTTCTAAATTAGGTTATTGTTTACTTCTCCCCCTAGCGTCACGACATCCTCACGCTCTTTTGACATCAGTACAATCACGCATTCAAAGCTTATCATAACATTGTCAACATTGCATTGCATAAGCAGAGAGCTAGTAACTAGTAATAAGTGCGTTGGTGTCTTCTCACCTCTACGTGTTCAACGAAGCGCGAAGTGATGCGCACTGCTAATTCCTCAGGGAAAAATATAGCATTTTCAGTGTATAAATCACTAATTTATGAGAAATCTAGTAAGGTTATTGAAAAAATAAAAAAACTTACACTGGAGAAATATCTCAGGATTCCAACCGTGCAATTTTTATTCAGATATCATGTTTTACTGCTGAGATATTTTACTGGTACTGAAAAGTCAGCTTTTCAGCCAAAATTGGCCAAAATTGGGCAGTTTTTTGTCTATAACTTTGCAAAAAAAGTGAAAATTGAAAATTCCAAAAAAGTTGCACTGAAGAAAAAGAAGATCTACAACATAGTTTTTAAATTTTGGCTCTAGCACAATTAGGGGAGATTTTATTTTACTGGTACTGAATTCTTATATGATTACAATGCAAACCTCAGTGAGGCAGTTGCAGCTAAAAGGTTGCCCTTAACTATCCTGTGTTTTAATAGTACTAAAAATGTTGTAGAATTTAAAATCATGTGGCACATTATCAGAGAAAGCAACGAATATACAAGAAAGGCCCATTATTTCTATATTATGGTACCAATAACTTCATCTGTCATAAACCCACAAAACCACATATATGAAATACCCACACTGGGGGCACCTAGTACTCAATACTGACTTAAATGTGTTTCTCACACAAAGAAACTGCTGTGGTGGATTAGATACAATGTCACATTTGTAAAAATCTAGGTTAATGTAAATCAAGGCTGTCCAACAGCAGCCCCAAGTTCCCAGCCTACATATCACTGCGTTTCCATGACTGCGCATAATGCGAATGAATGCCCCGTACGGATTATTTGTGGTTTGTGGTTTGCATTAACTTATAGTTGCGGTTTCATTCGATGTAACTGTTTCCATTAGCCGAATGAAAAAATCCATTCGCATAATGCGATAATGGAAACGCAGTGAATGGAAACGCAGTGTATATGTGGCCCTCAAAGATATAGCAAATACAATTATTTTCCAACACGTAAATGAAAAATGGAAAAATCGCCTTATTTATATACATACTACAAAACATCAAGCCGGTAGTAATTATTGGGACTTCATTGTGTAATGATTCATAGCAAGTCGGATTTTTGGAGCAATTTGCAAAATATTGATGCCGTGGCCCTCAACTCAAGAGAAATTTTACAAAGTGGTCCTCACCACCAATAAATTCAAACACAATGGTCCTTGCTCTGAAAAGATTGCAAACCCTTGATATATGATCTAACATCTAAATCATTGTCATGTTGCTGTGGCATATATATCAAGTTAACTACACATAAAATTTAATTGAACTTGGTTTATTGAAATGCATTGGCTACAAGTTGGAACTCACTCAAAGCAGCACCGAGTTGGGGATGGCTGAGTGCATTGGTTAGGGGATCTCCCCTTAGGGTTTAGAGTTGCACAAATATGTGTATCCTCTACACTCAGGCACCTTCAACTCAGTACCTACTGCTAACAGCAATACTTGTGCAAGTTGGCAAACGAATTGCGCAACCTGCCATCACATAAAATCATGTGTCAAATTTTGACATACAAATTGTAATCATTACTAAAATAGAATATAGTTGTCTGGTAGCTACAGCTAATTAGAATAATTATGCTGGCTTAATGGGATGATGACAATAAAGATCATCCTTTAGATAGGCCATTCAAATTTACTACTGGTTAGCTTCAGTTGATTTTATAGACTCATGAATGGTGAACTGACAGTTGCAGATCTGATAGTTCTAACATAATATTTAAAAAGATTACAAATCTAGATATGAACCAGCTCAGATTTAGCACCACTCATGCAGTAGGAAGAAATTTGTGCATTCGTGCATGTGTCAGTTATTTACTACAATACTACAAATATTTGTGATAAAGCAGGGTATCAATTTGAAAAATACAATAATTTATTGAAAAGCACCATGAACTATATCAAGCCATTAAAATTTTAATTGTTAGTAAAATGACAATAAGCAGAGTAGTATGTATATAAAGTATGCATACGCAAGCAAAAAATATTTAATAGGTTAATTTGGTATTTGCAATGATTGTAGCTCTTTTAAATAAATATAATGTCTTTAGCTGTTAAATTCCTTTTGATTTTTGAACTGCATTATCTATCTTTCTATATCAAAACTGTTTTGTAGTTGAAAATTATCTTTTAGATGAATGATCCATCATAATATTATTATACTCCACGTTAATCGTAGTTTTGGAGTTGCTTTTCCCACTGCTTTGATGGACATCTTTTATTTTCTTCCTAAAAATTCACGTAATTTCTTTTCGTACCTTTCTCCTTTATAGCCATGCGCACTTTCCTTCTGAGTGACATAAGTGCTTGCATATCTAAAAATTTTAAAGCCAACTATTAAATTTTATGTAATAATAGGACTTACTGCAGATTAATAGTTACAAAAGAGTTATAAGTTATGAATTTCAGGTTTAAGATCTTTAATCTACTTACTGTGCAGCTGGGGGTTGTCTCCCATAAGCCATAGCCAATATTCTTGTGTACGAAGCCGAGTTTCCACAACAAAACCCAATGTAGGCCAAGTCAAGTTTTTTCATTTCTTCAGCATACCAGGCAACTTCACTATTCACTATCAGCTGGGCAATGATCAAAACAAATGCACATCATTTTGTTTTTTAATTACAGTTTTGATTATATCTTGAATTAATTGTATACAGATCAATATTATTGTTTATATTGTTGAAGGGGTCAATGGTATTCAATATTTACACCCCTATACAATAAAATGTTCAACAGACAATTTTTGACATATTTTTAAGAGTCATATAGCTATAATTCTTTGATAAAATATTTGCATATTTTTTAGATTTATCAAGAAGAAACTAAAAGAGATTATATATACAATAATGACAGTTACACTAACCTATAAGCTATGGTAATAGGCTATAAACCGTAATTATAAGGTCAAGCAGACAGGTGAAAGAAGACGGATTAAAAATATAAACAAAATAGCACATTATAGGGGTAACGGGGGGGGGGGGGGGCACAACGGTCATAGGGGTACAAAAAGACGGCCGAATTGTGAGAGAACTTATTGACTTAGAGTTGTGATTTTTTCTCCATAAAAAGATATTGACATAATTATTTAGCCTTTGTAGTTTCAACACTTGCGGAACATACGTGTTGAAAAGGCGAGTAAAAAACTGTTTTTACCTACTTTTTGTAAATTTTTTAGGATGTCGTTGAAGCCTTATAACTTTTTACACTCAAAGGCAAGAAGCCTAGATTTTACTAATATTGTTGCCATTGCTTGTCTCTACAATGCTTAACTATTATAACAGCAAACACTGAAATGAATTTTCCTTGAGGCACATTTATTTTCAATTTGGCCACACGGGGCACAATGGGCCACGCTGACCGGGGCACAATGGACCACCTGGTTATTGCACCCTGATCACTGTTATTAGTTTCTTTGCCCAAAAATTTGGTTGAAATGTTACTAAAATCTATAGATATAGCCATTTCTGACCTTTTTGTAAAATATCAAAGACATCATGGTAAGACTACAAAACTACAAGTTAAAGCTCTCCTAATACATACATCTGGTGAGGTTGAAGCTTTGCAATTTTATACATAATACAAAACACTCTGCTGTTGCTACTAGTAGATAGTCATGATAATCATTATATATTACACCATTGAGGGAATATACATGCATTTGACTGAAATAAATTGTGATTTGCTCATTTGCTCCCCCCTCTCCCATCCGTACTCCAGTCACAAACCTCAGCCATGCATGCACCTTAGCTACAGTTCATTGAAAAAAGTTCACTCAGAATTTTGTAGTACATTTTAGTAAAGTTTTTTTTTAATAAACGTTGCTCTGAAGTAAAAATAACAAAACATTTTTAGTTTTAAACAGTAATGATAATGGCACTGCAGAACCGAGTGACATGCGTTTGATTTTGCCTCCCACTGCTATCCGTAGTGGCACAAACTCTACGGCTAAAACATGAATTTTGCTGTAGATCTGAAAGAGTATCTTTATTTATTTGTATTATTAAATAAATAAAGATTAGATATAACAAAATACGCAAAATTTCCATATATTTGTTGTGTCCCACCCAGTGGCCCATTGTACCTCGGTACCGGGGCACAATGGGCCAATTTTTTCGTCATGAAAATTTCGTTATTCTGAAAGTTGTGAAAGAGATAGAAACAACAAACTGATACCTGTAATAGACAACAGATGTAGCATTAAGACTAGAGATTATTGAACTAGTAACTTGAAAAACAGACGAATGAGAGCAACAAATGCAAAATTCGGCCGTTGTGCCCCCCCCCCCTCGTTACCCCTAATGTATCCACACCATCTTTTACTATGCAGACTACCTTACACAGGATGTAGATGAACGAGAGCTATTTATTCCAACAGTATACAGTATACAGTAATGTTTTAGAAATGACAAATGATTTTACTAAAGTAATGGTTTAAATATAAGTAGCCTACTATATTCAAAACCAGTAATAGTATGTTCCAACCAAATTAAATACACACTTATCAACTTAATTGTTTTCTAATCTATGTATATCAAAACTAAATTTATAAACCCAAGCCAATTAAGCCAGCTTTATTCATTGCTAAAAGATCTGCTGAAAATTAAACTTGTGAGAATCACCATATTATTTGGAATATATTATAGTGACCAATAACATAATTTTAGGAATAGCTGTTATATATACCCTTTTTATTACATTATAAAAACTATGTATTTGGTGGCAATTTAAATATAATATATACATGCAGCTAAACTTGTCCTACCCAAGTAATGCCCTGAAATATCATCTGGAAAGCTCTGTTCTCCGGTATCAGGGTTCCTAAGGCGATACCAAGTTGGCTGTTTCTCTGTTGTCTTGTAGCCAATAGCAATACAAGCTAATGGTCCCTGAAACAATAAAACACTGGAATTGTAGGCAAAAATAAACTTTGCAGCAGACAACTCCTGAACTTCACTATTAAAACGTAAGACATTTTCTTTAAATAAAGATTATATCAAATATTTATAATCTATTGTTTGTATATATGCAAAGATTGTGGTCTGCGGTACCAATAGTTATAGACTTATAATGCGAGTGAATTCAGCTATTTGTAGGTAAATTTTTATGTACATGTTTGCATATGTTCCATAGCAGAGATCATAACTAATTTAATATATTATGCTGTGGTAATTACTATTGTTTTTCTAAAATAGCATACAAGATTGACACAATTATTGTTGTTTTTTTAGATGAAAGTGAAATTATGATATACCAATACACAATATTTTATGTATTTTTGTGCTGTTGGTTTATACCGTATCTATAATAAAGTTCAATTAGTTTGATTACATAACTTACAGAGTACAGAGTGCAGAGTGCAGAGTGCAGAGTGCAGAGTGCAGAGTGCAGAGTGCAGAGTGCAGAGTGCAGAGTGCAGAGTGCAGAGTGCAGAGTGCAGAGTGCAGAGTGCAGAGTGCAGAGTGCAGAGTGCAGAGTGCAGAGTGCAGAGTGCAGAGTGCAGAGTGCAGAGTGCAGAGTGCAGAGTGCAGAGTGCAGAGTGCAGAGTGCAGAGTGCAGAGTGCAGAGTGCAGAGTGCAGAGTGCAGAGTGCAGAGTGCAGAGTGCAGAGTGCAGAGTGCAGAGTGCAGAGTGCAGAGTGCAGAGTGCAGAGTGCAGAGTGCAGAGTGCAGAGTGCAGAGTGCAGAGTGCAGAGTGCAGAGTGCAGAGTGCAGAGTGCAGAGTGCAGAGTGCAGAGTGCAGAGTGCAGAGTGCAGAGTGCAGAGTGCAGAGTGCAGAGTGCAGAGTGCAGAGTGCAGAGTGCAGAGTGCAGAGTGCAGAGTGCAGAGTGCAGAGTGCAGAGTGCAGAGTGCAGAGTGCAGAGTGCAGAGTGCAGAGTGCAGAGTGCAGAGTACAGAGTATAGACTATAAAGTATAGACTGTATTATCCAACTCTCTGCTTTACTCTCATCTACTCTTCTTTTTATTGATGTTATAATGCATGTCAATTAAATAAGAGAACCTAAAAGTGTAACTCACAAAATCTAAAGCTGAAATATTATAATATGAGCTGCATAAAAATACTAGACAATGTTTTTTCATCCTAGTATGTAAGATCTATTACTTAATGCACAGTTCATGCAACCACAAGTGCTTTGAGATGTAAAAAATTTAAAACAATTTTAATGATAATAATATTATTCATCTTTTGTATAAGAATATATATTGTAAATGTTAAAATAACTTATAATCAGATAGCAACTAATAGCAGTATAATTGCTAGTTATGTCATAGCTATATAATAATTATAATGAAACAGTTATGAAATCAATGTAAATGAGAGAAGATAACTTCTAATGCAACAATAAGTTATACAATCACTCTGAGCTACAAGCTATAATAGTAAAAAATTTAAATTAAAATAAAATTATATTTATTTAATTGATCCCTCCTAAAGCCTACTCATCAATTGAGTACATGCAATACAATATGCTATTGAATTAGCTATTATATAAAGCCTTCTTCAATTTAATATTTTATATTTATCCCATACAAAAATTCTTCAGACAATTGATTAATAAAGATTGAAAAATTGTGGACAAATGTTTTAATAATAAATGAAATATAATGAATTTATAGGGTTTAACATACTCCTGTAGTTATTCAGCTAACCTTTACTTCCTGTCTTAATCTTTTGATCAAAGGAATCATAGTCTTAGGCCCTCTAATGCAGTTTACCCCAACGCATGCTGCTCCGTCATCAAGTAGATTTTGCAAAGCTACACTCAACTCATAGTCATCAAAGGTTAAAGGTGGATCATGAACACTGTTTGGTGCAAGGGTTATCACTGCCTCCAATCCTTGAAATATAGTAATATAATTATCGGTCTATACCAATATTGCATGTGCCACTTGAGTTGACAAAAGAAAAATACAAAATTAAAAATCGCAGCATGCATGCGTAATAATTAGGCAAAATTTACCCATTTTATCTTGTGAAGGAATAGTTTTTTGTAAGAAATAATTTTGAATAGAAAACCTACGTACTGTTCCAGATATCAAATTTTTAAGCATTGTACAAGAATAACTAAAAGTTTTTGTTGGGATCCACAAATTAAAGCTTTCCAATCTGTTCTACATTAAAATTATAATGCATATAATGCTAGTTATATTATTGGTAAAGAAGTTTATATTTTTACAGCTCATCAGGCCCCACATACAGTAGTAAAATTTTTCTTTGTACTATTGAGAGTATTGACTAATTTACTTTCAGCATCCATTATTGGTAGTTTTCTTTTTTTACTTGTATGAGAAAATCCCACCAACCAACAGATAACAAAAGCTTTGACAAATAGTTTTTATAAAACATTATATTTACCAAATTCTTTGGCAACCTTTAAAGCTATTGCAGCTTCACCATAATCCCACAGCGTTTCTATGGCAACATAATCTACGCCATATTCAGCACATAGTTTCATTTGCTCCTAAAATATAGTTGCATACATTTAAAATTTCATTCTGCAAACTAAATAATTTGTAGGCTTAGTGATAGATAACCAATAGTAAAACATTTTTAGCCATACTAAATATGATTCCTAAAACTTGGGATGAATCAACATTGACTAGATTTTCAGTTACAGGTATAATTCTGGTTATGCTATATATGTATACCTAAATGTGTACATTTAAATGCACAAAGCCCAATAAATCCTAAATTTAAGTGAAAGTGAATATAACATCATATGGAAATCTTAGAATACATGTATATTATAATAATAAGTTTTTGATTAATGTTAGCTTAAAGTTAAAAACTCAGCCCAAAAAAAACTTAATGCATTCAATATAATATACTATTCGATGTATACTTTGATATAGCATATTTTTTGTTACTAAAGTCAATTGGTTTTAATTTACCACTTACTCTGTATTCACGTTCACAACTTTTTTGAGCCTCTTCATCATCCGGTTCATATTGAGTAGTCTTTGCTAGTCCAGCAGTGAATAGTGTTCCTGTTTCTATTGCTACCTTAACAAACAAATTGCATTTCATAGATCATGAGCTCAATGTTTATTTAAAGGTTATAGTTAATAATTACACCACTGGTACAAAAATTGAAAGAGGGGTCAAGTGAAATTTACAACTACTCTTGTTTTAATTTTTAATTTATTTATAATTATTTAAATAGCTACATAATATGCTGAGCATAAATAGTTTTCAATATATCACTTATTCATTAACTATGATAATTTAAACTAAGCAATTATTTTAAAATAGTTTACAATATAAAGTTATAATAGTATCTTGACAGCATACTAATAATGTACATAAAACTAATTATTTTTCATCCTAGTTAATGTGAAGTATGATAACTAATTATAATTAGTGTTTAACTAAGCCTAATGTTGATAAAGTGCATGTGCAAAAATGTTGCAACTATATGGTTTTAGAGAGAGATAGGAACTCTGAGTTGCTATTTGTTACAAACCCACTATATAGCTGCTTAATTTTAGTTTATATATAACAAAGCTTTCGAGGGCATAAAGTACTATTAGTGGCTGTGTTTTCATACCTTTTTGGCTATTTCAAGTGCTCTTCGAATTAGCAATTCTGATTCTTCAGCTTTTCTTCCTGACTTTACCATTTTTTCTTTGTTAGCATAGTACTGTGACATCATAAAATATGCATTTATATATATTATGGTAGATTTAGCAAGTTTGGTGAGATCAGCTATATACTAAAAAGTTAAAACTTTACCTTCTGCACTATAATAAGGATAACAACTCATTCAAAATGAAAGGCGTAATATCATGTTTTTTTATTGTCATAAAAGAAATTTTTATTATCATATCTTCTACTTCCAATTGGATCTAGTTAATTATGTTTTACTCTGATAACTTGCTCATGCCAAGTATAAGATAATTCAGAGTTTTGTCAAATTCTAAATTTAAATACTCAATTTTTGTCTTCTATCGTTTACATGTTTTTAAAAATAATTATATTTTATGTATAACATTTGTTTCTTATAGTGTTGGAAAAATTTCAGTATAAAAATTAATGTATTGAACAGGAATATAAATCTTTAGACATATTCTGCTAATATAAAATGTTTTACATTGTGAATTTGCCTGAGGTTAAATCAACTGACCTAAATTTCCAATTTTAAATAACTAAAGTCCTAGGAATATTTTAGGCCAACTACTAACAAGAAATTCACTGAAACTGCTATAATGAGCAAACAATTAGGCACTTGTCAGTAAATATTATTGTTACTAAATACTATTTGACATGTATCAGCAATAAAAAAGTATTTTTATAACCTAAATACCATCTCTGTGGTATTTGTCTCATTTACAATCTCAGCAGCAATCATTTGCTGTAGTATATAGCATGCTTGAAAACCTGGCTTCAAAGAAATGCAGTCAAAAACCGGGCTGCTAACTTAAATAGTACAATAGACTACAGATAATAAGCAAGAAAAGATAGAATGCCACAATTTAACATCTGCCATGGGCGATGTTAGGAAAGGTATTAAAAGACAATTTCTTCTGTGTCATAAAAACTTAAGGGCCTTAGGTAGCTTAAAGAAAACTTACCACTGCCCAGGTTCAAGCAGGATGGAAGTACTTTGGAACCAAAAGCAATCATTTTTTTAAATCACCTATGCTCCTTGAGCAACTAAACTTAACATGCGTGACTGTGAATTTGTTAGGTAACTTTCATAATGTAATCTTTTATATTATTTCAGTCCAATGAAGGCATTTTTCAATTTTTACTATAATTGTCCTGTGCCATGGAATTTTAAAGATGAATAAAAACTTAAGAAACTTAAAAAATACGGACCTATAGAAATACTGTAAAAAAAATTCTGCCCCCCCCCCCACCAGGGTCAAACCATAAACCTCCAACTTGAAACTATAGACTGCTAATTATTATACACTATGAGGTCTATTGGGAAAACACACCACCTCAAGTACTATAATCTCAAAACTTAAAACAGCAGGTGTATAACAACGGCTGTATCCTATACATACCAAGAAAGCAGAGCAAACATCCACTCCAGCATGTACCAGTTCTCTAGTGAAATCTTCAACTCTGTCTGGGTGATCCAGCACAGCCTGACATATATTATACAAATATTATAATTAGGTAAGAGCCCTATAGCACAGGCACAAGATAATTGTTTTCTATAGGAGCTGAACATAGTATATATAGTGCTAATCCTTATCTTGAAGATATATTATATGGAAAAGTGGATGTTATGACATGTAACCTATACAGTAAGTACACGCCAGGTCATAAAAATATTATTAAATACAAGTGGAATAACTGCAAATGTATATAACATATAGCAACTATGGAAAATTACAGTCATGAGATAATATTGACACTGCTAGTAAAACCGTAAAGTCAAAATGGTAATATTATGTTATTCGTTATCAATTATTGCTTTCTAGAGAAAGCCAATTAAATGATATTAAAAGTTTCAATAAATGGAAAGCCTATTTAATATTTGCATTATAACTGTGCTCTTGCTTGCGCAAGTGCTGATCCTGAAACTGGTCCGAAAAGAATATTCATGCAAATGATTGGGTGGAAGAGAAAAATTAATTACTGGGTACATGCATTAACCAGCAGTGTTTAAACAAACATGTAGTACTATTTTCTTTTCAGTGTATTGGTTTCATATTGTTTCAGTAATAAAGTTTTGCATGAAGACAATGAGCTTATATATAAACATAAATTGTGTTGTTAGTGTTCTAAATATCCTGTGCTTGCTTAAACTATTACACATGACTTGTGTAGTAGGTTTCTGTAGCAGGCTTATATAAGCTGTGAAGTTCTGTGAGGTTTCCAGATTCTTCTCAGTTACATGCAGGTATATGAAGAAAACTTAGTTTTGAATGAATGAAAGTGTAGTGTCCATAAACTTTATGATCATACTTCTATATATACTCTTCAAACAACAGATTCACGGGCTTTCCATTTTGCATGCTGCATATATGATGATCTGCAGTAACTCATTCACCAAACGCACATCACAAAAATGTTTGTGATTTTTCAAAAGTAAAATGTGTTTTCCAGTTGTAAAATTAAACTCTCCTTAGGTAGTTAATACTAATGATAAATAGCAACACATTTGCAGTCGTTTAGAAGTTTAAGCCATTTAATTTTACATAAGGTAACATGTATACTCTGTTTTAACTCCCATGTCTATTTTGAGACAATTGACAACGTATAAATTGATATAGTGTAAAGCGTTTAATAAGACTTACAGTTGGAATAAAGCTACCATTTTGGTTGTATCCCCTGCGGCACAGTTCCATAAGATATCCTTCCCCAGTTATTACTACTTCTCCACTGCTAATTCTCTCCTTGAGACCTATAATAAGACGAAACTTGTTTAGTTTTGTCTGAAAAAAAACTACGATTTTGACATTATGTTACAGCCTTTATCTGCATAACGTTGCTGAAGTTTTAAAGCCATGCTTATCTGTGTTATTATAGCGTTATTCTAGTTTAGAAAAAAATGCAATTATACCAAGAATTTCAAAACTAATAAAACTTTTTGAAAGCAATTCAACTAGAACATTGTCATAGATTTTAAAGACTTTCCTGTAAGACCTTTATACAATTGAGAGTACTGAAAGATGTAGGTAATATATAACTATTGTATAATAGGTTTTAATAATTTACAATAACTATAAGAACTTCAGCTGCAGCATGCCGTAATAATGTATTTTAAGGGATCTATATTTAGTGAAAAGCATTACTATTGTCTGCAATATCTAACCATATGTAATATTTACTTTCCTAACTAACTTTATATTTGTTATTATTTAATTCAAATAATCGTTGGCATATTGATAGTTACCACAACGCATTATTAAAGTAATTATTAATTACTTAAAGTCATGCTTATTATATACAAAAACAGTTATCATTTATATAATGCAATGAAATTTAATTACCTTTAAAAAATAACTAAAATAAGTTATCTATAATATTTAAGTCATCCCTAAATCATAAATTATTGTCCTAACAAATTAACTGTTTTAAAAGAGAAATGATCAAACATAACAAACAATTTATTAAGTAATTAAAGTAGCATGTTATATAATGCCTAAACAATTCTTTGCATCTGTATCAAAATAAACTTAATATTACCTTTGACTCTTCTATTTGACATGTTGACAATAAATTGGTTCTTTTTTGTACACTTATACCAACACTACTGCTTCATTGACTGACTGTGTATAGTTTGCTGATCCATTTCATTCAAATATTTCACCTATCAAGACTATACAACAGCTATAGCCAATCAAATTTACACACTAGTAAATTATCAAAGTCTATTGGCTGCTTCCCAGCAAAAATCTACCTGGTACATTCAATACGTTTTCCTATGTATGTACATAATGAGGAAAGAAAACTCCAAAATGTAAAATATTCATAAGCTTGCAGTATCTTGATAATGGTGAAAATAATAAAATTAAAGGATTGCTCTATCTTAGTTTATTACAATCACATTATAATTATGAACTATAATCTAATGTGTATGCAAACAATTGTGACTTTGCAAAGGGATATATGCCTAGAAAACAGCTTTTCAAAATTCCAATTTTGAGGGAGGTAAAATTTTCAGCCATGAAAAAGAATAGCCTAATACGTGACGTGTGAACGCCAGTAACTATGCTGCACGTGCTAACTATAACGCTAGTATTCAAGGTTGCTGAGCGCAACATCAACCAATAACGCTCAAGCAGTTACAGTGCGCTATATAGGTCAGCTTTGGTGCGCCTGTAATATTGCACAATCTGACCTAGTTTAGATCGATCGCAGGCATTCATCCTAAAGAATGCATGTTTTTGCAATGCTTTTTTCTATGCTTACAAGCAAAATATGGCCTAATGCTATCACATACATGTTATTTAACATGTCAAAAAACTATAGATTGAGATAATTCACATTTGCACTTCTATAAATATACAAATTACGAGTTGAAAGATCACATCTCACAGTCATATTTCTATAGTTATTCATTTGTATAGTCACGTGACCAGCAGGAATGCTGGCGCTGTTACGTCACAGTTCCCAGCTCATTTCAAAATCGGCGTTTTGGCTGTTACCAATCTACACCCTCAACTTCAACTAACTTTTTCTACCTTTGGTCAAATGCTTTTTGTCAATGCATGCTTAGAAAAACACAATATTATGTGTGTTTGACCTAAATGGCCATTTATTAGACAAGATAGAGCAATCCTTTAAGTTCTCGCGCATATTATTTTTAATGAATTATGGGATTAGATATCAAAACAGAAACAGTTATCATATCTCCAATGCAATAACAACAGATAAGTATTTTCACAACTATTCACTTTTTATAGTTTTTGTTATAAACACTATAACTGCATTATTTCTTATAAATTGATATAATACTTGCAGGTAGCTGTTGAAATAGACCTCGTTATTTTACACTTACTAATTTTAAGATAATAATATTTTAATTATTATTGTGAAGTTTGAGCAACCTATTACATTCATATGATAGTTTCTTTTTAATTATGAACGAAGCAAGCTAGTTATTTAAATAAAATTAGCATTGATTTCTTCGTTGAAAAACATAGTTGATCACACAATCCATGAGACCTCCCCATTCTTTTGATAATCTTGTGCACATAATGACTGTAAGATTGAGTTTACCGTGGTACTGTGTAACAGGTATTATAATGGGATGTTTGTTTTTTAGTACATCTAGACACTCATTTGACATAACTCTTTTGTTAAGAGCAGTAAAATAGGCTACCTGTAAAAAATAATTTAATGTATATTAATACAGTATATTAGTTATAAAATTCCAACAGTTCAAATTGTTGCTGAAAATTTCTAGCTCAACGGTTATTTTAACTGAGTAGTCAAGAAATTTAAGTAATGTTCATATGTTAAACAAAAGGTTCAAAGCAGAGATAAAACGTTAAATTCTATTGAAGATGTTTCTATGGTATTTATAGGAGTTGTGGTATCATGTAATTACTTGTAAAGTGGTGTCACCTAGCCATAGACTACCTGATGTGAACAACTAAATAATTATTTTTATTAATACCACACAGTGTAGACAAACATAAAATTTTATGAACAGCTTATTATAAAAATTAATATAGATAATTTACTCATGCGTATTTGACATTATATTTCATGTAACGATATTATTGTATATGTATATTATTACATTGTTAGAGCTGTAGCACATAACTTAAAATTGAATACCTCATCCCAAAAGCCTTCTTCTCCAAGTTCTGGCTGAGCCCACCAAGTTTTATTCATCTCTTCATAGTATATTTTATCTCTCAAATTATACTCTTTTGAAAGCAGCTTTTCAATAGCTTTGTTGGAAAGTGAATTGTTATAAGTGTTAAGTACTCTCATCTTGTTGTAAAATAAATCAGAATATTTCCAGCCAAATCTTTTCATCATTATTAGTAAAGATGCATCATACTGTTCATTAAGTATAATTATGTCTGTCCTAAAAGAGAGCTTCACTTTCAGAAAGATCGTATAAATATTTGCACTTCATCATGGAAACTTTTACTATATTATATAAAAACCACAAAGGTTTAAAAAAAAATTAAAAAAAAATGCTTTAGTTACTATAGGTACTGGTACAGGCAATAAGCTAAAACTTAAATATATCTATATGCTTAGCAAAATTTCTTTTAATATTTTGCAGTAAACTTCTCTATTTGTTAATATCAAACAGCTGTAAATCTCGACTGATGCCATAAATAACAAATTGAAAATTTAAAAATATATGCACGCAATAAAAATGTGCAAAGCAATCTAAACTGTCGCAAGTTTACTTTTAAAAACAATTTGTTTGTACTAGATCAACAAGCAGGTGCCAGCAATTACATTGTAGTCATTTACGTAACCATGTTAGATAATTACTCTAGCACTTGACCTATCATATGGGTCAGTGAAGTCTAGAACAATTACATCTTATTCAGCTTACAAACACTTATACCTACTAATTTAAAGCTGATATTTTGTTCACAAGGCCTTTGCTTATATAAGCACACATTCGGAACACAACAATACCTCAAAGGCACACAAATAAGGTAAATTGTTTACAGTAATAAGAGTTTTAAAATATCAACGTGATTAGACTTATATAACTGTTACAGTGAATAAACAATATCCAATTTGGAATTAGTAGAATCAAATATTATATCAATGAGTTTCAAAAACATGTTTTGACTATTGAAGGTGTCTTTGGTTTCCAAGCTTACTGAAACAATAAATTGTGAAATTTAATACTTAAATTTTGGTACAATTTACCTGTTGATAATTTTTACTATAAAATCTTTCACTTTACTCATGTTGAAACTCCCATAGGGATTATTGAATCCCAAATAATGAAGTTGTCTGTTATGAAACAGTCTTCTTTTCTCAGAGAAATATTTTGAATTAAGAATGATTTCTTCTGCACTCTAAAAACAAAAAAAATTAGCTTTTTTAAAACTATCATACATTTTTTCTATTTAATCTTTATAATATAGTTTATAGATATAAAAGAACATACATAACTGAATGCATTGTGTAATAGTGAGATGTGTTGTGATCTACCTTGTTTTTTACTTCTTTACGATAAAATTGAACGGCAGACTTGAACCAGGCAATTGGCTCTCTCACTGACACTATGAGTTTATATCCTGTTTTCAAATACTTGTCATAGAGATAATCCTTATAGATAGCATGGTGCATTACCGCATCTCCTTTTGAGTGGTTCTTTGGACCTATTTTCCAGACTATTTGTAAAATAATTAGAGGAAATATACCAGATAAAATAATTCAAGATATCTTTTGATGCTGATAGATCACAATTTATAGTTATGCTTTTATAATATATGTCTGCTTAAAATAAAAGCTATAGGTTAATAAAAATTTAAAAGAGTTGTTAGCCTAACATTCATAGTGATGGGTATTGTTTTTGCAGCAGCTATATATAATCTATTTTTAATACACCGTAAAAGTTATTTTATACTTCTCAAATATTTTATGCAACTCCACTGTGCAGTGCAGCTTGAAACAATCTGCAGTTATTAATCTTCTACTTCAAAATCTGCTGTGGATTTCTTACATGTGGATGATATTAATTAACAAACATAATTATTGGCCACAAAACAAAATTAAGTCAGCTAATTTTTGCATAAATTATTATTAAACAATTGTTTAGCTTTGCTTACTATTTACTGCACTTCATAAAAATATTAACTGTAAAAAGACAGCAAATACAATGTTTTGGGGTAAAATAACGCTTCATAATTTTTCATTTTATTTAAAATAGTTGCAGTCAGTGGTGGAAGTAAGAAGGGGTCAAAGGGGTATAATATGTTGTACCCTAATCACCACG
Source organism: Bugula neritina (assembly GCA_964035545.1). Classification (NCBI taxonomy): domain Eukaryota; kingdom Metazoa; phylum Bryozoa; class Gymnolaemata; order Cheilostomatida; family Bugulidae; genus Bugula; species Bugula neritina. The sequence continues at coordinate 24,980,266 of OZ037766.1, read as the reverse complement.
CTTTCTTGCCAAGTCACCTAAACTTAAGTGCACCCTCACTATTATCTTCATTACACTCGAAAGCTCAAGTGAAATTAGTGATTAAATAGTTAATGCATAGTTGGATATAAAGCTGGTGGTAAATCCCGTGAAATATCGAAAGCCAATTAACAAACTTGTAGTTGTTAATAAGCATGATTGTCATTATTTTCTTGAATTTGACTTCAAAAATGAGCAATCTGCTTACTATAAACCTGCTTATTTTTTAGGTTTATCGTGCATCATGTTATTTATTCAGATTTTATTTGTAAAAATGTAAAGTCTATTACAAATTACATTGAACAAGTATAAATCAATATAATAGGTCGTTTCCATAGTTAAAGTCTCAACAGTAACCTAAATTAATTTCCTGTTTGTTTAGTTAGAGTACATAAGTAATTATAATAATATTTGTGCTTTATTTTTAAAACTATCAGTTAATCCAATCTTATTTTATTTTTCTCAGTCAATTTCAAAATAAAAATGATTGAAATTGTAGTAAGATGCCCAATTAAAAAAGTTTGATTGTGCAGTGTTTTTTTGGCATTCTACTTACATATAAGACTAATTATATAAAAAAATGAAGCACTAAAATTAGTAGGTACTCTAAAGTTTTTTTAGAACCGAAATCAGTGCGAAAAAACACTTCCTGATCTTTCTTAAAAAATCGATGAAACCAAAAGTTCACTCTCTTTGGCTCAAACTGCTGATATAGTAATATAATACATGCATGCAGTTACTATATATATTTCAAGTAAAATATTACTATAGAACATTTCAAGTTGGATAAGACAAGTTTAAAGTCACATTGTACTAGAATTTTATCCATAAGCATAGCTGAGAAATTTATTAAATAATCAAATAATTTGTTAACAATACCTTTTCCTTTATTTCCAGGAGAATTTAAAAAGAGGTAGACTGGGCGATCTGGCGTTATAATATCCAATTTTCTGTCCAGTGCAAATCTTGATAATATAGTGTACATGGTGGAGGAACCAGTTTTTGGAACTTTTAAATATGCAAAACTTTTAACTTCTTCTATAAAACAAATAAGATAATTAGTTATTAAAAACATCAAATCTTCTCATATTCTCGAAGTTTCAGTAAAATTGTTAGCCATTCAAAGCCTGTTTTATTAGAATCGTACTCTCTCAAATTTTATACGTAAATGAGTAAACAACTCCTACTTCTACTAGTTCTTGTTTATTGATTAGAGAATAATAATTGTGCCTGCGCAAATCCTTTTTATATATTATACATATGTATATTTTAACTTCCGATTTTATCCATGTACTTTGTTGATGAAATGTAATACACGCGTATGCATTTACGCACTCAACACTTGAATATTTTACTTGTGAAAAACTATTTAATTGTATATAGCCTACGAGTTTTACTTTCCTACAAACCAAAAATAAAATGAAATAAAAATAGTAGTGAATATCAAGCCTAGACTACCTCATGTTATTTCTATAAATTATTAGTATGAAGACTAAACAAGTTCTATAAATCTTTAGCCATTCATTAAAAATAATTTGCTCCGCTATAACCTTAATTATAGTAGTTAATAACAGCAAAGAGATAGGCTATTGTAAAAACTTTTGAAAAAATAGCCATTACTTCTAGTTGTTTTAATTATCTATTATATACTATGCAGAGATAGGTGCAGTAATGGGGGAAGTGAGAAAAGTCAATGTTCTAGATTAGAATTGTAGCACAAGAAGTTTTATTTTTATAGTAAATTTCAACCTGGGCCCCAAACCAAAAATTATAAAAAAAGTTAAAGAACTTAGGCGATTTCAATTTTGCCACTGCTGCTCGTATAAAATAGGCAGACTGGTACAACCTGCATGTCTAGACTTTTGATTATGGTTTGATTACTATAGGCTACTAATTCTTGCTTAGTTTTTTTGGTAAATTATTCATACAAGCTTTATAAGTTTAGGTGCATAAGATTAGTAGATTGTAAAAATTAAAATAGCTACATGCATCTTAGATATCGATTCAGACTGGGAAGATAGAATGTATTGTATTGAAACAAAGAACCGTAATCTACAATACTGGCGTACTTTATAACTTTATAACTATAGAATTTCGTGCCAATTACCACAAACATTGTCATTCAATTACCTATAGGTAAATATTTCTTCAACATGCAAGATTTTAGAATGAACGTCAGCAGTGAATTTCGTTAGTTTAACTAGAGAATAATAATATATTTATATATATTATATTATAGTATATTCTTCACAAATTGGAAGCCAGAAATAGTATAAATATTAGTACAACAATTCATGGTCAATACAGTAGCATGCACAGTGCATTACTTTATTCAGGGTGTTACGTAATAACTTTTAGGCAGCGTATCAGCTCTTCAAAGTGTATTATGATTACAAGATGTCTTATACTCCAGTATATATATAGCCTTTAAACTTGCCCAACATTCAAATATTAATTGTTAAAGGATTATAGGCAGCTAACATATTAGACAGAAACTAAGATTAAGGGAAATTAATTCACGATATCAGACTGTGGCTAGACTTATATGTTTGTCTTGTAGAGCAAAGTGACTACTAGTCGTAAATAGCATAACTTTTAAAATGAACTATGAACGAAATTGAGGATGATAGAGAGATTTGAAAAAATAGTTTTTAATTTTAGTGGCACCACAGAATCTGCTGCATTGCACTTGACATACATTGCTGACTAGTACTCTGTTATTATTTAGATTAATATTTTGATCAGAGTTTATTTAAAGGTTGGCAAAGTTATCAAGCATAAAATGTCGAAAAACAAACCTATTATAAGGTAACATAATATGTATAAATGATATACTGCAAGAAAAAATGACTGTGACAATGGACAATGAAAGGTGAAAATCTTTGCTTATAATTATAAATGTCACACTAGTTCAAAGATGTAAAGACAGGCTACTTATACACAAACTGTGTTTATTAAGTAATGTTATCATAGATTGTAAATTTGAAGTAGTATATTGTAGTAGGTATTGGTCTAGACTCTAGAGTCTATAGGCCCTAGGGGTTAGAGCGGTTGCTTTATAGTAAACACGAATTCATAAGCTTAAACCTGACAAAGATCATTCGGGATCTTAGGAGGAGCATCCAGTCATACTTGCTCCTGTACCCCATCTGAATAAGTCCTTAGCCCAATTTAACAAAAAATTCTTTCCATAAGGGGTTTCTGGTAGGAATGGTGACTATAAACTTGCATGAGTGAGTATTGTAACTATTTGATTTATTGCTATATTATAAATAATATAGTACATTAGTAGCATAAAACCATATGTATACCCAATTATTCATATTGTGTCATTTCTGGCAGTATTTGCAAGCATTTATTGGTTTTTTGGAAGCGAAATGAAATCTGCTGAATTTTATCTATATCAAGTCTAATCAATATTTAGAGCAGAATATTATTATGGCAAAACCATATAACAATGTAACTTTTGTATAAATGCATTACCTTTTCTTATGCTAAAGTTTCTTCTTACTACTCCAAAATCTGTTACTCCTTTATTCAAGACAATATTTCTTGTCAAGAAGAAAAACCTAAAACAAAAGTTATTATATTTGCAACTTTCTATCTGCCATGAATATGCATGTTGATTATGGCGCAAATAAATAAATTATATATAAAATGAACAGTGAAGTCTTTTTAGACTATCTACAGTTAATAAAGGAGTAGTTTTGAATTAATTAAATCTGTGATTTAGAATGGCTCACCATAGTGCTAGAACTTCGCATATTAGAAGACAAATAAAAGAATTTGCTCGTGTAATCACCATTTTCAGTTCGTTTCACTAAGCCAATCGTATAAAATATCAGCCGTCTATCCAAACTCATTCAACATAAAGTGTTGGCACGCAAATCTTAGAGAAGGAACTTGTTTCTAATTGCAAACAGTTCTTATAAGCTAAATGTATAGTGAAAGAAATGTAGTTGCCATTCATTCAGCAGTATGTATAGGCTATAGCTTTGTAACAAAAGTTTAATGGCCTGCATTTTGAATAGAATTGAAAATTTCCCAGACAGTAGAACACTAAAGCTTAATATACACTAATACTAATAGTTTTGTTTAATAATAGCTAGCAGGTTGGGAAGGCCTTATAACTGTTCTACTTTTAATTGATATTCTCAGGCTTTGTTGTCATAGTAATGAGCAGCTACTTGAGCTTTACGTCAAAGAAACTGTATGAATTATTGTTATAATAATTACGTTCTAGTGAGTTGTGACGGCAGCATCTCACTTTGCATCAAATCTTTTAGGAAATGAAATTGAGTTATGTAACTACACTATGTGAGAGTGTGAGAGTGTGAGAGTGTGAGAGTGTGAGGTGTGTGTGTGTGTGTGTGTGTGTGTGCGCGTGTGTGCGCGTGTGTGCGCGTGTGTGTGTGTGTGTGGCATATATATGTCACAGAAGAGCGGCATTTTAGAATGTAGTACATAGAGTTATCGCACCTTGGAATATAATACAATACAGGCATGCACGCTTCTTATTACAAGTGTTTGTGACCTAGTGGTTGGAAAACAGTACTTCTAACAGCCATTACAGTTATATGTACTGCCCTGACTGTTAATAGTTTGCTGATCCATGATATCATTTAAATATTTCACCTATCCAGACTATACCCGACTATAGCCAATCAAATTTGCACACTAATATATTATGTGTAGCAGGGATGCCTATGTGCAGCAGAGGATGCTGTATGCTAGTTGCACAGATGCAGGCCACAACTCTACCTTTGCCTAATGCCAACAGTTTATTTCTCTCACAAAGCTCAAACTGCAACCTATAACCTTAAAACCATCTTGTTAAATTAACATTGATCAACAAAGCTGACAAATTATTTAATTAATGAAGTTAAAAACAAAAAATTGTATAATGCTTAAATATTTACAAATATTTGAATAAAGTGTAAGTTGCCTGCATCCTTACCATGAGGCAAATTGAGCTATACGGACTCAAACATTACTAGTAAAAAGATATTGCAAAAGCTTTCACAAACAGCTTTCATCACACAATACTTTTCTCAAAGCTACAACAAATAGCTCCGGTAACAGTATATGCAATGACCAAAGTGTATTGACTGCTTCTCAGCAAAAATATACCTATATACAATATGTTTTCCTATACTTGTACATAACGGGGAAAGAAAGCTCTGAAATGTAGAATATCCATATAGATTGCAGTATCTTGACAATGATGAAAATAACAAAATAAAGTTCCTGCATTTATTTTTAATGAATTACGGGACCAGATTTCCAATGACATTCTTTTGCTTAGCAATGTACGATATGTGATTCTACATTAACTGCAAAAAAATTATCTAGCTTCGAGCTATTTACATCTTAGAAAACAGTCATGAATATTGTATGATTACATAATAATTGACAGCTTGGAAACCCACAATAATGATTGCAAAGTTTTTACTTTAGTGTTTTATTTCATAAGAAAGAAAATAATTATTACATCTCGAATGCAATTACAAAAGATAAGTATTTTCACAATTATTCACTTTTTATAGCTTTTTTATAAACAGTATAGATGCATTGTTTTTTATTTGATATTGTACTTGCATGCAGCTTTTGAAATAACTGCAAATTGATGTTTTACACTTGATAATTAAAAGTAGAAATTTTATTTAATAATATGATCGAATTTGGCAACCTATATTATTTACTTTTACATAAGATTTCTTTTGAAAATTATGAGCAAGGCAACTACAGATGTTGATATAACATCAGCATTGGTTTCCTCGTTGAAAAACATAGTTGATCACACAATCCATCAGACCTCCCCATTCTGATAAAATTCTTCTGCACATAATGAAGGTAAGATTGAGTGAACCATGGTACTGTGTAGCAGGTATTATGATGGCATGTTTGTTTTTTAGTACACCTGGACACTCGTCTGACATAACTCTTTTGTTAAGATCAGTAAAATAGGCCACCTGTAAAAAAAATTAATGCGCGTAACTAAATTAGTTATAAAACCCAAAAGTTTATATTGTGACTTGATAATCATTAAGTTATTTCAAATGAGCAAGCATGCATTTCAAGTAAGTTGACTTGCTACTAACAGAAAACTTAGTGCACAGATAAAATTTTAAATTCTATTGAATATATTTCTATACTATTTGAACAAAATAAACATTTGAACATTTTTTTGTGGTGTTGATTGTTGCATGAGCAATGCTAAAAGGCCACTTCAACATTACTCCGTAACCAAAACTAAAAAAATGCTTTCAAGTTTATTTTCTTCAAAATTTTTTATAAATAAATATTTTTAAACTATTTTTAGAACTGGTAATATGTGCGCTTATACCAAAATATTTATATTTTCTAAAAGAACAATTCTATAGCATATAATTAGAATTTTAAGTAACAGCCAAGCTTTAAATTTTTGATGAGTTTGTTCTTTATACAAAACGTTAACCTATTCACTTTTGGAGAACATAACTCTTAACTGTAAAGAGAGACATCTAAAAAGGCTCTATTGTAGCTGCAGTACATTACTTATATAAAGTTGAATACCTCATCCCAAAAGCCTTCTTTTTGCAATTCTGATTGAGCCCACCAAGTTTTATTCATCTCTTCATAGTATATTTTATCTTTCAAATTATACTCTTTTGAAAACAGCCTTTCAACCGCTTTGTCAGAGAACGAATGTTTAAAAGTGTTAATTAATCTCATTTTACTGTAGAACATGTCGGAATACTTCCAGCCAAATCTTTTCATCATTATCAGTAAGGATGCATCATACTGCTCATTTAGCATAATTATGTCTATCCTACAAAAGAGTCAGTTTAAGAAAGATCTTACAAATATTTGCATAGTCATGCATACAAACTTTTATTATGCAAAACCACAGACTTCAATAGAAAAAGGTAAACAAACTAAACAATTTATAATATAAAGTAGTAACATAATTTGATTTTTACTGGCACAGGCAAGTAAGTTAAACAATAGCTAAAGTTCTGTGGAGTGGCAGCCAAGATTTTTGGTTCAATAAAAAATTTTTTAACCCGTAATTTTCAACTGATGCCATAAATAACAAAGAGTAAGTTATAAAATATGGAGAAATTGATATGCATGTAGTAAAAATGTGTAAAATAATGAAAAAGGTTGTGAGATTATATTTTTAAAATGAATTTTTTGTATTCAATCACAATGTAAATTAAAAGGTAGTCAGAAAAAGAATATTAATTTCAATAATCTACATGACATTTACATAACAGCTGTGCTAAATCATGGCTCTATAGGACTGGTCTTATAACCATGGTTAAGCCACGTCTATAAGGAGCAACATTTTATTCAGCTTACTTGAGTGCATTTATACTTCTGCTGATACTTTGTTGACAAGTTATTTGCTTAGTATAAGTGCAACACTGGCCACATAACACAGACTCAAAAGCAAACAAGTGAAGTAAAGTGTTTTTGGCAATATAGAGGTTTTAAAATGTTCATTTTGGTTAAAGATTCGCTGTTACATTTAAAAAACAAAATCCAGTTTTGAAACAGTAATAATAATTAAATTATTGAACTTTAACACATGTTATAGTTAAACCTATATTGATGGTGTCTTTCAGTGTTTTCATGTTAGTCAAATAATTTAAATTGTAAAATGTATACTACTTCAAGTTTTCATAAAATACCTTTTGATCATCTTTGCTATAAAGTCTTTTACTTCCCTAATGTTGAAATTTCCATATGGGTTATCAAAACCCAAATAATGAAGTTGCCTGTTATGGAACAGTATCTTTTGCCGGTGGAACTCATGTGAATCAAAAATCACTTGTTCGGCAGTCTGAAAAAAAAGGAAAATAATTTTTTAAACTTTGAATAAGTTTGTTCAATTTTCATAATATAGTTCATTTTTCTGCTGTTCACAGATTAACATGTAATGCTTTCACTTTATGCTCAGCAGTGACATTCAGTGACTGAGCACTCTAACCATGGTCACAAACTTAAGCTGCTAGCATTTTGCAAGGCTGGTGAGTCCTAGGTGACCCCTAGAGTCACTTGAGCTCTCTGGCTTACACACCTTTTAAATATGGTTTATTAAAAACATAAGTATTGCAAAGGTGTGGGCCATGATATTCTGTTCTGTGCTGATGAGGGGACAAATCCCGAAACAACTTCTGTACACAGATTGATATATATATATATATACATATATATATATATATATATATATATATATATATATATATATATATATATATATATATATATATATATATATATATATATATATATATATATATATATATATATATATATATATATATATATATATATATATATATATATATATATGTCTATATGTATATATATATATATATCTATATATATATATATATATATATATATATATATATATATATATATATATATATATATATATATATATATATGATATATGATATAAAATGATATAATATAGCTAAATTATATTAAACTATATTATAACTTCATGACCATTGATTAATTGTCTTGGACAATGTTTCCTTTAGTAAAATGTCAAAGCTTTCAAAACATATATGTAACAGATTTAGCCTATTATACTGAAGTTATTTGTTAACACTTGAAAAATACATTATAAAACTGAATTAATAATGTATATAAGTGTGATGAGTTGATTTACCTTGTGTCTTACATCATTACGGTAATGATAAACGGCAGACTTGAACCAGGCAACTGGCTCTCTCACTGACACTATGAGTTTATATCCTGTTTTCAAATACTTGTCATAGAGATACTCCTTATAGATAGCATGGTGCATTACCACATCTCCTTTTGAGTGATTCTTTGGACCTATTTCCCAGGCTATTAATGCAAATTATAGGAGATATACCTAGTAGAATAACTCAAGATATATGTTGCTTATAATATATCACAATTCAACCGTAAATGCTATATATTATATGTTGGTTGTTTAAAATATCATTAGACTGCACATGTTAAAAAACCTCAACAAAATTGTTACCTTACCTAATTTTTATCTTTTCTTGCAGCAACTATATAATTTATTTTAAACACCTACTTAACTCTTGCTAAAAAGTTAGTGAAACTAAAGATTTTACTCTCTTTGCTATATATTAGTATAATAAAGGCACGCTTTCATTAGTTTACCTAAAATATTGAAAGATTTAATAAAACAAACTGTCATCTAAGCCACTACTTAAACAGGACAAAATGGAGATAGGTGAGAAGAATTTAAAACATTATTTCAAGTTTTATATTGAGCGTTTGAAGTCAAAGCGCACTATAATTATTTATAGGCAAATATGCAAGCAATTTATTATACAATAAAAAAATTGTTAACCATACTTTTTCCTTTAGCTTTGGGAGAGTCTAAAGCTAGATATACTGGGCGATCTGGCGTTATAATATCCAACTTTCTGTCCAGTGCGAATCTTGATAGTACAGTGTACATCGTGGAGGAACCAGTTTTTGGAACTTTTATAAATGCAAAACTTTTAACCTCTTCTAAAACAAGCAAAAGACTTATAGTTAAATATAATGTGACTTTTGATGTATGTGGTTCGTCACAAGCCTGCATGCTAATAAAAACATCAAATTTTCTCATTGTTTGACAGTTTCATTGAACTTGTTGGCCATTCAAAGACTGTTATATTAGAGTTGCATTCTCTTGTATATTATATATAAAAGAGTAAACAACTCCTACTTCTAACAGTTTCTGTTTGCTAATCAAAGAATAATTATTTTGTGTGCGCAAATTTTGTTATACATCCTTTATGATTTTTAACCTCCGTTCTCTTCCACGTACTTTATTGATACAATCTAATACACATGTATAAATACACACTCAACACTTACATGAACACTCTCTGCAGACATGCACGTTTGCAGCATGAATCCCAAAACTGTGTAAAACTTAACAACTCGTAAGTCAAGAATTTATGTTTGCAATAATATTATTGTAAACATTGAGTGTCTACAGTGTTATATTTTAGCAAAATATACAAGGTTTTCAGCATAATCTTTTTATTTCAGAAATAGCTGCAGTTATATTCACAGCTTTTGAATTATGATGGCTTTGCAGGTACAAGCATTGTCTAGCCTGGCATATACTGTAGGGTGTGCCATTTGAGTCTCATGTAGACCATTTATTGCTTTAGAAATTGGTGCTTCGATCTAAATTACAATTGCTGAACGTTGATGATATGCTGAATATGCATTGTCTTTGTTTGTTTTATGCTACTCAAATTTTTAATAAAATAGTCAGTTTGTGATTTTAGATCTATCCAGAGTGGACGTGTAATATCTAGAGCAGTAAACTAACATAAAATCTCTAATCAGTCTCAGAATCTAATAAAGCAAAGATAGCATAAACGCTGAAAAAAAATTTATTATAGTTTTTAAATAAAGCTGTTAGCTGACTTGAAAGAAATATTTTACAAATTTTAAACACTTTCAACCCCAAACCCCTCTCTCCAAGTTATATCATTGTCTACTCAGAGAGACAGATTAGAGATATTTTATTTCTATATGCAAATTAATACATGTAAGAAGCTCTAAGTTATTCTTACCAATAACACACAAACTCACACAAACACACTCACACACTCACACACTCACACACACACACTCACACACACACTCACACAAACACACAAAGACACTCACACACTCACACACCCACACACCCACACACTCACACAAACACATACACACACAAACACACACAAACACACACACAAACACACACATACACACACAAACACATACAAACACATACACACACACAAACACATACACACACACACAAACACACACACACACACACTCACACACACACAAGCACACACACAAACACACACACACACACACACACACACACACACACACACACACACACACACACACACACACACACACACACACACACACACACACACACACACACACACACACACACACACACACACACACACACACACACACACACACACTCACACTCACACTCACACAAACTCCAAGCACCAAATTGCAGACTGGCGCTTAAGCAGTTCTAAAAGCTCGAAGGTAAAGCAAAAGTTCAGTGAAGAGTACAGTCAAACTCAGAGCAATAATTTTATAAATATACATAAGCAAAAAAATTATTCACTGTGCAAAGCAAGTATAAAGCAGTGCTCTTTACCTATATATTTAGTAGCTTTAAAATAAACTAAATAAGATCATATAGATGCATACAAGAAAGTATATTGTACAAAATACGACCTTTTTGTCATGCACTACTGAAGCAAAAAGTTTCTTTGTTTGCTTTTTGTTATAGAAATCAATAGCTATATTGTTAATGTTTTTCCATGAATAGCAAATGCCATCAAATTAGATGAGATCATATCAGCTTTCCTCAGGTAACAGACAAATATATAGCAAGCTCTGTTAGTTTTAGTTTGTAAGTCAGTATGAAGTTGCACAAAGCACAAAAGTCCACAGAGCGGGCTTGCCATGATGATTATATTTGTTGGTCTCCATACTATTAATATTATATTGTTTACTTGTAACAAGCCATATATTTCATTTATATATAGTGTATTGCAAGACCAGTTTTACTTTCTCACAGCACCAAAGATCAAATAAAATAAAAATAGCCTGGATATCAAATCTAGACTAGGTATCTCAATTTTATTTCTATAAATTATTAGTATGCAATTACAATAGCTATAATAACAGCAAAGAGATTGGCTATTGCCAAAACTTTCAAGTTGAGAAATTGAAAAGCTTGCCTTTACTGCTAGCTCTTCTAATTATCTGTTAGATACTATGTTGACAAACTGGCACACACTGTCTATATATTTCTGATTAGTTCGATTACTAACCATTAACTCTGTATTGGTGAATTATTTATCCGACCCTTATAAGTCTGCAGGCGTAATATTGTTAAATTATAGAAATATAACTGAGGTCTTAGATTATATTGGTAAATTTAACAATTCAGACCAGCAAGGTATGCATAATTTTGAAGCAAAGAGTGGGAATCTAAAATACCTCTACTTTTCTCAACACTGACTTATTTTATAAGTGGCGTTTGTGCCTACTACTATAATGGACTTTATCCTCAATTATGTATGTAAAATATTTCTCTGAAAGAATAACATCATACAATTCAAACAAAAAACGCTGCACTCCATCATGTATGTTAGTTTGAGAACGATCAACAGTTTGCTCAATTCCTAATACCTGCAGAATGAGATGTTTTCGTTGGTGTGTATCCCTCCCGCGTGTTTTCTTCATCAGTTGAAGTGTCTTTGCCAGTTGAGTTTTCTTTGCCTGTTGGTCCTTCTACCAACCCTGTGTAAAATTGCAAATTTACTACATCTTATTTATGATTTTGTTTCTTTATTGACCGGTACAAAAAATAAATTAAAAAATTGGTATCGTTCCTAAGCTACAAGATAAATAGTTATAGCAATTATAGTAGGATTTTATTTCTCAAATTCTACTCTTTCTCACGAGACTTTTCTGTGTGATGTTTATATTAGGAAACTCTCTCTGCATGTTCGTTGACTAGAAAAAGAGAGGCTTATAGTATACAGCCCATTTAAAAAACTCATTATTTTTGTAAATTTATAAAGGGATTTTTACTCTTTATTGCATTGAAAAGTTTAATTAATCAATAATCATCAGCCATGCAGTTGATATACTTGTTAATATTGAATTTTCATTCTCACCACAGAATTAAATATACGGTTATACTTTCTTTCAAGTTTAAAGTGGCTATGTTTTAAATAATTATTCTATTAGCCACGAAGCCATAAGTTTCTGATTTGTCATTTGATTCTAATAATACATCAGTTTTAGAAGTTGGTTCATCAGTGTGGTTATATTTGTTTTTTCTCGTATATAGTGAAAAGCAACAATTTGCTTTTTATATGCTATCGCTTATGGGCATACTCTTGTTAATCAAACTTAAAAAATCTAGTTTAACCATGTTCATATATATGTCTTAAGTTTTAAACCAGCTTTTAATTGCGGGATTTTTGTACTATCTTTGGTGCGATAGAAAATATTAATTCATAATTGCATTTTTAACTGCTTTAAAACTGGCACATAATTTACCAACCAGTTGACCAAGTCTGAGACTTTTTGCTAAGCTTTTTGTCTAGCCTTATAGATAGCTAAATATTTCAGACATTTTGCATATCGCTTTACAGTTTGCTGAATATTAGCAGTGTTCTTCTAATATTAGGAATGGAGTAGAGGGCAAAGAAAGACCCAGTAATAATTCATTTCGTGATTCAAATTGTATCAGTTGGGCCTTTTACACTTTACTGCTTGGCTATAAAAGGCAAATCACTGACAGAAGTGCTTTCAATTGTATTTATAATTTAGGAAAAAATTTATTTCAAGATGAAGTAAAATGTCTATAGCATATTGAATTGATATACTCTTCTTCAGTTTATTGGTTAAAATGTAGTTATCCTTGCTTACAATTGTGTGTGTGCTGTTTGTCCTGTTAAGGGTTCACGATTTTTTAAGAAAATTTTAAAACAGTTTGTTGTTGACAGCACCAGTGGTTTTGTTATATATTTTGAGTTTATACATACAGAATTTTACCTGGTGTGTAAAGTAGAAAACACTAAATATACTGTCAATGCATGGGCCAATAAGCAAGCTGCTATATATTATTTATATAGCACACGAATCACCGGATCTTTTTTTGCTCTTTATTATAGAAAAAACTCTTTAAGCATTAGCCACAGCTATGTGACTGAGCTTACTACTATAACACAAGTAGGTATGCCATGCCGGCTCAATAATAATTTGTCAACTAGTAAAAACAACTTATTTGAATTTGTATCCCCTGTTCACATGGGCATGCCATGGCCTGGGTTTGACAGTGACCCAGAACTCTCTATTTACCATAACTCAGGCTATAACTACACAGATTGTGGTTACTAGTTAATCTCATAATAGATAATAAATTCAAAACAAGATTGTAGCTGTTATGTTTATTCCAATCCTACTAAACAATAAAGTTTAGTGGTATAAAACTTAATTCTTTTTACTGTATCATTTTTGGTAGTATTTGCAAAAATTTATTGCTTTGTTGAAAGCAGCATGAAAAGTGCTGAATCTTATCACGACCTGAGTCAAGTCTAATCTGTATTTAGAGCAGAAAATTATAGCAAGACTGCAGTTGGAGCAGCTGTTTGCTTAGTAAGCATGAAGTCATGGGTTCGAACCCGAAAAAGACCACCGGTTACGTTAGGAAGAGCATCCAGTCATAATTGCTCCTGTGCCAAATTAGATTAAAGTCTTTAGCCAACTAAAAAACCTTTTCCATCAAGAGTTTCTCGCAGGGATGGCGACTATAAACTTTCGCAAGTTTTTTATTATGGCAAGACCAGAGCAATGTAACTATTGTATAAATGCATTACCTTTTTTTAAGCTAACGTCTTTTCTTATTACCCCTAAGGCTGTTGATCTTTCTTTCAAAGCATTATTTCTTATGCAGAAGAATCTAAAACAATTGCTATTACTTCTACAACTTTCCATTTGTCATAGATATGCACATTGATGATGAAAAAGATTCTCTATAAAACGAACAATAAACTTTTTTTAAACATTTACAATAACAAAGAAGTATTTTAAAAGTAATTAAATATGTGGTTTAGAGTTACTCACCCTAGTGCTAGAGCTTGACATATTAGAAAAAAAATAAGCAAATTTTGCTTTTTAGTCCCCATTTTCGGTTTTGTTTAATAAACCAGTTAAATATAATGCCAGTAGTTTGTTTTACAGTAACATTCACTCATTCAGCATAAAATGTTGGTCAGAAAATTTTAGAAAAGGTGGTAGTTACTATGTGTGAACTGTTCTTAGCTAAACATATATAGTGAAAGATATGTAGTAGCTATACACTTTGTGACAAAACCTCAATAACCTGCGGATTGAATAGAAATGAAAATGCCTAACCCAAATCCCAGGCGGTAAAATACTAAAACTTAATATAGACTAGTAATACAAGTTTTGTTTGTTAATTGCTGGGAGGTTAAATAAATGTTCGACTTCCAATCAATATTCTCAGGCTTTGTTGCTGTAGTAGTAGCACTAGTGTTTGCACAAAAGGTTTTTGCTCTAAACCTATAGACACAATACAAAGAGAATTATAAAATGTACTGTGTTTGTTCATCAGCTGGCAGTAGCCAATCATAGCTTTGTAAAAAGCATAGTGGTTGTAATATGTTGGTTCTTAACTAACATTTCAAATGTTAAGGTTTATAGAGTTGTCTTCTTTCATAAGTCTATTTAAAAAATGTATTCCTTATGGGCCACAACTCTTTCATACAAATCTCACAAAAAATTTTCCAGTAATCAAAATATGGCCAGATAGAAAAAAATTGTTCAGTTTCTATGTAATTACTTGGCATTTTAAACCTTTTATATATGTTTACTATAATATATTTAAGTATGATGAAGTTTGTTTTACAAATATTGCTAGTGGTAACAATACAATACAATAATAATAGTAATAGATTACATATGTATATTGCAGAGATACATATAACTACATAGTAATGAACGTGCAGCTACTTAAGCTCTGTGTAAAAAAAGTTTTGAGAATTATCATTATACATAATAATTGTGTAACCTAAGATTACAGGTTGTAATGCGTTGTGACCCCAGCATTTTACTTTTCATCAAATCTCTAATGACATGCCAGTTAATTTATGTAATTACTCTTATGTTTTTACACAGACTTTTGTCTGGATGTCTATTACCATCTTGACAATGTCGTTCTCAAGTTATATTAGACTTACATAGCTTAAAATAATGCATATAAAATGCTTTTCAAATTTACAAAACAAAAGAGTAGACAACTCTATAAATGCAATGCTGGGGAAATAACTTACTGCAGAAAAATGAGTAAACGAGGATAGCAATTGATTGAAAGAGTCACAAAAACTTACTACGTTGTTTCCAAACCTCTCTTTCTGTGAGCACTCCTAATTACTTAAGGGGTTTTAAGAGAGCTAAAGACTGAGCTTCTTACCATGCTGGCAACATGGTTTGGGGGTTATTGCTGTAGTACTGAAGAACTTATGCATGATCGGACATGCTCTCTTTGGCATCATAACAATGACTTGAACTCATGACCTGTGTCACACACATGTCACACAATATTATGCCTATATAATTATTTAAAGTTTAGCATTTGGAGTAGACCTCTCAGTATGCAAAAGTGTTATTCAGGTTGTCAATGATGCAATCACAATCTTATAAATGCTGTAACTCAAAGTAGTTGAAGTGAAAAAGATTTTTATTATAATTTTTTACTACATATACACAGAGTTGTCTCATCTCAACAACAAAATTATATCTACCCCTTCATTGAATAACTGCGCATGCATTAACAATTAACTGCATTTTTATGAGAAAAATTATCACTAATCATGAATTGGTTGTAGAATTAATATTTCAGAGTTATTGTTTATAGTATCATTTCTTTCTATTACTGTTGTATGATAAGTCATACACTTATCAACCTAGAGTACTGTAGCATGAACCTGTATAATTACATTGGTGATTACATTTTCTATGACTTATTCCATAAATATAGGCATCGTGTGTTTTTCATGTCAATATAAGTGCAATAATGCAATATATAATAACTTTTGCTACAAAATGTTTTACTTTGCTGCACGCATCATAATGATATGTAACTATTTTAATTAGAACCTTAGCCAATCATCTTTTTTTTAAGAAGCTTGAAGTGTTTCTGGTTGTTGAAACAGGCAGTGTAGGAAGTAAAGAAAATATAAATCGTATATTCAACAAATAGTATTAAATGAAGCTGCAATACTACACACGACTGGATATGGAGTGACTTTTAGATCAATTGAACTTAAAGACAGTCTCCCACTCTCCAAGCATTTAAAACTGAAACATTACATTCTACAATATCATATAACTAAAACTACTGCTACTATTGTCTCTGCTGCTGGAACTATATTAGTACTGCCACTTGAAGTTGTATACGGTTACCAATGCTAGAAAAACAACTGCCACTGCGAATGGACTTAACGTATGTATTAACCTCATAACAGTTTTTTGATCATTAATATGCAAACCTGTACTCTACAAATGCAAACTACTGTCTACTAGCATATTATAGAGACAATGAATGCTGCACATCTTAACATGAGTACATCTAATTAGGGAAGTGCAGTCTGCAATGTTTGCTACAAACATTTTTGTTTCATACATGCAATGATAAATATGCACGTGTTTACATGATTGTTAAACAATACAAATTTTTCTTAAAGATTGTGTAATTGCTGAGCAACGCTTTCAACATTATGGGGACCACCAGCTTCAGAATGTGATATAGATGCTTGGCATTGTGTTGTAGGTCACATGAACATTTTAATTTTTATTGTTTCGCGCTTGATTTATGTAAAACTAATTTTGCTAAAATATGCGCGTTATAACATATACTTTTGAAAATTTAACATTTTTAATCATCTAATTATTAAAGTATGAATAAACCAAGGCCCAAAAAGATCTAATATTGGCATTCAAAGTGGGGCAATTAGTTAATACCCTTGCATCATTAAAATTTATACTGAGACATATGTATTATAAGCCAGCAAATTATATCCTCTACAGGACAACAATTGTATATAGCACTGTGCTAATTTTGAGATCTTAGTCTATTAAGGTAACCTTGTAGAAAACTCAACTCCCTAGATGCTTGTTAGCAACGAGCTAGAGTTTGCACAAACTATATACAAATTAGTGTGTGCATGATGGAATTATTAAATGAAATCATATTGTATATGTATAGTAACTAAAATTGGTATAGCAACTATAATATATCTATGCATGCACATTATTTTATAGATGCATGTTAGCTATATAGTATAGGTTTTTTCTACTGTAATACACACACACCCACACACCCACACACACACACACACACACACACACACACACGCACGAACAATAATATATTATTATATATTGTATCCGTAGCGCACACGTTTACATCTTGTAAACAACAGAAAATTGTATATATTATATCATAATGGCTATAAAGTCAATCAATTAAAATAAGTCTGCCCAAAGAACACTATTTTTAGTAAGCATAATCAAGTAACCTGTTATCCAGCTAATATATTGAATATTTTTATGATATACAATTGAACATTCTTCTTGTAAACATTTGTCATCCATATTGTCTCCGTAATGTATTTACATTTCAATACACTCACTACAATGTAAACAACCGCATATGTGTTTACATATTCTATGTATAATACTTGTAGTAATACATAGCAAAACTATGGTACTAACATAATAATTTCTATCATAAGATTAACTATTAGAGTTCTTATTATGATTATGTGCAAGTCTTCAAATTTTAGGGAAGTATACACGATTTAGCTGGTAGCCTATGTTTTAGTCTACTCATTCCTTGAAGTAAATTTATTCAAATATATTTCCTTAATACCGCACTGTAGTGTTCAGTTCTAAAAGTGGCCGGTGTAACAGTTTTGCTCTTCTTTTTATTGATGTTATAATGCATGTCAATTGAAGAAGAAAACCCAAAAGTGTAACTCACAAAATCTAAAGCTGAAATATTATAATGAGCGCTGCATAAAAATACTAGACAATGTTTTTTCATCCTAGTATGTAAGATCTATTACTTAACCCACAGTTCATGCAACCACAAGTGCTTTGAGATGTAAAAAATTTGAAGAAATTTTTATGATAATGATATTATTCATTTTTATATAACTATATATATTGTAAATGTCAATAACTTATAATCACATGGCAATTAATAGCAGTAATTGCTAGTTATGTCATAGCTATGTAATATAATGAAACAGTTATGAAATCAATGTAAATGAGAGAAGATAACTTCTAATGCAACAATAAGTTATACAATCACTCTGAGCTACAAGCTAAGTAATAGTAAAACATTTAAATCATTTTATGTATTATTAAATGGAAGTATATTTATTTAATTAATCCCTCCTAAAGCCTATTCGCCAATTGAGCGCATACAATACAATATGCCACTGAATTAGCTATTATATAAAGCCTTTTTCAATTTAATATTTTATATTTATTCCATACAAAAATTCTTCAGACAATTGATTGACAAAGACTGAAAAATTGTGGACACATTTTTATGATAAATAAAATATATTGAATTTATAGGATTTAACATACTCCTGTAGTTATTCAGCTAACCTTTACTTCCTGTCTTAATCTTTTGATCAAAGGAATCATAGTCTTAGGCCCTCTAATGCAGTTTACCCCAACGCATGCTGCTCCGCCATCAAGTAGATTTTGCAAAGCTACACTCAACTCATAGTCATCAAAGGTTAAAGGTGGATCATTTGAGTGATTCTTTGGACCTATTTTCCAGACTATTTGTAAAATAATTAAAGGAAATATACCAGATAAAATAATTAGGGATATTCTTTAATGCTTATAGATCAGAATTTATAGTTATGCAATTATAATATATAATGTCTGCTTAAAATAAAATCTATAGGTCAATAAAAGCTCAAAAGTGTTGTTAGCCTAACATTCATAGTACTGGGTATTGTTGTTGCAGCAGCTATAATATATAATCTATTTTAAATACAGCTTAAAATTTATTTACTCCTCAAATATTTTACAAACACTGCGCAGTGCAGCGTGAAATAATCTGCTGTTAATCTTATACTTCAAAGTCTGCTAGAGATTTCTTACGCGTGGACAACAATAATTAACAAACATAATAATTGGCCACAAAACAAAAGTAAGTCAGCTAATTTTTGCAAAACTTATTGTTTAACAATTGTTTAGCTTTTCTAACTGTATTGGTATGCCACCCAGATGTATTGGCAGGTCGCCAATCATTAAAGCTTTCAGGCTTTAAAGCTTTCACCAAAGCTATTATTAGCTGGCAGGGCTAGTGTTATAATTCACTGTACTGCATGAGTCAGTGTGTCATAAACAAACCGCCAGAGAGGAGCGTTTTTTTAGCATTATACGAGCATACAGTTAGACTCCAATATTTACACTCTTTGTGAGAATAGACCATCGGTTTTGGCATTGTGATGGCTAAGAAGTTTATCTATGCATCAATATTAGTAAGATTTGAGAGTAAATAAACTTGAAAACCTGTTGCCAAGTTGGCTAGTAGTTAAAGAATATCATTCAACGACACACTAACACAAACCGATACAGTACCAATATTGCTGAGGCTGACATGGACTGACATGGACCGACAGGACATAGTTAATCTCAAGAAGCAACGTACTACTCTGAGGTCTAAGGTAACAATGCTAACTAATCTCATAGAATCAGCAATCTCTAGTAGCAGGTCTACACAAGTGGAATGCCTGCGATTTCAGCTTGAATCTACATATCAAGAGTTTCTAACTATCCATTATGAATTTTTGGAATATTATGTTTCATCAGATGAGTCTATGGAAGACATTGCTTATGTTAATAAGATGAGTCCAGTAGAGTACTATCAAACTGTAAAGGCTATTTCTGACTGTAATACTTGGCATAGCAAATTCTATAAAATCAAGCACAGCAATTAAGAAAGATAATGGATTAGTTGCTGATTGTACTGACAATACTCTTATCACTGAACATCATAGGAAATGTGTAGCTTTTTCAAAAAGTTTGGCAGATACCATAGGTTTTTCTGATTTATTATTAGAACTAGAAGAAGTTATTTTATCTTTAGATTATTGTATGTCTAAGTTTACTCTTATGTCAAGGGCTCAGTCACAGAGCATGAATTTTGAACACTGTGAATCTGATCCGTCCGTGGTCCAGTCCGGTCTCGGGGAGAGCAGTATGGGTGGGGGGTCACCTTCAGACGGCGCGAGTCATGCACCGACTATGGTCGCGTTGAGTCGGTTGTTTTCTTCCAGATCACACCCTAGCACACATGAGGCTACTCTTGCACCAAATCCAGGTATCACAGCAAGCGGTAGTGATACGCAGGTACTATGGGAAGATCACACATCCGGTGAAGCTTTGACATCAAAGCCAGGTGTCGTAGCAAGTACCAATGTCAGAGATGTTCGTTCTTCCACATTCTCAGTATGTGATCTACATGGTAATACTGATCGCGCAGCTCATTCTGAATCTTTGATTCGCAGCGCAACTTCCTTGGTTGTCAATGCATATGATAGCTACCCTAATGGGACAACTCAAATAAGTTATGACTCTAGACATACAAGTGGAAATAACTTCAATTCATCTATACATAAAACTCATTCACAACCTAAGCCATTTAACGGCACTAGATACCATTTGCCGGAATTTAGGTCAGTGTGGCTAAGGTATGCCACCATGTTTTACGATGATGTCGATAGGGCTTGTGAATTAAAAAAAATTTCTCACAGGCGAAGCTCTGGAGATAGTTCAGCCAATCTTCGCAACTCAGCCTCAAGCTTTCAAGAGAATGATGTGTAGATTAGAAGAGGTCTACAATGATCCTAGCATGAGTGTGCAAGCAGTCTTCAACAATCTACAAGAACTAAAGCCAGTAAAGGAAGGAGATGCACAAGAACTCGTCAAAATGGCCAACGCAGTGGAAAGCTCGTACAGCTAACTCGGTGAAGTGGGACTTTTGCAAACTTTTACACTGCTACAGGTCGATACTCTTGCAAACCTATTACCTACAAGCATTAGACTGGACTGGGATAGACACTTTCACATACTTACTCACGAGGAGAGAATCAAGCCATTCCCACACCTCATGAGGTTTCTAGAGCAAGAACGGCAGATAGCCCTCAGACGCGTGGAAACAGTAAACCCGCAATTCTCCAGTATGCATAAACAGAAGGTGAAAGCGTTCCACACTGAAAGCAGTGGCTCAAAGTCTGGTAGCAACAGGTCTAATAATAACAACAAAATCATTGATAGTGAAAATTACTGTTTTATTCATTGCAGTAAGCGTCATTGTCTTGTTGAGTGCAGAAATTGTTTGGCGTTGTTCGTAGATGGAAGATACAAGTTAATAAAAACTAATTCTTTATGTGTTAGGTGCTTGCGCGCCAATGAGCCTAAGTGCTGTCCAAATTTCCGAACTCCTTGTTCAGTCTGTGATAAAACAACTCACCATGTATTATTGTGCATCAAATCAGCTGAAACTAACACACATACCAATTGTAATACCAACAAGAATAAAGTAAAAGCCGATCAAATTAAGCACAAGAGTAACGAGAATTCTGAAGCGTCTGCTTTTAGCACCTCGGTCCATGTGTCTCCTAATCATGGAGCGCACAATCGTCCAGGAAATGCTACAGTATCTGCCATACAGCAGGCTCAAGTAGTGGGTACATCTCATACAGCTATTATATTCTTTGACGGCGGATCCAATGCTTCATTCATATCGGAGAGAGCTGCTAAAGCGTGAGGTGCGCAACAGATAGATAAGGTGAATTTGGAAATGAACACACTTGGTGAACATGAAGTTAGCAAAACTTCTACTATTTATGAAGTAAAGTTACAAACTCTAAAGGGAACGACCTTTGCAACTTTAGCTTACATCCTTCGGAAACTGACAGGGGCTATCAACAGGCCACTTGATGCAAACATCCTCGGATCTCTGTTCCCAAAAGTAGACACTAGCAAGGTATTTAAGAAGACCGGACCTATCGACCTGCTAATTGGTAACGATCTTCTTGAATTGCATCCAATACACCAAGTTGATCAAGCAGGACCGCACCTCTATGTATATTCCGGACCCCTTGGACTGTGTGTGCAGGGATCACACCCAGCCCTTAGCAACTTTTCTACACTTCCAGCCTCATATTTCCATGTACAGGCTACTATGATGCATGAGAAGTTAGAGGAAGTCGAATTTTCTCAAAGCATTCACAACGACACGCTCAACAGTTGTGATTTGGACTTGTCTACAGTTTCTTCGCCGGCCCACAGTGTCAATAGTCCCGACACATCTCTCAGTCAGTTTGCAAAATCATTTTCAAGACCTCAGGCTATTATAGATTGTGGTGAATCACATACTATAGCCACTGAATGTTGTATGATTGAGTCAGCCAATGACTCGGACCCGTTACAGAGCCCGAGAGACCCAGTCACTGAGTCTGCAGAACAAATCGGTTCTGGACAGTTAAACAGATCTTTAGAAGTCAATGACTCTACGTTCATGTCTATAGAGATTAAAAGAAAGTATGAATTTACTAGCAGTACCTCTATCACACAATCCACGCTTGTTCCAGCCAATGAGAGGGCAGTATCTAAAGTGACTGCTAAAGGGGTATACAAAGCTACAGCTAAATGTCATAAAGCACCCATGAAACAACAACTCAAGATTCCTCAACTAAAACTCAATGTGGCCGTATTGTCAAAGAGAGGCAGACGAGTTATCGAGACTGAAATGCGCTAGGAGTTTGAGAAAGTTTATCAGCTTATAGATTCTGAAACGGTGCTTAAGATGCTCCAAAAGAAGTCAACAAGGTTTCATGTTTACGAGGGTGTACGCATTGGCGAAATTCAGGGAGCAACTAATGGGGATATCAGCTGCTGACACTGAGTAAGTGGCAAGGAAAACACAGCAGATTGGCTTACAAGAAGGAAGCCTGTCAATGACATTGGACCTGCGAGTGAATGGTGGAGAGGCCCAAATTTTCTCTATCGCCTAGAGGATCAATGGGATATAAAACCGCCATCTCACTCGAATGAGCTTGTCTTTGGAGAGAAGAAAGTAGTTTATACCACCATTGCATCAACAAAAATCCAATCAATTAATTAAATATGAAAATGTCAGCAGTCTCAAGAGTCTGACATGGACAATAGCTCAAGTTCGCAACATCTTCAAGTACAAAAGTTTTAAGGGAATCCAACCTGATCTCATCACCATGACAGATCTACGGCAGACCAAACTCTACTTACTGAAGCAGGTACAACGCACTATAGGTTCGGAGTTGAACAAGATTAAAGGGAAATATACAATACTTCACCCCATTAAGACAGAGAGTGGAGTATGGATAGTAGGCAGTAGACTCCTAAGGCATAACCCCATGACAGTGATTAAAACGCACATGCAATCAATCCTCCCCACCACTCACTACTTTACCTACTTGGCAATGCCGCAGGCACACACAGACAGCTATCACCGTGGCCGAGATACAACACTCGCAAGATTCGGAGAAGAGTTTTGGACTATGCAGGGATCCAAGGTTGCTAAGGGCATAGTAACATCATGTCAAATGTGTCGACTCAAACAACCTCGCTTTACTGATCAACTGATTGCAAGTCTACCTACAGAACGACTAACGACCGGACCGCCGTTCAACAATGTAATGATAGATCTTTTTGGTCTGTATATTGTGAGAGGAGAAAAACAGACTAGAACTTCGAGCAAAGCTTATGGAGTAATATTCACAGGCATCAGTTCACGAGCAGCACACATCGAAGCAGTTTTCGGATATGACAGTGATTTTTTCCTGTTGTCATTAACTCGATTTATCAACATTCCTGGCTGGCCATCCAAGATTTATTCTGATCCTGGAACACAACTAGCTGGAGCAGAAAAAGAACTCAAAGATATTTGGAGACGCATGGACAAAGGTTCTATCAAAAAAACCAGTACAGACAATGGATTGCAATGGGAATTTGGACCCAGTGACAGCCCCTGGTATCAAGGTGCTGCTGAATCACTCATAAAAGCTGTCAAGAGATGTTTCACATTTTCAATGAGCAACCACCGACTTTCACCCACAGAATTTCTCACAATCTGCACTGGAGCTGCAAACACACTAAATGAAAGGCCATTGAGATTACTGCCAGATTCAGACACCGAGATCAACATATTAACACCTAACTGCCAACTTATTGGACGACCCTTCATCAAGAATCCTGGCAGCTGGAATACAGACTACTCTTTAAGGGGGCGACTGGCTCTGGTAAATACAGTCTAAGATGACTTCTGGTGGAAGTGGACCGAATTGTATGCACCCACACTGATTCATCACCAAAAGTGGCATACCCCATGACGAAACTTTCAGGTCGGAGATGTCGTAGTTGTTATGGATTCAAATTAGTTGCGTAATCAGTATATCAAGTACATCAAGTATATCCGAGCAAGGATGGCGTAGTAAGGAAAGTAGCCCTTTCCTACAAAAACTATAAGGTAGCAGGAAAACTGAGGGACTATGTAGGCTGTAAAGACACTATCATAACCCGCAGCGTGCATAGGTTGGCTTTATTAACTGAAGCTAACCCATAAATGACTGATCTACCTTCTTGGCCGCGTGTACGCTCGTGTCGCGGAAGGGGGTTTGCATTCAACTGTTTTTCGGAGGACGTGCTGGTGCGCGGAGGGGTCAGCGGATTGATGCAAGAATTTTATGGTCTGTGACTGATCCTATTTTGTTTTGTTTGTTTTGATTTACATAATTTATCAATATTTGTCAGAACAGTATCTGCCAAACAATTCGACCCTACCGATGTATTGGTAAGCCACCCAGATGTATTGGCAGGCCGCCAATCATTAAAGCTTTCAGGCTTTAAAGCTTTCACCAAAGCTATTATTAGCTGGCAGGGCTAGTGCTTTAATTCACTGTACTGCATGAGTCAGTGTGTCATAAACAAACCGTCAGAGAGGAGCGTTTTTAGCATTATACGAGCACACAGTTAGACTCCAATATTTACACTTTTTGTGAGAATAAACCATCGGTTTTGGCATTGTGATAGCTAAGAAGTTTATCTATGCATCAATATTGGTAAGATTTGAGAGTAAATAAACTTGAAAACCTGTTGCCAAGTTGGCTAGTAGTTAAAGAATATCATTCAACCACACACTAACACAAACCGATACACTAACTATTTACTGCACTCCATAAAAATATTAACTGTAAAAAGGCACCAAGCACAATGTTTTGGGGTAAAAAACGCTTCATAATTTTGCATTTTATTTGAAATAGTTGCAGTCAGTGGTGGAAGTGAGAAGGGGTCAAAAGGGTATATGTATAATATGTTGTACCCCGATCACCACACTCTCTTGCCGAGTCGCCTAAACTTAAGTGTACCATCACTACTATGCCCATTATACTCACAAGCACAAGTGAAATTAGTGATTAAATAGTTAATGCATAGTTGGATATAAAGCTGGTGGTAAAGCCCGTAAAATATCAAAAGCGAAAACAAACTTATAGTTGTTAATAAGCATGACTGCCATTATTTTCTTGAATGACTTTAAAAATGAGCAATCCGCTTGCTTTAAACCTGCTTATTTTTTAGGTTTATCGTGCATGTTATCTATTCAGATTTTATTTGTAAAAATGTAAAGTCTATTACAAATTACAAATTGAACAAGTATAAATCAATATAATAGGTCATTTCCATAGTTATGTAGTGAATTTTGCCAGTTCACTATTATTATGTGTGGGTCAACTTAGACAAAGCCACTGCACAAGGTTGTTTACGATAAGATACACTTTATTAGTTACACAAATATAAGAAGGTTATTTACTGCTAACATGAATAGAAAAACTGTTACATAATTAGTGAGCTTTAATACACAACTACTCTAATTGAAGTCCCAAGCTGCTCTGCCGGCTAGCTACTCAGCGCACTGCAACTACGAGTAGCTAGCTCCACCTGCTATCAATTAGTGTGACTGTCATGATTGGTGGTTACTAATGGTACCACTACTGTCCATGGTTACATTCCGACAGTGTCGAACTCGCAAGATAACAAACAATATAGAGTAAACCTTTTCGATTAATATAATAAGAATTGCATTACTAAAATCCATCACAGTTAAAGTCTCAACAGTAACCTAAATTAATTTTCTTTTTGTGTAGTTAGAGTACATAAGTAATTATAATAATATTTATGCTTTATTTTTAGAATTATCAGGTAATCCAATTTTATTTTATTCTTCTCAGTCAATTTCAAAATAAAAATGATTGAAATTGTAGTAAGATATGACCAATTAAAAAGTTTTGATTGTGCAATCAGTGTTATTTCTTGGCATTCTATTTACATATATAAGAATAATTATATAAAAAATGAAGCACTAAAATTAGTAGGTTCTCAAAACTTTTTTTAAAGCCGCAATCAGTGTACAAAAAAACTTCCTGATCTGTTCTTAATAAATCGATGAAACAAAAATTTTACTCTTTTTGGCTAAAACTGCTGATATAGTAATGTGATACATGCATGCAGTTACTATATAATATATATTTCAAGTAAAATATTGCTATAGAACATTTCAAGTTAGATAAAACAAGTTTGAAGTCACGCTGTACTAGAATTTTATTTATAAGCATAGCTGAGAAATTTATTAAATAATCGAATAATTTGTTAACAATACCTTTTCCTTTATTTGCAGGAGAATTTAAAAAGAGGTAGACTGGGCGATCTGGCGTTATAATATCCAACTTTCTGTCCAGTGCGAATCTTGATAGTATTAGTCTGGCAGAAAAACACCAATTTTTGACTTAGGTTCGCAACCCCGGATAAAGTTTTTTTTCTTCTGATTATTCAAATATAGGGTCTAGGTAAGTGTTTCCAGGTGGGTGTGGACTTCTTATCCTTGAGCATTTCGAGAAATTCAAGATGGCCGCAAGGCACCAGGCGATTCTTTATATAATTTAAATGTATCTACCCACTGAGGCTAAATTTAAGGCTTCAATGCTTTGAAATCTTTAGAAATTGATATAATAAAGATGCATATATGTTATACCTTTATAATGTGTATTATTGAGTAATAGGCAAATGATACCCAAGGGTAACTAAGCTAAGCCTTAATCATTCACTTTTTTAAGTTTAACTTAGCCTTGTGGTGTTTATAATTTTCGTGCATCTCTCCCTATCAGTTTGTTCTAAATTCATAAAAATTTACTATATGGGGTGATACTATATGCTGATTACAAACATGTCCAACAAATAAAACTAAAAGGGGTTCTGCAAAATTGAAATGCAACATCATTGTCATATGAGCTAAAAAGCAATTTTTTTCTAATTAGCATGCCTTATTAAAAGGTTTGTTGAGCTACCAATTTAATAGTTATTTTTTGTTTTAAACTTTTAGCTATGTTTTTTAAAATTAGAAAAAAGGGTGAACAACTTTGATAACACAACACCATGGCTTCTTAAAATAGTTTATTTGCTTTATTATGGACACATCATTTATCTAAATATTGACTTTTTGCTTTCAAAAACTACTTTTACAATCAGCACATTTGACTTTTCCTTTAAAAACATTTGTAAACATGCAGTTTTGTTATGAATAAGAATCTATTTCATGCTGGGGGAAGTAATACATTCATTGGAACAGTGGTTCCCTACCTTTTTCATACCAATCCCCTTTCATAAACGTTTAATATTAATTTCTCCCTTTTAATGACCTATGTTAGGTGCACTGGAACATTAATGATTGAAACTGATTTGGTAAAAGTAGTTAATTATATTTTTGGTGGTTTCCTCAAAATGCTAATTATGGAAAAAGTTTCCCGGAATGTACAGGGCCTGAGAATATTGGTGGGAGAGCTGTTGAAGTCAGTTTTTGATAAAAGTGTAATCATGCACTAGCATGGAGGATCTTGACAAGATGTTGACTAAGATTTTAGAGAGCTGAAGAACAGCAAAAACCATGGGCCATGTGCTTTATTAGACCAATTTTTTCTATCAACACCTACATCATGGCTGATAAAGAAAGAGACTGGGCCTTATAACTAGCAATGGAAAAGAAAATGTACTTATATCTGTGTAGCATGAAGGTCATACCACAATATGTGAGGATTGAATTTGTGGCTGGTAACCACACAATGCATCATAAACGCAGCCAGCTCAACGGCATCTGGTCAGACATGACTATTGAGGTGATTTTCGTGAGTTTTGGTCACAGCTTGGGGGAATCATTGGCATCACCACTAAATCCAAAACTCTTAAGGTGTGGGTGTACAGCAATTCCACATGCAACAAGATACAGTAAGGCTTCAGTGACATCAGAGATGAGTCTGAAATAAAATATGCTTTCACTACTCATAAGGATGAAATGCAATCAAGATTCCAATCTGATTCAAAGGACAGGGAGTTTGTTAAAAGGAAAATTGAACTCTGCAATGACCCACTCAAAAAAGGATGCGCAAGAAGTTAAGAAAATTTCCACCAAGCAGGAGATTCTGTTATACAAGATGACAATAAAAACTACACTGATGGATATCAGACATGGCCACTGACTCAAAGACAAGAGAATAAGATAAGTGCAACTGAGATGAGTATGCCTTGTCACATTTACAATATAGAGTGGGAAGACCATATAACAAATGATATTATAAGAAGGAGGCCAAAATAAAAGCCATCGCAATAGGCATGAGGCGAGAAGACCTCTTCAATGGTATGGACATGTGCGCCGAAGAGATAGGGATGAAGATATTATAATGGTGGCTGAGATGAAGATACAGAGAAAGAGAGGGAGGCCAAAGAAAAAGTTAATGAATACAGTGAAGGATGTCATACTGAAATGTGGCCTCTCGGATGAAGATGTTGACGACGTCAGAATCAGATGACACTCTCTGATAGCACTTGGTGCCCTACAAAACTGCCACCCATCTTAGACCACAGCGTACTAGGTGAGAAAGTCCAAGACAAAATCTTATAATGGACAATTTGCTGCCGTCCCATGGCCTCTCACGGTGTGATGTAGTGGCAACAATGTAAAATATTGGAAAGGGAGTCATACTAAATGTCTTGGTAGAAAGAAAGTGTGATTTAGTGACACTAGGGCTTTTTTTCAGGATTACTATTCATACAAGCTACCAGGTTTATGCTATGTTGCTACGCTTATGCAAAGTGTTCCTCCATGACATCTACAAAACAAAAGGCTTAGAAAACCAAAGTCAGCAATGCTATTTGCGATGTGCCTTTAGCTTATGTACTTTGTTTGCTACAGATGTTAGGCTATTAGACAATGTCACCAGAGCACACCTCCAGGTAGCCATATGAAACTGCGGCATTAAACCCACTAGAACATTGGCAATTCTTTACACTTTAGCTACTCTTGTATATAGATTTTAGCCTCAAACTATTGAAATTTTAGCAAATAAAGCTAAATATTTAAGGCTTTTTCAATTATGCATAATTTTCTTTGCTTTTTCCTAACTTGTTAGTACATTGAGATATATTATATGAACCATGATGGTTCACAAATATATATATTTAGCTCCTATGACAGGTGGTGGTGGATGGTGGAACCAAGAGCTGTACCAGTTTACACTACGGACCCCAGCATCCAAGGACTGATGGCAATGATGTACTGTAGAGAAGTTCCCATCAGTCAAGACTTCATACTAACCTCCAAGCGGTCACCACTGGTAACTGGGTGTAGATACACCCAGGCTAATAGTATGAGGATCTATGGGTTGATCACCCAGACAACAATCCATCCAGAAACGTGACACTCTGAGAGGGCGAATTACTCGGCCAGTCACTGCGACTACTGAACTGCTGTGCTCGTCCTGGACACTCCTTGCCAGCACAGCGTACTTCTTTAGTGGAGAGGGGTGCTTAAGCAACTGACAAAACCCTAAGTATCCTTAAACTTCTTGTCAGCATAACCCGATTGAATCATGAAAAGAAAAATGAACACGAAATCATACTGGCAGGACGTCGCCCAGGATAAAAAGGTCCAAATTTTTAAACTCAACCTTGCATCATGGAACATACGAACAATGCTAGACCGGGAGAACACAGAAAGACCTGAGAGAAGGAGTGCAATCATTTCATCTGAACTACAGAAGTATGGCATCGACATTGCAGCACTGAGTGAAATCAGATTCAAAGATACAGGTAACATTCGTGAAGAGTCAGGCTACACCATTTATTGGAGTGGCAAAACTGCATCTGAGCGCAGCGAGTCAGGCGTGGCTCTTGCTATCAGGAACGAACTTGTTTCGAGACTAATCAAAGAGCCAAAGGCTATAAGCGACAGACTGATGTCACTCAGGGTTCCTCTGTCTGATGAGCGATGGTGCACTGTGATAGCTGTCTATGCTCCCACGATGACAAACAGCCAAGAAAACATCAACAGATTCTATGACCAACTGAATCAGGCTCTAAGATCAGTCCCAGCAGCTGATAAGATCTTACTCATGGGGGACTTTAATGCTAGGGTTGGACAAGATCACTCAACCTGGCCTGGTGTGATAGGCAAGTATGGCTGCAGAAACCTGAACTCCAACGGTGAACTTCTGATCTCAGTCTGTAGTGAACATCAACTGTGCATTACCAACACCTTCTTCAAGCATAAACCAGCTCACAAGTTTTCTTGGATGCACCCGAGAAGCAAGAACTGGCACCTCATCGACTTTGTTATCACACGACAACGTGATCTACCAGACATTCTAGACACAAGGGCGATGAGAGGGGCGAATTGCAGTACTGACCACATCATGATCAGGTCAAAAGCTAAGCTCAGAGTGAGGAGAAAAATGAAGAAAGGGAGAACACCTTGCCAGAAGCTGGACGTTTCTCGACTTAAGAATGAGGAAGTAAGACAAGAACTGGAAAAGTTCCTTGCTGGGAAACTGAACTCTGCTCCAGAGGGCGTGGAGAGTAAGTGGAGAGCATTCAAAGAGATAGTTTATGCAGAGTCAAAAGTGCACCTCGGCACTGTGAGCAGGAAGCATGAGGACTGGTTTGACGAGAATAATGATGAGCTTCAAGAACTTATCCAGAAGAGAAACAAGGCCAGAGCAGACATGTTAACCAGGAATACTCGCTCGAACAAGTCAAAGCTTAAAATGGCTGGCAGAAAACTCACAGGAAGATGCAGGGAGCTCAAGAACGACTGGTGGTTGGCAAAAGCTGCTGAACTGCAACGGTTTGCTGACACTAACGACATGAAAGGCTTTTACCAAAGCACGAAAACTGTTTGGGGTCCAAGAGTGAGTCATCCTGACCAGCTCCTGGCCAGTGACAGCTCAACACTCCTGACAGAAAAACAAGATCTTCTAGCGAGATGGACAGAGCATTTCAGCAAGCTACTAAACGAGACTCCAGATATTGATGACAACATCATTGAGAACCTGAGACAAGCTCCCATTCAGGACTGGATGGACGATTGCCCAGATATTGAAAAGATCATCAAGGCAACTTCGATGCTAAGTGAAGGGAAATCACCTGGCTCTGATGGCATTCACCCGGAGGTTATCAAAAGGGGAGGGCCCAAACTAATAAGTACTCTCCATGAGATAATAAAGGAGGCATGGAAAACTGCTGTAGTCCCTCAAGATTGGAAAGATGCCCAACTTATAACCATCTTCAAAAAAGGTGATCGGAAGCTGTGCGATAACTACAGAGGTATCTCCCTGCTCTCAATTCCCGGTAAAGTTTGTGCTCGTGTCCTTCTAAATAGACTGACATCATATGCAGAAAACTTCCTACACAAAACTCAGTGTGGATTCCGTAGTGGAGGGGGAACAGCAGATATGATATTTGCACTGAAGCAGATACAGGAAAAATGCATCGAGCAAAATATGCCCCTGTACATGGTCTTCATTGACTTCACCAAAGCGTTCGATACTGTTGATCGGGCGACCCTGTGGAAGATCTTACAGAAACTCGGTTTTCCCAGTCACTTCACCAATCTTATCAGCGCTCTCCATACTGGCATGAAGGCCTCAGTCAAGCTGAAGGGGGAGTTATCTGAGTCGTTCCAGGTCAACAATGGTGTGAAACAAGGATGTGTGTTGGCTCCAGCGCTATTCTCTATTTTCTTATCGGCTGTTCTACAGCACGCATTTGAAAACTGTGATAAAGGCGTCTGGATTCAAAGTAGACCTGGAGCTGATCTGTTCAATGTGAACCAATACAAGTCAACAAAAAGAACACAGAAAGTATTGGTTAGAGAACTCATGTTTGCTGACGACACTGCCTTCGTTGCACACAGCCATGGCGATGCACAGGAATTAGTCGACAGATTCGCCAGAGCTTCCAAAGCTTTTGGTCTGAAGATCAATATCAAGAAAACGGAAACGCTCTACCAACCGGCACCTGGAGCCCATGACAGTGGTGACAGTATCTGCATAGATAATGAAGACCTTGCCAACGTCAATAGGTTTAAATATCTTGGGTCTACAGTGATGTGCAACAACAAGATGGATGAAGAGATTCATACAAGGATGTCCAATGCTTCAATCTCATTCGGCAGACTAAAGACCAAAGTGTGGTACAATAAGGATCTGTCATTCAAGACCAAGTGTACAGTGTACAGAGCCATTGTCCTGTCCTCTCTGCTCTATGGAGCGGAGGCCTGGCCTGTATACAGGATAGCCGCTCACAAATTCAACACCTATATGATGAGACATCTACGCCAGATCTTGAACGTGAAGTGGTGGGATTTCATCTCGAATGAGGAGACTCTAGCACGCAGGCAAATCTACCCAGCATGTATGAACTACTCATTCAAAAAAACCTGAGATGGGCTGGTCATGTGCATCGAATGGATAACTCTAGATTACCTAAACAAATTCTCTATTCACAACTGAAAGAAGGCACCCGTGGTGTTGGCAGGCCGCGACTGAGATTCAAAGATACTGTTAAACGCAATCTAAAAGACCTGAAGATCCCTATTGGTAGCTGGCAATCTCTCAGCAAAGACAGATGTAAATGGAGAACCATGATTCACCGGAAGTCATCTTCGGACACGAAGGACAGCTAATGAATGACATGACGCTGCGCTTATATGTTGCAGGACCTTTTCCCAGTGTTTTTGCTATGCATAGTTAGAATCAGCAAATTCTATTACTCTATAATAGTGAGTTTTCATGAATTTTGAGTAAACTTAAAAATTTTTGTCCTAATCTGTTGATGTGTGCTAAATAAAGTAAAATGGCCTAAATTCATTAGATGCTCCTGTGGAAGCCAACAATCATGCAAAACAACGAGATATGGCTGTTCTAGTACATCTATCCCATGCACAAAATTCTCTCCTTGTGAAGCAGTAACAGGAGTGTGCTGCAATGAACTAACATGTCCAACAAATGCTAATGATAAAAAAAATGAGAAAGGTGTTTAATATGAACATGAGCGAAAGTTTGTCACATCTGTTTGATTATATGTATGTTTCATTTTAACTTTAGCTGAGCAATATGCCTCTATTTTTTTCACTTTCTATTCACTGGCAATAAGCAATGTTTTTTTTTTATATATCTGTCCAAACAATTATTCAAAAACCTTGTATCATTTCTCTGCACCATATGTGATGTTTTATTAAAGCAATTCTGATTTTTAAATTGAGCAACATGTCTCTTGGCTCTATACTTTAGCTTTATTTGCACTGGCAGGCCAAATATTCTTTCCAGAAATGCACATCTATTTGAATCATCAAAAAAAAATTGTTTTTGCAACATAATGTAGACTTTATGCCTACTAGATTACGATTATTTCATAATTGGCGGCCATCTTGGATTTCTCAAAATGCTCAAGGGTGGCAGGTCAACACCCACCTGGAAACAGTTACCTGAACCCTCAAAATAAATATTCAAAAGAGAAAAAAAAACTTCATCCGATATTGCGAACCTAACCCCCAGTTCTGCCAGACTATATAGTGTACATCAAGGAGGAACTAGTTTTTGGAACTTTTAAATATGCAAAACTTTTAACTTCTTCTATAAAACAAATAAAATACTTAGTTATTAAAAACATCAAATCTTCGCATGTTTTCGCAGTTTCAGTGAAATTCTGAGCCATTCAAAGTCTGTTTTATTAGAATCGTATTCTCTTGAGTTTTATACATACATGAGTAAACAACTCCTACTTCTTACTAGTTCTTGTTTATTGATTAGGAAAATGTTGTGTCTGCGCAAATCCTTCTTATATATTATACATAATATTATGTATATTTTAACTTCCGGTTTTATCCATGTACTTTGTTGATGAAATGTAATTATTCATACAAGCATATATGTCACAGAAGAGCGGCATTTTAGAATGTAGTTTGCTGATCCATGATATCATTTAAATATTTTACCTATCCAGACTATACCCCGACTATAGCCAATCAAATTTGCACACTAATATATTATGTGTCAGCACTGATGTTGAGTAGCAGGGATGCCTATGTGCAGCACAGGATGCTGTATGCTAGTTGCACAGATGCAGGCCACAACTCTACCTTTGCCTAATGCCAACGGTTTATTTCTCTCACAAAACTCGAACTGTTACCTATATAACCTTAAAACCATTTTGTTAAATTAACATTAGTCAGCAAAGCTGACAAATTATTTAATTAATGAAGTTAAAAACAAAAGTAATATAATACCTAATACATGCAATTATTTGAACAATAAAGTTTAAGTTGCTTGCATCTTTACCATAAAGAAAATTGAGCAGTACTGGTTCAAAAACTGCTATAGTAAAAAGATATTGTGAAAGCTTTTACAAACAGCTTTCATCACACAATACCTTTCTCAAAGCTACAACAAAAAGCTCTAGTAACATGCAGTAAATGCAATGACCAAAGTCTATTGGGTGCTTCTCAGCAAAAATATACTTATATACAATATGTTTTCTGATGCTTGCAGGTAATGAAAAAAAAAAAGAAGACTCTGAAATGTAAACTATTTATATAGATTGCAATATCTTGACAATGGTTAAAATAACAAAATGGAGTTCTTGCATATATTATTTTTATTGAATTATGAGACCAGATTTCCAATATGACTTTCCTTTGCTTAGCAATGTACGTCGTGTGATTCTACATTAACTGTAAAGAATTTATCTGAAGAAAAGCTTCGAGTTATTTATATCTTATATATAAAAAACAGTTATGGATATTGTATGATTACATAATAATTGACAGCTTGGAAACGCACAATAACAGTTGCAAAGTTTTTATTTTAGTGTCTTATTTCGAGAAAAAAAATAATTATTATATCTCGAATGCAATTACAAAAGATAAGTATTTTCACAATTATATTCACTTTTTATAGCTTTTGTTATAAACAGTATAGATGCATTGTTTTTTATTTGATATTTCACTTGCATGCAGCTTTTGAAATAACTGCCAATTGATGTTTTACACTTGATAATTAAAAGTAGAAATGTTAATTATTAATATGATCGAATTTGGCAACCTATATTATGTACTTTTATTTGAGAATTCTTTTGAAAATTATGAGCAAGGCAACTACAAATGTTGATATAACATCAGCATTGGTTTCCTCGTCGAAAAACATAGTTGATCACACAATCCATGAGACCTCCCCATTCTTTTGATAATCTTGTGCACATAATGACTGTAAGATTGAGTTTACCGTGGTACTGTGTAACAGGTATTATAATGGGATGTTTGTTTTTTAGTGCACCTGGACACTCGTCTGACATAACTCTTTTGTTAAGATCAGTAAAATAGGCCACCTGTAAAAAATATTTAATGCACATAACTAAATTAGTTATAAAACCCAAAAGTTCATATTGTGACTTGATAGTCTTTAACATACCTGCATGCACAGTTATTTCGAATGAGCAACCATGCACTTCAAGTGAGTTTACTTGCTATTACCAGAAAACTTAGTGCACAGATAAAATTTTAAATTCTATTGATTACATTTCTATATAGTAATTTATTATAAACATATTACTCAGTATAGGAGTTGTTGTATCACTTGATTATTTGACAAATCGTATCACCTAGCTATGAGTCACCAGATGTTAGTAACTGAATGATTAATCTTTATCCATGTGACAAAGCTTAAACAAACATAAAATTTATTATAAGCTGCTTATAACAAAATATAGATAATTTACTAATTCATATTTTATATTATGTTTTATGTAGCAATATTGTGGCATGTATATTGCTACAACAGACCCTTTTCAGAGTTTCCCATGCAATGTCTCCTTTACAATTAAGAGTTGTTTTCTCCCAACATGAAAGTTGTTGAACAAAATAAACTTTTGAACTCATTTTTGTGGTGTTGATTGTTGCATGAGCAATGCTAAAAGCCTACGTCAGCATTTCTCAGTAACTAAAACTACAAAAATGCTTTCAATTATATTTTCTTCAAAATTTTTCATAAAGAAAGATTTTTAAATTATTTTTGGACCTGCTATAATATGTGTGCTTTTACCAAAATACTTATATCTCCTAAATGAACAATTCTATAGCACATAATTATAGAGTTTTAAGTAACAGCCAAGCTTTAAATTTTTAATGAGTTTGCTCTTTATACCTATTTACTTTGGGAGGGCACAAATCTTAATTGTAAAGAGGGCCCTCTAAAAGGATTTGTTGTAGCTGCAGTACATTACTTATATAAAATTGAATACCTCATCCCAAAAGCTTTCTTCTTGCAATTCTGGCTGAGCCCACCAAGTTTTATTCATCTCTTCATAGTATATTTTATCTTTCAAATTATACTCTTTTGAAAACAGCTTTTCAACCGCTTTGTCAGAAAACGGATGTTTATAAGTGTTAATTAATCTCATTTTACTGTAAAAAATGTCCGAATACTTCCAGCCAAATCTTTTCATCATTATCAGTAAGGATGCATCATACTGCTCATTTAGCATAATTATGTCTATCCTACAAAAAAGTTCAAGTTTAAGAAAGATCTTACAAATATTTACACCACCATACAAACTTTTATTACGCAAAACCACAAACTTCAATAAAAAAGGTAAACAAACTAAACAATTTATAATATAAGATAGTAACATAATTTACTTATTTCTGGCACAGGCAATAGAATGCAAGTTAAATATATTTATAGCTTAGCTAAAAACTTTTTTTTTATTTTTTGTGCAGTAAACATTTCCATTTGTTTAATTACCTAATGCAACACAGTAAGTTAAACAATAGCTGAAGTTCTGTTATAGTGGCACGCTGAGAGCTTAGCTAATGACAATAGCCTATCAGATACTTGAGCTATCGTGTTACTAAGAGTTGCCCTACCAGCCACCGTATAGCTGAGATAGCTACAAGCTAAGGCAGATAAAACCCAGACAAACAGAGTGAACGGTCTCTTTCATCTAGCAGCTTTATTACTAGTAAGACATACTATTACATTGTGGTAATCTAACAGTTCTGTGGAGTGGCAGCCAGGATTGTTGGTTTAATAAAATTTTAGTTAAGCCGTAATTTTCAACTGATGTCATAAATAACAAAGTGTAAATTATAAAATATGCAACAATTGATATGCATAAAGTAAAAATGTGTAAAATAGTTAAAAGGTTGTAAAATTACACTTTTAAAACGATTTTTTTGTATTTTAATCACAATGCAAATTAAAATTTATAGCCAGCAAAAGGATATCAATATCAATAATCTATACATGACATTTACATAACGACTGTGCTAAATGATGACTCTATAGGACTGGTCTTATAACCATGGTTAAGCCACGTCTATAAGGAGCAATATTTTATTCAGCTTACTTGAGTGCATTTATACTTCTGCTGATACTTTGTTGACAAGTTATTTGCTTAGTATAAGTGCAACACTGGCCACATAACACAGACTCAAAGGCAAGCAAATGAAGTAAAAATTTTTTTCGGCATTATAGGGGTTTTAAAATGTTCGTTTTGGTTAAAGACTGCATGGTTGTTACATTTAAGAAACAAAATCCAATTTTAAAACAGTAATGAAATTCAACACATGTATATATATTGATGGTGTCATTCAGTGTTTTCGAGTTAGTCGAATTATATAAATTACTGAAATTGCAAAATGTATATACTACTTCAAGTTTTCATAAAATACCTTTTGATCATCTTAGCTATAAAGCTTTTTACTTCACTAATGTTGAAATGTCCATATGGATTATTAAAACCCAAATAATGAAGTTGCCTGTTATGGAACAGTATCCTTTGCCGGTGGAACTCATGTGAATCAGAAATCACTTGTTCGGCAGTCTTAAAAGAAAGGAAAATATTTTTTTGAACTTTGAATACGTTTGTTCAATTTTCATAACATAGTTCATTTTTCTGCTGTTCACAGATTGACATATAATGCTTTCCATTTATGCTCAGTAGTGACATTCAGTGACTGAGCACTCTCACCATAGTCACAAACTCAAGCTGCTAGCATTTTGCCATTTTG
The DNA here is from genome assembly GCA_964035545.1 of Bugula neritina. Taxonomy (NCBI): domain Eukaryota; kingdom Metazoa; phylum Bryozoa; class Gymnolaemata; order Cheilostomatida; family Bugulidae; genus Bugula; species Bugula neritina. Next base: position 24,941,151 of record OZ037766.1, on the reverse strand, counting down.
CTAAATTTAATTTCTGACCGAAAATCGTGAAGGTATAAATGGCAACTTCCAAATCACTTGAGCTCTCTGGCTTAATTTTACACACCTTTTAAATATGCTTTAGTAGGAAGATAAATTTCTATATACTAGTGTGAAGGTGTGGACCATGGTACTCTGTTTTGTTCTATATATATATATATATATATATATATATATATATATATATATATATATATGTATATATATATATATATATATATATATATATATATATATATATATATATATATATATATATATATATATATATATATATATATATATATATATATATATACACACATATGTCTGCTACAATCAATAAACATTCACTGAGGTACAGGTTACCAGCATATGGCTTGTAATACTTATATAAGTTAGTGTCTCATAACTCTACAACTTCAGATAAATGCTTTGATAAAATACTTTTAATTTTTGATTCAAACCCAAAGTTACTCAAACAGCTAAAATATAATATAATACAGCTAAAATATAATATAATACAGCTAAATTATAAACTATATAACTTTGCATGACAATTAATCAATTATCTTGGACAATGTTTTTCTTAGTAAAATGTCAAAGCTTTCAAAACATATATTATGTAACAGATTTAGCCTATTATGCTGAAGTTATTTGTTAGCACTTGAAAAATACATTAAATTAAGCTGAATTAATAATGTATAGAAGTGTGATGAGTCAAGTTACCTTGTGTCTTACGTAATTACGGTAATGATAAACAGCAGACTTGAACCAGGCAACTGGCTCTCTTACTGACACTATGAGTTTATATCCTGTTTTCAAATACTTGTCATAGAGATACTCCTTATAGATAGCATGGTGCATTACCACGTCTCCTTTTGAGTGATTCTTTGGACCTATTTCCCAGGCTATTAATGCAAATTATAGGAGATATACCTAGTAGAATAACTCAAGATATATGTTGCTTATAATATATCACAATTCAACCGTAAATGCTATATATTATAATATATTGACTGTTTAAAATATCATTACACTGCACATGTTAAAAAACTTCAACAAAATTATTAGCCTACTTAATTTCTATCTTTTCCTGCAGCAACTATATAATTTCTTCGAAAACCTATTTATCTCTTGCTAAAAGTTAGTCAAAATAAAGACTTTACTCTCTTTGTTATATTAGTATAATAAATGCACGCTTCACCTAAAATATTGAAGGATCTAATAAAACAAATCATCATTCAAGCCACTACTTGAAGAGGACAAAATAGACATAGGTGAGAAAAATTAAAAACATTATTTCAAGTTTTATATGGAGCGTTTGAAGTCAAAGCGCACTATAATTATTTATAGACATATATAAGCAATTTATTATACAATAAAAAATTTGTTGACCATACTTTTTCCTTTAGCTTTGGAAGAGTTTAAAGCTAGATATACTGGGTGATCTGGCGTTATAATATCCAACTTTCTGTCCAGTGCAAATCTTGATAGTACAGTGTACATCGTGGAGGAACCGGTTTTTGGAACTTTTATAAATGCAAAACTTTTAACCTCTTCTAAAACAAGTAAAAGACTAATAGTTGAATGACGTGACTTTTGATATACATGAGGTTCGTCACAAGCCTGCATGCTAATGAAAACATTGAATCTTCTCATTGTTTGACAGTTTCATTAAACTTGTTGGCCATTCAAAGACTGTTATATTAGAGTTGCATTTTCTTATATAATATTATATATACATGAGTAAACAACTCCTACTTCTAACAGTTTCTGTTTGCTATTCAGAGAACAAATATTGTGTGTGCAAATCCTGTTATACATCATATATGAGTTTCAACCTCCGTTCCCTTCCTTATATTTTGTTGATACAACACAATACACATGTATAAATTTACACTCAACATTTACATGAACACTCTCTGCAGACATGCACGTTTGCAGCATCAATCCCAAAACTGCATAAAATTCAACCACTCATAAGTCAAGAATTTATGTTTGCAATTTTATTATTGTAAACATTGAGTGTTTACAGTGTTATATTGTAGTAAACTGTGGGTTCTGAATGCAACTAGTGCCTACTTGCTCTAGAAAGAATAAGCCAAGTATTTGAGTACAAATGAGGATAACCTTTATTGTATCAGATACAGCTTATGTGGTCCTACTACCAGCGAGCTCAAGTAGTAGTCTGAATCTACACTGGAAACTCGCCTGCTTTTATACACAAGAATTCACATCTAGAATGTTCCAACAGACAAAAGAAAGTTAAGCTTAACAGTAACAAAAGAAAAATAGACAAAGGAGAATGAATAATTCAATAGGCCAAGAATTTAGCTATAATAACAACCTATTGAAGGCATTCATAAAAGCTACACAAATTTCCAGTATCAGTATTAATGCAAAACGATAAAATAGCAAAAAGGGAAAATAACTCTGGAAATGCGTATTTAATGAAAATTACATTATACTGAAAGCTTTAACAACAATCACAATAATAGGGCATTAGAAAGCTAGCCCAACTTAGCTACAATTACAGCATTCAAAATATACGCAACAGTAATTATAATACTGAGGATGAGAATCTATCACAATATAATTGTTTATTATTCTTAATATTTATTTAGTACATCTAGCGCGTAAAACCCATAACCGTAAAAACTGATTTATAATGAATCAATGATATAAAGAACAGAAGAACACAATTACAAAGTATATTATATGTAAATATAATAAGAGAAGACAACTGCAAATTACATAACATCACAACAATAAACTAAATAAGGTCATATAGATGCATACAAGAAAGTATTGTACAAAATAGGACCTTTTTGTCATGCACTACTGAAGCAAAAAGTTTCGTTGTTTGCTTTTTGTTATAGAAATCAATAGCTATATTGTTAATGTTTTTCCATGAATAGCAAATGCCATCAAATTAGATGAGATCATATCAGCTTTCCTCAGGTAACAAACAAATATATTACAAGCTCTGTTAGTTTTAGTTTGTAAGTCAGTATGAAGTTGCACAAAGCACAAAAGTCCACATGCAATTGTGTGTGTGTTTGTCCTGTTAAGGGTCCACGGTTTTTCAAGAAAATTTTAAAACAATTTCTTGTTGACACCACCAGTGATTTTGTTATACATTTTTGGTCTCTACATGTATAACTTTGCTTGGTGTGTAAAGTGGAAAACACTAAATACTGTCAATGCATGGGCCAATAAGCAAGCTGCTATATTATTTAGCACACAAATCACTGGATCTTTTTTTGCTTTTTATTATAGAAAAAAATCTTTAAGCATTAGCCACAGCTATGTGACTGAGCTTACTACTATAACACAAGTTATAGGTATGCCATGCCGGCGGCTCAATAATAATTTGTCAACTAGTAAAAACAACTTATTTGAATTTGTATCCCCTGTTCACATGGGCATGCCATGGCCTTGGTTTGACAGTGACCCAGAACTCTCTATTTGCCATAACTCAGGCTATAACTACACAGATTGTGGTTATTAATTAATCTCATAATAGATAATAAATTCAAAACAAGATTATAGCTGTTATGTTTATTCCAATCCTATTATATGATGAAGTATAGCGGTTTAAAACCTAATTCTTTTCATTGTATCATTTGTGGTAGTATTTGCAAAAATTTATTGTTTTGTTGAAAGCAGCATGAAATGTGCTGAATCTTATCACGACCTGAGTCAAATCTAATTTGTATTTAGAGCAGAATATTATGACAAGACTGCAGTTGGAGCAGCTGTTTGCTTAGTAAACATGAAGTCATGGGTTCGAACCCGAAAAAGACCGCCAGTTACGTTAGGAAGAGCATCCAGTCATAATTGCTTCTCTGCCAAATCAGATTAAAGTCTTTAGCCAAATAAAAAACCTTTTCCATCAAGAGTTTCTCGCAGGGATGGCGACTATATAAACTTTTGCAAGTTTTTTATTATGGCAAGACTAGAGCAATGTAACTATTGTATAAATGCATTACCTTTTTTTACGCTCAAGTTTCTTCTTATTACTCTTAAGACTGCTGATCCTTTTTTCAAAACATTACTTCTTATACAGATGAATCTAAAACAATTGCTATTACTTCTACAACTTTCCATTTGTCATAGATATGCACATTGATGATGAAAAAGATTCTCTATAAAACGAACAATAAACTTTTTTTAAACATTTACAATAACAAAGAAGTATTTTAAAAGTAATTAAATATGTGGTTTAAAATTACTCACCCTAGTGCTAGAACTTGACATATTAGAAGAAAAATAAGCAAAGTTTGCTTTTTAGTCCCCATTTTCAGTTTTGTTCAATAAACCAATTATATACAATGCCATGCAGTAGGTCGCCCTATACAGTAACATTCACTCATTCAGCATAAAGTTTTGGTCCGAAAATTTTAGAGAAAGTGGTAGTTACTATGTGTAAACAGTTCTTAGCTAAACATAATTATAGTGAAAGATATGTAGTAGATATACGCTTTGTAACAAAACCTCAATGATTAACCTGCAGATTGAATAGGAATGAAAATGTCTAACCCAAATCCCAGGCGGTAAAATACTAAAAATTAATATAGACTAGTAATATAAGTTTTGTTTGCTAATTGCTGGGAGGTTAAATAAATGTTGACTTTCAATCAATATTCTCAGGCTTTGTTGCTGTAGTAGTAGCAGTACTGTTTGCACAAAAGGTTTTTGCTCGAAACCTATAGAAACAATACAAAGGGAATGATTATATTATGTATTGTGCTTGTTCATCAGCTGGCAGTAGCCAATCATAGCTCCGTAAAAAGGCACAGTGATTGTAATATGTTGGTTATTCACAAACATTCAAAATTTTGAGGTTTATAGAGTTGTCTTCTTCCACAAGCATATAATATATTGCAGAGATACATATAACTAAAAGAAGCTTTGAGAATTATCGTTATACATTATAATTGTGTGAACCCAGAATTTTACTTTTCATCAAATCTCTAATGACATGCCAGTTAGTTTATGTAATTACTTTTATGTTTTTACACAGAATTTTGTCTGGATGTCTATTACCATCTTGACAATGTCGTTCTCAAGTTATATTAGACTTACAATGCATATAAAATGTTTTTTCAAATTTACAAAACAAAAGAGTAGACAACTCTATAAATGCAATGCTGGGGTAATAACCTACTGCTGAAAAGTAAGTAAATGAGGATAGCAATTGATTGAAAGAGTCACAAAAACTTACTACGTTGTTTCCAAACCTCTCTTTCTGTGAGAACTCCTAATTACTTAAAAGGTTTTAAGAGATCTAAAGACTGAGCTTCTTACCATGCTGGCAACATGGTTTGGGGGTTATTGCTGCAGTACAGAATAATTTATGATCAGACATGCTCTCTTTGGCATCATAACAGTAACTTGAACTATTGACCTGTGTCACACACATGTCACACAATATCATGCCTATATCATTATTTAAAGTTTATCATTTGGAGTAGACCTCTCAGTATGCAAAAGTTTTATTCAGGTTGTCAATGAGGCAATCACAATCTTATAAATGTTATAACACAAAGTAGTTGAAGTGAAAAAGATTTTAATATTGTAATTTTTCACAACATATACACAGAGTTGTCTCATCTCAACAGCAAAATTATATCTACCACTTCATTAAATAACTGGGCATGCAACAACAATCAACTGCACTTTTATGAGAAAGATTATCACTAATCATGAATTGGTTGTAGAATTATTATTTCAGAGTTACTGTTTAGTATCATTTCCTTCTATTACTGTTGTATGATGAGTCATACAGACAACGGTCATAGAGGTACAAAAAGCCGGCCAAATTGTGAGAGAACTTATTGACTTAGAGTTGTCATTTTTTCATCATAAAAAGATATTGACATAATTATTCAGTCTTTGTAGTTTCAACATTTGCGGAACATAAATGTTGAAAAGGCGAGTAAAAAACTGTTTTTACCTACTTTTTGTAAATTTTTTAGGATGTCGTTAAAGCCTCATAACTTTTTACACCCAAAGGCAAGAAGCCTATTTTTTACCAATATTGTTGCCATTGCTTGTCTCTACATTGCCCAATTAGTATAACAGCAAACACTGAAATAAATTTTCCTTGAGGCACATTTATTTTCAATTTGGCCACACTGGGCACAATGGGCCAGGCTGACCGGGGCACAATGGGCCACCTGATTATTGCACCCTGATCACTGGTATTAGTTTGTTTGCCAAAAAAGATGGTTGAAATGTTACTAAAATCTATAGATATAGCCTTTTTTGACCTTTTTGCAAAATATCAAAGACATCATGATAAGACTACAAAACTACAAGGTGAAGCTCCCCTAATATATACATCTGGTGAGGTTAAAGCTTTGCATTTTATACATGATACAGAATACTCTGCTGTTGCTATTAGTAGATAGTCATGATAATCATCATATATTACACCATTGAGGGAATATACATGTATTTGGCTAAAATAAATTTTGATTTGCTCATTTGCTCCCTCCTCTCCCCTCCGTACTCCAGCCACAAACCTCAGCCATGCATGCATCTTAGCTACAGTTTATACCAAAAAATTCCACTTGGAATTTTGTAGTACATATTACTAAAGTATTTTTTTAATAAACGTTCCTCTGAGCTGAAAATAACAAAACATATTATTTAGCTCTAAGCAGTAATGATAATGGCATTGCAGAACCGAGTGGCGTGCGTTTGATTTTGCCTTCCTCTGCCATCCGTAGTGGCACAAACTGTACAGCTAAAACATGAATTTCGCTGTAGATCTGAAAGAGTATTTTTATTTATTTTTAATATTAAATAAATAACAAAATACTCAAAATTTCAATATATTTGTTATGTCCCACCCAGTGGCCCATTGTACCCCGGTAGCGGGGCACAATGGGCCAATTTTTTCGTCATAAAAATTTCATTATTCTGAAAATTAATTGTGAGAGAGATAGAAACAACAAACTGATACCTGTAATAGACAACAGATGCAGCATTTAGACTAGAGATTATTGAACTAGTAACTTGAAAAACAGACGAATGAGAGCAAAAAATGCAAAATTCGGCCCGTTGTGCCTCCCCCCCCCCCCCCGTTACCCCTAATATGCTCTCACTTAATGTTCAGCAATGACATTCAGTGATTGAGTTCTCTCACCATGGTCACAAACTCAAGCTGTTAGCATTTTGCAAGGCTCATGACTCCTAGGTGACTCCTAGAGTCACTTGAGCTCTCTGGCTTGAGTTTATACACCTTTTAAATATGCTTTAGTAGAAACATAAGTTTCTACTATTGCGAAGGTGTGGGCCATGGTACTCTGTTCTATGCTGATGAGGGGACAAACCCCGAAACAGCTGCTGTCCACAGATTGAGGTATATATATATATGTTTTTCAGATTCACAAAACAAAAGAGTAGACAACTCTATACATGCAATGCTAGGGTAATAACTTACTGTAGGAAAATAAGTAGATCGAGATAGCAATTGATTTCAAATCTCTCTTTCTGTGGGAATCCCTGCCACACTTTACTTTATAACATGAAAATATTCATCTATGTCTTAGCTATTATTTTAGCACTCTTTTAGAGTTTAGGTCTAAACAATCTTGTTTTATAACAAGTTTAGTGCATGCGTGTCCAAAAAAACTTCGAGAATTTTTATCGCCTGCCTGTGACGTATTACACCGCAATTGCGAGAAATAGCCAAATATGCCGCCTGTAAGACATTCGGAAAATAAGTATAGGCTATAATTTCCGTTGCATGTAACCTTAGTTTTAGCATTTTTGAATTATCGGACTGCTGTCTAGCCCTCCAATTTGTGTCTTTTTGTGGAATTTAGGTTTTATTTCATAAACAATTTTCGCAGCAATAAATACATAGCTTCCAACTTACTGTGTCCGAGTCTGTGCAGTGTAATGGTAATAAAGTTCTACCTAATACAATATTATATACAGAAATAACATATAAATACGATATAACTATCAATATGAGCATATCTGGCTCTGACGAAGAATACTTGGAGCAGAATGAGAATTACATTCGCAATGAGTATCAGTATGACTATGACATTACTATGAGTATGACTATGAGAATCACACTCACGCTGTCACTGAGATTTCTGAAGTAATACTTATACTAATGGGCTATCAGTTTGAACCGTTCACGTATCAAGATGAAGATGGAGATTATAGTCATGACGTGGATTTTAATGTTATTGATGAGCAACAGGTGATAATATTTATATATTTACAGTATCAGTACGATTTATTTTTATAAACTATAGTGTTACTGTTACTAATACTAATACTAATAGTAATAGTAATACTAATAGTAATACTAATAGTAATACTTTTATTACTTTAAGTTTAAGTATAAGTTATAAATTATTATAATATTTATTTTCAATTTATTTAATTTGAATTTCAGTCAAGTAATTAAATATTTGATCAATACTAATGTTGTTCTTACTAGTAGTAGTACCAATACACTTATTCACTATACAGGTATTAGTATTAATTATTTGTAGTTGGATTTACCTGATATTTTAAGTCAAGGGAAGGACTGTATTTTTATAAATGCATAATAATCATAATGATAATTATTATTCACTTTTATTGTAATTGTGGCTATACCGATCCTTAACAAAATAAGTTAATCGCTTACATAATCATGTCAAATTTGCATTCACGATGATAGCATTTACTTTTAGTATTCCATTTCTAAGCCCCCCTATTTCTCTGAATTTCTGCTTTTATAGTATGATATATAGTACTAACAACAATAAAATATTTTAAAATTCCTGAAAATTAGTTTATTTCATAGCAAAAATTATGAGTTTGTTTTAATATAAAAAATATAATTAATTATTAACTATAAATATAAAAATAGTTTGAATAGTAATGCAAATTTTGAATATTTTGAAACCCATGATTTTAAAGTATTTTCAAACTTCAGCCTCATTGGACTCAATTTTCAATACAAAGAAAGATGCAGAAAACAAATTTAGACACAGTAATTAATGGACTTAATGTGGATGATACTGGTGATAACGTTTTCAGAAAAGTTTGTTTGTTTTGTAGAAAAATATAAGGCCAGCCACGGAGTAGTGCACTTGCCACCGCTGCCAAAATCAGCCTACAGTAGAACAGTCTGTTTGTTGCCGTGATCATGCTGCAAACCTTCGATTAGATGGCAGCTTAAAATAATGCATATAAATGTTTTTTCAAATTTACAAAACAAAAGAGTAGACAACTCTATAAATGCAATGCTGGGGTAATAACTTACTGCAGAAAAGTAAGTAAATGAAGATAGCAATTGATTGAAAAAGTCACAAAAACTTAATACGCGTTGTTTCCAAATTTCTTTTTCTGTGAGAACTTCTAATTACTTAAGGGGTTTTAAGAGAGCTAAAGACTGAGCTTCTTACCATGCTGGCAATATGGTTTGGGGGTTATTGCTGCAGTACAGAAGAACTTATGATCAGACATGCTCTCTTTGGCATCATAACAGTGACTTGTACTCATGACCTGTGTTACACACATGACACACAATATCATGCCTATATCATTATTTAAAGTTTATCATTTGGAGTAGACCTCTCAGTATGCAAGAGTTTTATTCAGGTTGTCAATGAGGCAATCACAATCTTATAAATGCTGTAACTCAAAGTAGTTGAAGTGAAAAAGATTTTTATTATAATTTTTTACTAGGCCTACATATACACAGAGTTGTCTCGTCTCAACAACAAAATTATATCTACCACTTCATTGAATAACTGTGCATGCATTAACAATTAACTGCACTTTTATGAGAAAGATTATCACTAATCATGAATTGGTTGTAGAATTATTATTTCAGATTTATTGTTTAGTATCATTTCCTTCTATTACTATTGCATGATAAGTCATGCACTTGTCAACCTATATAGAGTACTGTAGCATGAACTTGTATAATTACATTGGTGATTACATTTTCTATGATTTATTCCATGAATATAGACATTGTGTGTTTTTGAAGTCAATAGTGCAATAATACAATATAATTATAATAACTTTTGCTGCAAAACGTTTTACTTTGCTGCAACCATCACAATTATGTAACTATTTTAATTAGAACATTAGCCAATCCTCTTTTTTTAAGAAGCTTAAAGTGTTTCTGGTTGTTGAAGCAGGCAGTGTAAGAAGTGAAGAAAATATAAATCATATAATCAACAAATTAATGGTATTAAACGAAGCTGCAATACTACACACAGCTGCATATGGAGTGACTTTTATATCAATAGAACTTAAGGACAGATTTCCCACTCTCCCAACATTTAGAACTGAAACTCTTCATCTACAATACCATATATAACTAAAACTACTGCTACTACTGTCTCTGCTGCTGCAACTATATTGGTACTGCCACTTGAAGTTGTACGTCACAAATGCTAGCAAAACAACTTACTATACTGTGAATGGACTTAACAAATGTATTAACCTCATAACAGTTTTTTGATTATTAATATGCAAACCTGCACTCTACAAATGCAAGCTACCGTATGTTTACTAGCATATTATAGAGGCAATGAATACTGCACATCTATTTATAGGGAAGTGCAACCTGCGATGTTTGCTACGAACATTTTTGTTTCACACATGCGATGATAATTATGCGTGTGTTTACATGATTGTTAAACAATACAATTTTTTTTAAAGATTGAGTCATTGCTGAGCAACGCTTTCAACATTATGGAGACCACCAGCTTCAGAATGTGATATAGATGCTTGGCATTGCGTTGCAGGTCACATGAACATTTTAATCTTTATTGCTGCGCTTGATTTATGTAAAACTAGTTTTGCTAAAATATGCGCGTTATAAAATATACTTTTGAGAATTTAACATTTTTAATCATCTAATTATTAAAGTATGAATAAACCAAGGCCTAAAAAGATCTAATATTGGCATTCAAAGTAGGGCAATTAGTTAATACCCTTGCATCATTACAATTTATACTAAGACATATGTATTATAAGCCAGCAAATTATATCTTTAACAGGGCAACAATTGTATATAGCATTGTGCTAATTTTGAGATCTTAGTCTTTAAGGTAACCTTGTAAAAAACTCAACTCTCTAGATGCTTGTTAGCAACAAGTTTGCACAAACTATATACAAGTTAGTGTGTGCATGATGGAATTATTAAATGAAATCATATTGTATATGTAGTAACTAAAATTGGTATAGCAACTATAATATAAATATGCATGCACATTATTTTATAGATGCATGTTAGCTATATAGCAGGTTTTTTTTACTGTAATGCATACACACACGCGCACACACACTCAGACACACACACGCACACATGCAAGCACACACACAATAATATATTATATATTGTATCCGTAGCGCACACGTGCTGTGGACGCATGTTGCACATTTCATATATGTTGTTTACATTTTGTAAACAACAGCAAATTGTATACAATATCATAATGGCTATAAAGTCAATCAATTAAAATAATATTATATATATATATATAGTCTGTTGACTTTGAGGCATTTATCAATAGTCTGCTCAAAAAGCACTATTTTTAGTTAGCGTAACCATGCAAGTTATAGCCTGTTATCCAGCTAATATATTGAATATTTTTATGATATACAATTGAACATTCTTCTTGTAAACAATAATTAAGTCATCCATATTGTCTCCATAATGTATTTACATTTCAATACAAGCACTACAATGTAAACAACCGCATATGTGTTTACATATTCTACGTATAATACTTGTAGTAATACGTATAGCAAAACTATGGTACTAACATAATAATTTCTATCATAAGAATAACATATAAAGTCCTTATTATAATTATGTGCAGGTCTTCAAATTTTAGGGAAGTATAGCTGGCAGCCTATGTTTTAGTCTATTATAACTCATTCCTTGAAGTAAATTTATTCAGATATATTTTAGTAATACTGTAGTAATTTGTGCAATTACTGAGCGTGAGTTATTTACTTGCGTATAGTTAGCTGGTTATTCTGTTATCAATTACCAAGGTAGCTGTCGAGTAATTATATTTATTATCCACAATAAAGCATAAACCAAACATCACATCAAATTATCCTATACAAGAGTCAACTACTCACACATGTTACTACTACAAGCCTCCGCTTACAACAACGTGATATAATGCTAATAACCCGGGAAGTGTCACGTGACTCGGAAGCATATCTTCCGGAGCTGCTAATTGGTTGCTACATAAGAGTCTAAGTATTCCAAGAGTAGGGAGAGGGCGATTCCTGTATTTGTACTTGCACTACTCACTACACCGTCCCCCCCAGCAGAAAGCCCTACTTTCTGATAACACAATAAAAAAAACATAATGAAAAACCATACAATAGTCCAAAAAGGAAAATATACATAAGTAAACCCACAAAGAGTAAGAAAAGAAATAGTTAAACGCGACAACGTTTACATTAGAAGACAACAGGGTGATCGATCACACACATCTAGTCAGCTATTAAGAGAGAGGGTGCTTACCAGCACGCGGGCCAATGTCGGAGCGCTCGTCACATTCCAAACGAGCTATAGCTCAACGAAGGTGCCTACCCCAGGCATTCTCATTGGTTGGACTCTGCTTCTTGTAGCGACCGTGCTCTGTGTCGAGCCTGTCGGGCCCGTAGCCGCCTCTTCAGTCGTCCCACTGAGTCCTTCAACTGGTATAGACCTGTCGTCGTATCCAGCAAGTCAGGGGCAAGTTGTGTGAACTCGGCTTGCAGTCTTAGAAGCCGCTCTTCTACGTTAGCCAGCTGGCTAGGTCTTGGTGGGGTTATGGGGGTCTCCGTTATACGGGATATGGTTGTTTCTTCTACTTCTGGGGTGTTGCTAGGGTTGACGGGGGTAGGAGGTGGGCCCTGAACCATAGGGGACTTATGGCGGGCAGATAGTAACAGTACGTGAAACCCTGACGTTAGTGCGGCCAAGGTAATAGCCTTCCAGATGACTGGTTTGATGGCATCCAGGTATAGGGGGAAACTGTCTTCATCAACAGTGTGGTTCTCTCCGGCGAAGCAGCTTAGCTTATGTACTGTCACGGGATACGGGTAGACGTCGTGGAACCCGCAGGGACAGAAGTGGAGTAGGAAATGAGCATCTACATGTAAATGCAAGGAGCGGTGTGACGGGCACTCCTCAAAGCAGACCTGGCAGGTTCGGTGTGGTCCACTGGGTCCCCAGGCTTCTTCAATTCTCCTCTCTGTCGTGGGTGACACCCAACGGTGTCGTCGGCGGAGTACTACTGGTATGCCATTCTCCATTACAGGCTCTTCTTCCATAGACAGAGAGGTTGGCTGGTCCCGTGACCGGGAGGTGGTCACTCGAGTGTGATCTGAAAGAGTAGCAGTGTTAAAGATTATACACTGAGGCACCGTCGGCGTGTACAGCCTGACCGGTACTCTGTTCAGTTACACTCGTGAGATTCAGGCTAATGAATAGTTGATGGAGAACACACTCGCTATGACAGATTATTTAAAATCAAAGTCGACGTGTATTCCCACCACTGTTTATCATTATCGAATCTCCAGCTAGCTAGTGTAGCTAAGCTGACTGATGCAGTCTAGTTATCGTACCAAAAACATAATTAACTCACCCTTCGATCCAGAATAGTAAGACATTTTGGAATGAGAGTGGTAACTGATTACTGTTTACTGGCACGTCTACTCTCGACTGCATCAACATAGGAAAAGACCGGACAGCGTGGTTGTGAAACGTGACTAGGGCTTTTCACTTCCAGCGGATGAATCTTGTGTGAGATTCCGCCGAGGCAAAAGTTGAGATTCTCGTGGTGATCACAACTCCCACGGCTCTTTGCCTGTTTTCCCATGCGAGGCCTCTCTAGACTTTTGTTACTGCCGCTTATACCGCGGTCACGTACACAGTCTCTGAGACACGCTGGAAGTTGCCTAGTGTGTGGTCCTGGTCCTATGTTGGTATCTCCTTGCGAAGCCCCTCCCACGGGGGGTTTTTGCACTTCCGGACCTGTTTCTGGTTCCGGAAGTGGTGATGATGGCAGGCTTGACGTTGGGGGCGGTGAGCGCACTTTCAAGGACGGAAGTGGCCTTTCTCGCCTCGCCAAGTCTTCCTGACGTGTCATGGGGGTGTTTCCGGCCAGGTTGACAGTCTCCGCCTGCCGAGACCTTCTCGCACAATGCGTCTGCCGCCCCACTTCACCAGGGAGACGGCTATGCTTGTTGGTCTGGCAGACTTTGCACCGTCTCACTCTGCGTCGGATATCCCGTTCCATGTTAGGCCAGTACCACCGGAGTTGTAGCTTGGTGACCACCCCTTGGACTCCTCCGTGAGTCTCCTCGTGGGTGTCCTGTATCAACTTCCGGCGGATGGCAACTGGGCAGACAACCCTCTTCCTGGCTGGCTGTCTGCTGTTGGCGGCCAAGGTCATGGTTAGCAGACCATCTGGCCCGACCCGCAGAGAGCTCCAACGTTGACAGTACAGCCGTAACTCGGCGCATCCCTGTCGCCGTTGCGTACTACTGGGTCGTCGCCCCTCCTGTTTCGCTCGGTACACGTCGGCTACCACCCCAGGAAGGCATTCCTGGAGCTTCGGCAGCTCCCTAACGTTACCAGCCCATACAGGTTTGGCGCGGAGGCTCTGGGCAGCCTCCGGGGGCGTGTCAGCCCTCTGTTGGGGTGGCTGAGCAGGGGCGGTCCTCGCCGCCCGTGGTACCTCACGGCAGCCTGCTCTATTTAGGCGGGCTCCGCGGTCTGTGTGGCTGAACGCCTCACTGTACCCATGTGGCAACCTAGCCATAGCCTGGCGCTTCCCGTTGCCTGTGCAGCCACGCGTCCCTGGAGGAGGGAAGGCGTGGGTTGGGACGGTCCTCCGCCCTCGAGACGGGCTCTGCTGAGGACCTTCCGTCGTAGCTCCCGACGACGGCCCAATGGCTTCCTCCTGGACAGGATGGAAGCGACCCAGCATGGATCTGGGTGGTAGGTCTACTGTCTCTGAGAAGGGATTGACACACTGCACTGAGATCTCTCCTTGCCCCGTGAGCCGGCTAAAACTACGGGCAAGTTGGACTCTCGAGTGCGTACTTTCGACAACTCCCAACTTAGAGGTTTGGCCACCGTCTACCTTGCAGCGGACGGTAGCCCGGGAGTGGCCTGGTATAGTACAGCTCCGTACTACCTGCACTGCTCCCGCTAGAGGACGACCAAACTTATCGACACAAGCGAGCTCCTCGTCGCCCATGATTATCGCAGATTTACTGAAATCGATGCGACAACCGTGTCGTTGTAAGAATGGCATCCCGAGGATAGCATCCTCGTTGAGCTGCCCGACGATAAACGTCTCTTGGATGGCCTGGTTACGGACGTAACCAGTTAGCTCAATAATGCCGTAGAAGGGAATGCACGACCCGTCTGCCAGGGTGCCATGATCCCCCTCATACGGTGCCAACCCGTCCTTGACCTTAGCGCTGAGGGTGTCAAAGAACTGACGGCTAAGGAGGTTGGTGGTGCAGCCGGAGTCCAGGAGGAAGTTGGCAGGCTTGCCGGCTAGCTTCCCTGGTAGGAAGTAGCTACTTCCGTGCGGCTGCAATTGTGTGTGCCGTGGTTGCACCTCCCTCGCTGTGGGTCGAGGGGTCCACGGTTGGCGGCGACTATTGACCAGCTGCCGAGGTTGGGGCGGTACGCCTTGCGGCGCCTGTACCGTTTCCCTCGCAGGCTCTGTGATCAATCGTCTGCCGGCTCCGTGTTGGTGCCGGAGTGGCGTAGAGGACCCAGGCGGCGAGTGGCTTGAGCCTACTTGCCGCGGGGGTCGCCACTTCACAGCATCTCCGCGCGGCGCCCAGCGGGGCGACAGACGCGCGGGCCTCCCTGGGTGATTCACAGACGGCCCGCAGGAGGTGGGAACATCTGCGGGCCGTGGTAGTTTAACCCTTGTGGGAGCTGAGGGCAGTCTCTCTGGAAATGTCCTGGCCTTCCGCATTCCCAGCAGAAGTGATGCCCCATGCCTGGTGATTGTACCTGCGGCCCGCTAGGCTCACGGGCAGTATCTACCTGGCTTGGGGAAGCTAATGTGGTGACCAGTTTATCTAGCATGTCAGTCATCTGTGAGATTTTTGACGCTAGTGACATCTGGTTCACATTAGCCACCGCGGAGGGTTCCGCGTTTAATTCGGTGTGAGCAGTAGAGTGCTCCGTGGTCACCTGGCGGGAGGCCACGCGGTTGCGGTGCATATGAGTCGCCAAGAGGTAGGCTTCTCCCACCGCAAGTGCATCTTCGACTGTGGTGACTCCCCTCGCTTGGAGTTGATGGTGGAGCCCCAAGTCGTTGATGGACTGCACGAAGGCATCATAGGTATACCTCTCACGGTGTACCGGAGGCAGATCGCGGAATGCGATCTGCGCTAATGGGTACACCGTGGCAGCGTGCTCTTCTAGTGACGTGTGAGGATCACGCCGCATCCTCTGTAGACGGGCCCGCGCATCTATGGGAGAGATGCCAAAACGGGCCCGCAGGGAAGCAAAGATTCCGTCTATGTCAGGTCCAGCTCCGTACGGCTTAGCTTTGCCCGTCAGCGCCATCCTGAGCTTAAGCAACGCCACCCTTGGCGGCCATTCTGCAATCTCCATCACATCCTGGAATTCTTGGATGAACTGCTCCACTGCTTCTTCACCGGTGAAGTTGGGCGCCTTCAGCCGGTATCTATCTTCACCATGCCCTCTAAGAATTCTCACTTCTTCATCTAACACCACTGGTTCCACAGGTATATCAACATTATCTCTCTCACCTTCATTCAGTGGAATGGGTAGCTCCGTGCCGTCTTCTGCCATGACTGCTATACGCAAGATCCCACCGCTGCCACCACTGTAGTAATTTGTGCAATTACTGAGCGTGAGTTATTTACTTGCGTATAGTTAGCTGGTTATTCTGTTATCAATTACCAAGGTAGCTGTCGAGTAATTATATTTATTATCCACAATAAAGCATAAACCAAACATCACATCAAATTATCCTATACAAGAGTCAACTACTCACACATGTTACTACTACAAGCCTCCGCTTACAACAACGTGATATAATGCTAATAACCCGGGAAGTGTCACGTGACTCGGAAGCATATCTTCCGGAGCTGCTAATTGGTTGCTACATAAGAGTCTAAGTATTCCAAGAGTAGGGAGAGGGCGATTCCTGTATTTGTACTTGCACTACTCACTACAATACCACGCTGTAGTGTTTGATTCTGAAACTGGCCGGTGTAACAATTTCATCTCCTCTTTTTAAAAATTTATTTCTACAAATGTATACTTCTAAGATTGGATAAAAAAACAGTATTACACGTTTCCAAAGTTGGAGTGAGAATTCATTATGTTTTATGCGCCATAAACATTTTTTACAATGCAGACAAGATTTTTTTGTGTTTAAAAAAACAGATCCTGAAATAACATTATTAATTATTGCATATATTTGTAATTCAAGAGTTTTTGAAATTCAATTTTTTCAATGATTGAGCAATCATTTTATGTGATAATATCTAAACTATGTATATAAGCTGTTATATACATACTGTTTTTCTCCACTGATATATAATCGATAAATAATTAATGTGTTCAAATTGCTGCATACTAATCATGCATTGACCTGAAATTTAAAAAACCAGTCAGATCGAAACTAATGCTTATTGATGAGAGAGCTCAACTTTAGCAAACCGACAAAATAACATATTAAATATATTGTTAATAAAATATATTTTTGCCAATTGCTGTACAACTATACGGCATTTTATTTACCAAAGTGAAATGTAACCTAGCTTATTACATTAAAAAGGAAGAGGTTTGTCACTAGCTATAGATATTACTCAATTAGTATTTTATTGTTCAAGGTAGTTCAAACTTCATTATACATTGTAACACAGAGAATTGACAATGAAGAGCAGGTGAGGGAAGAGTGTTTGTTACGAGTCATCCATCAACAATGTCAATCACTACAAAAGATCCGCCAGTGATCAAATATTTGTATTATGCAGAAATTCCTTTATTTCATTGTACCACTACGTGGGAGAGATATGAATTGAGTCTATCTTTTCTACTCAATCATATGCATATATCAATCAATAATGGCCTTAAGCAATAACAATATCTGTGCGTAAGATTTTACATGTTTGTAGGAGTTCGCAAGTTGAAATACAACGTGTGTGACATTGTTCAATGACTCAAAACAACTTGAGCCTAGTTGTCTTTAAAAAACTTTTTAAAACCAATTTCTTTTTTAACAAATATATTTACAGAAATTGAAAATTATAAATTTGTAATTTGAGATGCATTATTTTATTAACAACAAGTTGTATAAATTGTGGCATTATACCTATACAAATTGTTGCCAACATTGACATTCTGTTCTGCTTTCTTAATTCATATATAGATATATATGCATGCTGCTTTCATGCAGCACAGTTTTTAAAAAAAGCATGAGGCTGTCTAATAACAGTTTTGAAATATAGCAATTATACTCAACAATTTGTCTCACCATGCCTATTATTTTTTTCTTTCGCTATTTTGTTTAAGTTTATTGTGCTTTAAAAGCCTTGGCAGTGCAATGCGTGCTGTATGTAACTAAGCTCTATTTTTTAAAGCAGGAGCTCAGTAAGGAAGTATACGTATGTATTATAATTAAATAGCTCTAACTCTATAACCATTAAAGCCAAACTACCACACACAATAGGAAACTTAGTATATATAGCAGCTTGTTTCTTTACAACTTTTTGTAAGTTTCAAAAAGTCTACTTGAATGTTGCAAAATTAGAACCAAAGGGCAGTTAAACTTCAGTAAAACAACGCAAGTAGCTATACATAAAACTCTGCAGGAGGTTTTGTGTAAGGTTCTTTTAATGAGTTCAAAATCTTTACATAACTCTATATGTATTGTTTTTAAATCTATATAATTTTACACCGACAGTTCTAAACCTCATTGCAGTATATGCCAGTAATTAATTACGTCAGAAAATATAAAAGTTATATAGATAGAAGCCTTTTCAAATATAACTGTCTATTGCACTAATTGAACTGCTATTATTTTGTTTTATCCGCATGCTATAAATATTGAACATTTTTTATTACTCAATGTTGTATCTTTCTATATTAATTTATTAGAATGATAATTGAATCTCAACACTAATCAGTTACATCATGATTAAAGCGTAATATCAAATATAAATATCACCAATAAACAAACAATTGAGCATTTTAGTTAAAAGATATATATGCACATATTAATTATTTACATACACTATATATTGTTATAACATACACTATCTATATTATAAAATAGCAAGTTAGACACTAACTCGCTTATTACAAAGTCTCTCATTAAACATACTCGCTTTCTTGCTATGATTAGGGAAATATAAAAGTGACGCTGAGGCAGAGTTGAACATAGAGTTTTGATTCGATGGTTTACGAGATATTTGTTTTTGAGCTAGTTTTTGACTCATATGAATGCACAATCCATTGTCACTGTCTTCCAGTGAATCAGTCAGAGTGCATGTGGAACGAATTGAGTCAGAATCGTAGTCTCTATAATAACTTTGATTATCAGTTGAATTTGAAAGTGAACTTTCGTAACATAAATCTCCTTGTTGTTTCATATGATGTTGATGGAAATCTGTTTGTAATTTCTCAGTCCTGGACATGCTCGAAGTAGATTGATCGCTATCACTACTTTGACTGGCTAAGGATATTCTATCAAAGAAGCCACTGTCTCGCAAACAGCTGTCGGAGAGAGACTTTTTGTCTTTTTTAACTAAAATAGTTGCATTTCTTCTTTCACTAGTAACCTGCTTCTTTGAATTTCTGAAGTTAGACTCTACAACACAAGATGACACGGTTGTTAGTTTTTAAAATAGGCAGAGTTTTATTGAAAAAACACACGTTTCAAGTTCTTTATTATACTTATTTCTATATGCATGTATATTACAGTATTTCATGTAAATTTTTATTATAATTTTTGTAAAAAGATAAACAAATAACTCACTTTGACAATTCTTTGGCAAGCTGTTATACTCTGGAAAAGGAACTTTTGAGACAAAACTTGATTCCTGCAAAAGAGATCATATATTATGTTTCCTTAAGAAATAGAGCTCATTTGAATTTCAACTCACTCCACAAGCAAATTTGAAACATGTTTTTGAGACAAGAACTTTAAATATACTCAACACTGGCATTTCTAATGGTTGTCAAATAGTAAAGCAACTTTCCAAAGTTTAAACGACTTACCTCTATTTGTGGAAAGTTTAATTGACATTTTAGTAAATCATTTATAAGCCTTCGTCTGGAAGCGTATATTTCAGCTGTTGTTGCCGATGGTGTTCCCAGTTGATGGGTAGAGTTGTTTTGAACATCTATAGCTAGCGTCATTTTCCCTGCAAATGAAAATACATGCATAGAGTAATGCCACATTTATACAATCTTCCTAATCAATATATAATTATGTACATAATTTAGGTTAAGCCAATGAGTAATAATTACTGTCAACATATATTATGATTAGCAATAAACATCAAATTAGGTTTAGAGGTTACTGCACAACAACAAACAAATTAAATAACATAATATTTCAAAATTTTATTTAAGAAGATTTATAATTTCAATGCATATAGTTTGCTTTTGTAGGAAACTTAGATGTAGGCCTATAGCTATATAAACAACAACTTATTCATTTAGAATTTAAATGTTCTTACCTGCTCGTATAAATATGCACTGACAAATATAGCAGCAGTACACGTGATACCAATTTGCTTAGGATACACAACTTGTTCCAAGCAGCAATTAAGCTAAACTGACAAGCAGATGAATGTAATGGTTAATTAAAATACTAATAATAAACCTAATTACTATTATCAGAATAATTGGTTGTTAAGGAAAATCACCCCAGCATCATTGTTCGCAGCCTTACAATAAATCTGTGCCAAAGATTGTCAACTCATCCATAGTTTTCCAATACATCTCTGGCCACCTACTGAGTTACTTAGCTTCAGATTGTCACATTTTTGGCTAAGTGAGGAGGGTGAAGAGAATCCCATAATCGGAGAAAGAAATTTGGTGAAAAATTATTTTATTGATCTGCCAAATCGACTTTTTTATTCTAACAGAGAATATGAGTAGGGTGGGGGTTAATTAGAGACAATATCTTTTGTTGGTTGTCTATAGCTTCTACACAAAAGCTTCAGTGTTGGTAACAAAACACAGGTGGAACGTAAGACCAATGCATATCAGTGTATGACGCAATATGTCACATGTATCTATTTATATTTGATTGAAATGAAAACCTAATTGCTAAGGATTATATATAGGAAATTTTTACACTGTACAGCTCAAATTAAAGAAAATATCTTAACGGTACTAAATTGCCTCAATTGTAGGCTTCTTTGCTCTGAAATATTTTTTTGAATCTGAAGTAAAACTGCAGCAATTACTTTTAATTATATAATTTGGAATTATTTATATAATTTTGAAGCACGCAAATTAATATCTAGATTTTAAGCCATTATTCATCAATTCTCTGAAGATATTTTGACTGCACAATTCTCCTAAGCTAAATTTTGATCTGTGATTTCACTTTGAAGCATTTTGAGTGTTTTCATATTTTTGATTGCAGTATACCTATAAGATAACCGTATTTTGGAGTAAGAAGTTACTTGCTCTTGAAAATTATAAAACAGCATAAAATAGATAAAAAAATATTGTGATGTGCTAAGAATAGAAAATCATTGGTTTAAATAAAAAAACTCAATCGGATTTAGGTTATTTCAATTCATACTGTAATAAATTCACATAGAAATTAAATCACTACATACATGTATATTATAAATGCATGACTACAATAAATATGATATCTCATCATATTATAGTATATTTATACTATTGTGTTGCAATGTAACAAATTTGTCATCGTGATTGTTGGTATCAAAATAACTGACACGCAGTTATTATAAATTGAAACTGGCAATTTTTTCGTCAACAAAAAATTGCTTGCCTATATGCTAAAACCTTATTTAAAAATGTCACCATAAATAAACAAGATTGACACAGTGTGCATATTCAGCAAGTGTATATATAGTTTCAGTTTTATTGTAATAACATTTAAAAACTTTATAGCTAAAATATAACTATATAAATAGTAATGTATAGTATAGTATAATAGTATATATAGTATAAATAATAGTATAATAGTATAAATGTAATTCTTGTGAGGTATGCTGTCAACGTCAGCTGTTGTATATGTGCTTCTTAAATTTGAAAGAAGGTAAACGCCATACAAATTAACACATATATTATTTTGATCATTTATAACCTTGTCTTTGATTATATACGGTATAAAGTTATATTAACTAAAACTTACAAACTTGCCTATAGGTTCAAAGCATATTAACCTAGCTGCTAAACTTATCCCACAGCTCACATCATTATACAATAAAATTTTGATGTGCTGAAGCAGTTAAAAAAATTGCTGAAATCTCAAAATTTGCACATCCGTGTTTAAATTTAAATGTTCAAGTGATGATTTACAAGTAAAGCCAAACTAGCTATAAAAGTATTTTGTTGCTGTATAGATGATGAACATATTGTAAACCTTAGTACGTTACAACAACATTTTCAGAATGCTTTAACTCTAGTAGACAGTGTATAAAAATATATCTTATTGTTAGATACTATATAGGTATTATTATTATTATTATTATTATTATTATAGTATTATTATCATTGTTACTGTTTATGCGTTTGAAACTTAATTGTAAGTTATTTTGCTTTTGTTATTTCTAACTGCTTTATATTAATTTATTACAAAACACTCTTGGAGCAACGGCAACAAAATGATAAAAAAAAATTATAGGCCAATTAGATTAAAAAATATATTACATATGACAGCACCTTGTAGCATGTATATGAATTAACTATACAATGGACTTTACATAATAAATAATACTCATTCAATAATTATGCAATATAAGTGAACTGTAAAACACACTTTTTGTAAAATATGTGCAGTTAATTTTGAAAATAAGTTTGCTCAATATGAGAATTTCAAATAGCAATGATATAATATTGTAGGGTATAAAATTGTTCAATTCCACATTATACAAAATAACTTCAATAATTATAGTTATCAGCATTATATTCATTGTGCATTCTTATAATAATGATAGTAATAATATCGTTACAATAATTTGATTATTTGCAGTACATTAAAGTTAAGTTGAAAGTTTTGTTCAAGTTGGGTTCTCATGTTTTTACAATTGATAACTTTGTAACACCTTGCAGTTTCGCTTTGACGATAAGGAATAAATCCTACTTTATTCATCGGCACTCTACGAAGTTTATTCGACTTATTTACGGTACTAATACCCAAACATTTTCAATATTTAGAGTTAGAAATGAAACGCAAGTCATAGCATAGCATAGCAACATGGCGGAAGACAATTCAATGCCAATTATTCCCAAAGCCGGTAGTATTTATGTACACACAGGCAATATTTGTACCTGGGATAGATTAAAGCACAAAGTGAACCAAATACCGAACTTTGAGGTAACACTTTATTAAATATGTCCTTTCATTTTTATGTTATAAAATTAAAACATAATCTAAAGTCAAACTGAAACACAAAATGAAAATCAAATTGAAATCAAACTGAAACAGTAAAACTAAAAGTGAGTCTTAGTCTTAAAGTCAAAGTGAAACTTGGTCAACATTTAACCAGGAGTAAAACTAATTGTAATGAGTTGTTCAAACTTGTTAATCCTAGAGTTGCTGAAAGTTATTTCTAAGAAATTTAAAATTATGAATTCATAAAACTAAAAGTAAAAGTAAAAAGTCGAGTAAGATTAACTTTGAGTTTAAGTTCGTGTTAAATCGTTAAAAATCTAATAGGCAGTTACAGTAATACTAGTTGTGAACTCTATAAATTTTCAGTTGAACTGAAATTAGAAAATTTTAATTCTATAACTTAATCAAAACTTTGTGATGTCAAAGTAAAATTAAAGTTGAAAGTGAAACCAAACTTTCAGTTTCTAAATGTGAATAGTAACTCAATATGTGACCTGGCACCACAAAACAAGGGATGTATATAAAATGTTGAAAACCTAGTTATTACTATGGAGTGATAGAGCAGACTTTTCCAAACATTTTGCACTTTATTTGAAGTCTCTAGCATAAATAGAACTCGAGATATTAATATTTAAAAACCTTAACGTTTTTAGAATTTCTAAATTACTGTTTCGAGAAAATCGCATTTAAAGTTGGCAACTCTAGAATAAGTTGAGAATTATTTGTTTACAATTTACAAGCCTTAGCAACGGGTCTTTGTATAATAGGAATGGTGACAAATTTGGTACCAAAATAATTGTGAAAATTTGGGCTTTCTGTTAAACTAAATTTCATGCTGCCTCAACTAAAAATTAGGTCAAATATGGCCGCCAAACTTTTTGTCTAATTCATTTGTCAATTTGCTTTTTATTTTGTTTATTTAATGAAAGGTTTAACAATTCCAGCAAAGAAGAGGATGTTTCAGCAAGTTTGTGTGTTGAGATATTTAAATTAGGCATCCAAGTCAGCAGGAAGTCATATAAAACAAAATGGCAGCTGCTTCCTGTTATACATTGAATATCTTCCTCTCCTCTAATATATTGTGTAATATATCAAACTGCAGCTATTGAGCTGTGCTGTTTCATAGTTATTGCTTAATGAGTAGAACACTTATGAGAAAATTATTTGACTATTATGAGATCATTCGAGATTCATTCATAAATATCTTTATAATGTCTAACGGCAACTAAATTTAGCAATTGATGTTGAAAATATAAACATAAAATCAGCTATTAGAACGTTTGAGTTTTATTAGGCATTAATATTCACATTTAAAACATCAAACACATTATTTTAAAAAATTAATTAATTAAATGCAGTAAAAAATCCAGCCTGGATACAACCATTGTGCTTGAATTAACTCTAATCAAGAGAAGAAAATTAGGTAGCTTCTACGGTTTTTGCAAAAAAGGCACTTTTCATCTTTCTACTTCCTTGGTCTTCATAATATGAGTTTACGGAGTATGAACACATAACATCATGTGTGTGGCAAAAGCTTCATCACTATCATTAGCTGATTTTCTAACAATTACAGATGCTGCTACTTGACATCCATCCTGCCAATCTACCCATCTATTGTCTATTCCAGAGCTGAAAGTACAATGTTGACTTTTTTAAATAACAAAAGAAAACGGTAGCTTGATTAGAAACTATATGCAGTTATATTATAAAAATTTAGTTGGTTAAACACTCTTGTGGTACTACTATAGCAGCAGTTAATTGTCATCCTGCATTTTATCAACATCTAAATTTATTGAATTAAACAGAACAATTTAAATTTAAAAAATTGTTGAAAATTTTCAAGCACATCATTAAAAGACTGCAAACCTTTTTATGAATGAAATAAGCAGAAGCCATAACCTTGCAAGTCAAAATTCAGAGTGTCTACATTAGAAGTGTTAGATTGATAGGTAGTAGAGTTGTGTAGGTATAAGTCTTCCCTCTAATGCCCTCACAAGTGCACTTTCTAAAATGTACAGAATATCGGATTATTCTATATTAACATAGTATTATCAGTAAAATTACACATTATGCACTTGAATATCTAGCATATCTGCAATTGGCAATTTTGAAGCAATGTCTATTAACCACTCAAGCATTTAATTGAGTAAAAAAGCTAGCTAAGTGCAACTGAATCTATTACAGACATTTACTATAAAATCAATTTGAATTCAATAAATTACTTTAAAATATGAATAAATTTTTGCTCATCCTTTATAATAAAATTAAAAAGTTTAGACTATTTATGCATTCAGTTAGTGTTACTACTCACTAAATAAGACTAAAAGTAACTTACTGAAGAACTAAGTCAGTCAACTATAGAATCACCATGAACTCGCATTAATATTTCATCATTATACTCATTTACATTTAATCACATTTACCATTTCAATTTGGTTAGAGGTGATGCTTTTATCAATATAAATAGGGTTATCAATTGAGCTTTGACAGTAACTGTAAGCCTGCATAATGTGATAAATATTTTATCATTATATTTTAAATAAAACTTTGAGCTAATTTAAAAATCACAAAAGGAACCGTTAATCGTAACAGTAATCAGTAACTGTATTGACAAAATCTAAGACAGAGGCTAAAAGTTACTAAGAGTAATTCCAATGTAAATTTAAATATCAACTATAGAATAAATCAATAAATATAATACTATCAGTATGAGTATCAAGTGCTTACGCTAATCTAGTGGTCTAACGTGATTGCATCTTCAAGTAAATCAAGTAAGTAAGGCGAAACTCAGAGTCAGACTCAAATAGTGAATTTAATTATTAATCATTACTTAAGTTATACTATTAATATTAATGAGCTACATTTGGTTTTACTGCCAAATACCAGTATCAGTAAATCATGAATGATATTCATTATGATTATCATTATGAGTAACCGTACCTCAAACTGTGAGTCATAGTGAGAGTCATTTAAATAGTTACTAATATAAATATAGAATAGACATACTCCTAGTGATATTATCAGTATGAATATTAATAAGAAAATAACTACAAATAATCCTAGCAACAATTCTAAGTTAGTAGCGTAAATGATGGTTTTGAGTATAATTACCTGCATTGTTGTGATTTTCAAGCTTGAACGCTAAAGATAAAGATTAAGTTTTGCATTTATCACCAAAGGGCAAAACAGCTCAGTAACTTAAAAGCTAACTTTAGATGGATCACGATGAAAAACTAAAACTAGCCTTCGATTTTAAATACGATGCTCCTGACAATGCGAAGAAAGAGGTGTAAGCTAAATTCATTTGATAAAAAATAAATTTGCAAGATCTCATGCTATGAAAATAACTAAAATTGTCTTCTTTCTTTACTTGATAACTTCGCAATTTTTTCATCATTTAAAAAATTGAATGCCTTAGTTACCAACTTTAAATGCAATTTTAGAGCTGAAGGAATCATCAAATGCTTACGAAAGTATGATTTTTGAAATCCTTGGATTTCTTTGTATTAGAAAAGTTCAAAACCTAAAAACTGGAAATTAATTTCAAATTTAAGTATTTCCAAATTAAACCTTCATTTACTACACTTTATAAACGCCGCCACATCCCCGGTTTTGTCGCGACTGGTCACATATGAATATCGATATCATTATCAATATCATTGTGATTATTTTTACAATTATTGATTATGGTTATCATAATGACCATCATAATAACAATGATGATCATAATGATTGTGTAGTTTTAAATTAAATAATAGATATTATTTATTAAATTTACTTCCAGTAAAACGAACAAAAAAACTAAATGTAGTAGAATTAGATAACTAATGTTATTTAAAATTGATTTAAATCTAGTTGAGTAATTTAAATCGATTTAAAAAAGTTACATCATTAGTGACTTACAACTTTTTGGTAATTATTATGTATTAATTTTTACATTTTTACATTATTCATCACCATGATCACCAAAAAGGTGATCCGATTTTATGCGTATTAGTATAATTATTAGTATTAGTAATACTAATAGATAATTATAATACAATGTTAATATTATAATAATTACAGTATCTTTTTAATTATCAGTATTACCATTAGCATTCCTACAACTATATTATGTCTATTACCATTACTATTAGTATTACATTTACTGTATTAGTATTGCTATTCATATTTGTATTAGTAATAAATTTATATCAATTGCAATTGCAATTATGGAACAAAATAAAAATAATAACTCCTTATCATTTGTGAGTTTTAATAGTTGTTGATAGTTTTTTTACCGTATTTAAAGAATTTAGCTCTGACTATATGTAGATTGAATTAAGGTTTTGAATCCTGTTGATTTTCAGTATTGTGATCATGAGAGTACGCTAAATTTATTATTTAGTAGTGAGAAGTTTTTTGTAGTTTATTATTGTTTTGGTGATAATCTTGCACTTAGCTGTAAAGATTGATTACAATACTACTATACACTACCACTGATATCGATTACTAATCACTAATAAAAGGAAAATTTATAAGAAAGTATTGTTGATAACCTAATAGGCTAACATGTTAAAATTTCATCAGGTTACTAATTCATTATATTTGTAGGGGCCATCAAGAAACATGGTTTGTTTTTTTCAGTTTTGACCTAATCTGGCACATTTATAATGGTGTTTTGCGGATGCTTTTCCTTTCATCATTCATTTAAAACAAACCTTCAGTACTTTCATTTTCTGTAGATTCTTAGTGCCACTTTCATTAAGAGTGTATTTATTCTTAGAAGAAGAGCTCTGTTATTTCTTGGAGAAGGGAAGGGGGGGGGGTCAAGCTTTGGAATTAACAAGAATATTGTTTATGATTGTCAAAGTATAGTAATGTTTATTTTTACTTATTTTAGGTAGGTACGTTAATAGATATATTGAAAAAAAGCTTGTGTTCTAGATTAAAAATGTGTAAAAAAAGTTATGTTTTCATAAGAATTTCAACCCTCGCCCCACACCAAAATTTGAGAAGGAATTTCAAAGACTTGGGTTTTCTCAATTTCTTACCTACATTTCCGTAGTGACTTATTTTGTCTGGACTATTTTTTCTATTTAGTGTATATTACATCTGACTGTGTAATGAGTTATGCCTGTAGTGCTATTTGCTGTAGTGATGACTTGGTTTAGTCTGTGTGTATTTGTAACTAGAATCCTGCAATTCATCAGCCTGAGTAAAAGGAAATGTCTAAAGACTGATTACTCTAAAATGTTCAAATGAAATTATGTCTATGCAATAGTTAATATAGTTGATAGCTTTATCTAGATGTTTATAATCTCGAAATTTTTACCTCCACAATCAATTTAGTAGGAGGGAAAATTTCACGGGAGTGTGTAGTTATAGCTGCTCTTTTTCCCCACTCTTTATCTATGTTTGCACTAGTAGTCTATATAATAATTTCATTGCAAATATAAAACAATATTATATACAATATAATATTCATACATCACTGGACTGGTTATTTGGTTTCATTGCAATCAGAAATGAGTTGGTGTCTATTTTATTGTTTATGCTTACTACAAAGATGGAAAAGTAGTTTTCTATTTATTTTGCACTATTGTGTCTCACAATGGCTCTATAATATTTATCGATATTTCACGTGGCAAAATTTATGTTCCAGTTGCCAGGGTGCAACTCAGTTGATGCACTAAATTTTGGTATTAGTTATTTTCAAGACAATGTTTAATTATGTTATGTCAAATGCAGTACTTTATATTCCACTTCTTTTAGGTTTATGAATGCCTCAGTGAGTGTATGAAGAAAGCCTTAGATGACAGTGCTAAATCTTCATTACAGGTTGGTTAATGAGTAGGTCTATTGCAAGTGAATGTTTCATGGGTGTCAAAATCCACACTCACAAATTTGTAGGTAAATTTGTTGGTTTTCAGACTAATTTATGTGAAAGTTCCTTGAATAAATTTAATATTTACAGTATGAGCATTCGCTAACCTGTTGCGGGCAGGGTGACACACCCTCCCCAACTACAGACTCTGAAGTGGACCGTAGTAACCTCAAGCTAACAGCCAAAGTATTTCTCTCTACGCCAACTGGAGAAGCACTGCAAGATGCCATAACCTACAGTCAGTATCATAGACCCATTCACTGTTGTGGGAAATGCTGGAATTTAATTTTATGTTGCTACATAGATGTCATTATCGAACTACCTTTTAACTTTACCTGATATCCCGTGCTTATCTTAACCTGTAGTATCACCATACCTCCGAACAATAAATATGCTTTGTGATTCAACTCTTTGTAGAAAAGTGATTTGTGCAAAGCCACTTGTTTGAAATTAAGAGTCAAATTATTAGCCTTACCTAATTTATTTGTCTGGTGAAAAATATCCAATGAAAACTATTGTGAGAGTAGCTGCCTTCAAACTTCTTAGCAAAGTGCTTTTCTTTGCTTAGAAACAATGAGCAAACACATGTATTCACGGTTTACATTTATTCGTGAATTGTTTTATATATTTCTATTCCTATAGTTAAATCTGACTTGGCTGTGACGTACATTGACAACCTGTTGATATCATTCCCTTCACACGTGACTGAAGAGATTGTGCATGATGTGTGGGAGGAAGTGGAGAGGTCAATTATGAATGGCGTCATCTTGAAAGCGGGAGTGTCTGACATGGACAAGACGGAACTAGAGGCACTTTATAACTGGGCACAGGTAACGGCTAACAGCCTTGAACTTTCTACTCAGGTTTCTAATATTTATTTACCAATTAGCTTTGTAAAATATGGCTATAAACTTAATAATGTAATAGTTATCAACCATGAATATCGGTAATTTTAGGTCACAGATGTGAAAGATTATGTTATTCTTTTAGGAAATATGACATTGTTGCAATATAAGTATATGGCTAATTAATTCAGCTTTAGTAAATACTTGCATTTTGTTACAGTGTAGGGAATTCGCTTTGATGGAGTGTAAACTGTTGTAGATAAAACCTTCCACTAACCAAGTAAACTTGGCATCATGTTGCGTCATGCCACCAGAGCTAGTTGAATACGCCCAAGAGAATGGAATACAACTTCTAACTCACAATGACCCTCAAGGTGTGTATTTTATAGTATACTGTGTGCACATTACTGTGATCGCTCTAGTATACTAGTGTATTAGTTTCAGGGTCTAGTGCAATGATATGGCGAAGGTAATATTAATATATGTGTACATGAAGTTTGCAGTGCCTGGAGATTGCTAGTAGATGGTAGTTGGTATAGTTTTTGTTTATGTTGTAGAGATACTCACAGGTGAAAATCTCACTCAGTTGCTATCGGAGACTCTAACTACTAGGGATGCGCAGGGGTGGACCCTTCATTATGTTGTTAGGTATGTTAGGGGTAGCATCTAGCTGCACGTTATTTAAAAATCACCATTTAATATCTGCATGTAGCTACTTGCTATTTAACTAAATTATTTTACGATAATGTTTTTACTCTTATAAGCCAAATAAATTTATTGAAATAATTATTACTATAACAACCTGAATAAACAATAAAAATGGTTGAAATTTATTTGAAGTAAATATAGTAATTGGTGGGCTGATGCAGTTGTGTGCATTGTGCTATCAGTTCTGATAAGGTTGAAGAAAACAGCTACATGTAAATTATGAATGTCAAATAAAGGTCACTAATAATTATACATTATGTTCACTTGTAGCATGCATATAGTTTGCTGCTTTACATGATTTTTTTAATGTGTTTAAAGCAAACCTCTATGATGTAGCCAGTCCTATTGATTGATTGGTGTTTTCTGCTCTTAATGATCTATTTTATATCAACCTAGGTTAGGCAACTCCCATTTATTTGTTTCTTATTTATAAATTTTTCCAAAAACACAATTTCCATCTTTATTTACTATATTTATCATCATTTGGTATTTGGTTACAAATAGTTTCAAACTCGGTGAATTGGCTAATAAATTGAAAAGTCTTTTTTACTTCATAAGTGAAATTGAAGCTCTTGGAGAAGAAATTTGCTCATCTTCCTTTAAAATTTTTTATCAACAGCATGATAGTTTGTGTATTGAGCTGGTTTTTGCTATGCCTTGTCTCGCTCTTTATGCCACATGTTGCTTTCCATCAGTATATATCATACGTTAGATATTTATGCTCTCTTATCTCTAGGTACACTAACCTTATGAAACTGAGGGGCGTTATCAAGTCCAAAGGGTACCTAATGAGAGCCCTTCGTGATGTCAGAGGAAAGCGTGCGTTCTAGTTGAATGATGGCATAGGTGCAGTTTTACAGTTGGCCAGAAACTGCTTGACTTACATAGGTTCATTCCATTCTCAGCAAAGATTTAGCATAAATTAATGCATTTTTATTGCCTTTTTTAATATTTATATATTATTTAAACTCAATAGCTGTCTTTAAAGCTATAACTATTTATTTTACAACTCTAAATTCATTAAAACTAAGAAGAGTATAATAGGAAATATATTTTAGAGTGTTTGGTGGACTGAAATTTACATTGGTGTGTTTTCAATCAAACATCAGTTATGTTTTAAAAAGCAATGTGTATGGAATTTGCTCTGGTTTATGTGTGTCAATTTGATTAGGAGACTGCTGTGATTTTATGGTGTTTAATAAAAAAGTACAAGAACTGAGCTGAAACTATATAATTTGAAAACTTTTGTATATTGGGTAATATTATTAGTCATTGTTATATGTTAGCTAAAATTTATCAATATTTTTGTAAATTGAAGATGATTGATAAAGCAAAATTGCATGAATCATGCACCTAACAGAACATATTACATATACAGTCAATTTTCATGCTTTTATGATTAAAATATCAATACAATTAGAGCATGTATATTGTTTTTATGTTTTTAAATGAATAATATTTAAAGAACAGCCCTCTGACTATAAACAAGCTTGTTGGTGGTATATTCTGATAACTCTGATACAGAGTTCAGTCTCCCAGCATTTGATTGTGGGTGGAATATTGCACTGTGGTCCGTTTGGGTCATCTGATTGGCTATAATTTCAGCAATTTCCTGTCGTATTTGACTATTTCTGTTGTTGATTATATTTGGCTACAAACAGACCAGGTAAACTTACAAAACTGTCAGAAAATAAGCTGTTTTACCATCCAAGACTTCACTAGACTAGGTTTGAGGTGAAGGGATGATTGCCTTCATGTCATGTACAAGCTGAAACTAATTTTACTTACCATGTTTATGGAGTCATTAGACCTCTGTCTTTTGAACTTAGCGTTAGACATCTCGAATACTGCGATATCTTTAGAGCTGATAAGCAGTGGTTCTTGAGTATCTGTGAGGTCAGTTGATGTGAAAGAAAAGTCGCACGGTACTAGATTTTGGTCATTGAGTTCCTCCTCCCCAGAGTCATCAGGCAGCATACTAGGCAGTTCACTAAGTGACACTGTGGAGTTGTTGTCACTTGAGTGGTAATGTAACTCCACATTTTGATCATGAGAATTTTCTAAATTGTCACATGACTCAGCTAATAGATCGCATATATCTGCTTGATCATGTGACTTTGGGTAATTGTTTGACCCAGCAAGCTGCTCATGTGTTGTGGTTGTTGAGTGATGGAACTCTCCTAACTTATCCTCTAGGTCAAGGGTCAAATCGTATTGATGAGTGTCGATTGGGGAAGTCAGCTCTAGGTCATCTAGTGATACTTTTTTAGAATTTTGCTGTTGAGAACTAAATTTAGCCACTTCTGCAATAAGAGTGCAAAGCATAAGGTTATAGGGGTTACTAGACACAGCACAGAGTTTGGTGTCAGTATGTGTCATTCTCCCAATTTCTAACATCCAACCCCCAGAACCACTGCACTCAGTGACCTTAAACTTTGTGCTGCATTAAGCAAGTACCAATAGAAACCAAGCACATAAGGTATGCTCATAAAGAGGAAGAATGGAATATTGTATTCGTATTTTGGAGTTACCCTACCTTGAAAATAAATGATAAATGGGTTGTTGCATGAGCTAATAGTCACCTATGACGGTCAGCTACCTGCCTTCAAGGTTGCATATGGCTGCATGTCCTTCAATTGTATCTAAACGCAGCTCCGGCATCTTATAGTTATCACTGTCTTCAGAGTTGTCAGATGGCTCGTTGTCTTCGTACTTTTCTTCAGAGTGTGCCTGAATTGAACACATTCAAGAATAAACCATAAATCATTTTAACTAAGTCATCACTGGTACTTAATAACTCAAAAAAGTATTTTTATTCTGTGATTGTAGTTATCAAGTACTTAACAACTTATTTCTCATTAAAATTGTATTCTATCTATGAATAATTATTCACACTATTCAGAATTGATTAATTGGTGTTGACAGGAAATACAGATATGCCAAAGTTTATCCTACAGTGAACACATTTGAATGCCAGTTTTACTTTAACATACAAATGAAACCTGGAAGTTATAGTAACAGTAACCATCAAAAGATTCCACTGACTGCAAATTCAGTAATTACTATATACATAGTCATAATTAAAAATAGCATAATGTAACATCCTAACAGAAAAATTACTGTAATTGGTTCAAATTAGTCACACATATTAGTTCATTATTTTTAGAGAAGGAAGCGAGTTACCTCAGTGTGCCTATCACACTGCATATGGGTGCTGCTAGAATCATCATACCCCTCTACTGCTTGTCTTAAGGCAGGTGTCTCTGTTTCATATGTTCTCTCAATGTTTAATCTCTGATCTGAAGCTGCAGAAAAATACTTTAATTGTGGACTATTTTTCAACGATGGATCATGTGCAAATACACTTTGTCCATATAGTTAAGCTATTTCAATGTAGTCTAGTATGATCACTCTAACCTTTTTAATACAGTATATTTGTAATCCTTAACATTTTAGAGCAAAAACCAGCTGTGTGTGTGTGTGTGTGTGTGTGTGTGTGTGTGTGTGTGTGTGTGTGTGTGTGTGTGTGTGTGTGTGTGTGTGGTGTGTGTGTGCGTGTGTGGTGTGTGTGTGCGCGTGTGTGTGGTGTGTGTGTGTGTGTGTGTGGTGTGTGTGTGTGTGTGTGGTGTGTGTGTGTGTGTGTGTGTGTGCGTGTGTGGTGTGTGTGTGCGCGTGTGTGTGGTGTGTGTGTGTGTGTGGTGTGTGTGTGTGTGTGTGGTGTGTGTGTGTGTGTGTGTGTGGTGTGTGTGTGTGTGTGTGGTGTGTGTGTGTGTGTGTGGTGTGTGTTGTTCGGTGCGCGTGGTGAGCATGCAGTGTTAAACATACTAAACAAGTAGAAAAATAGTAAAGTATATAATACTATCTTATTCTGTCTTTTACTTTGATTTTTGATTGATAGAACAACTTTTCAGGAAATACCTTATTTTATAATTAGAAAAGAGTTTGTATTGCTCTTTTCTCCCTTACAATAGAATCCCCTTTCTAACTCTTCTGAAATACTTTTTTGCCTTACCATGAAAGTAATGAAAAGTTGAAACTAACCCCCCCCCCATACCTGACAATCTGTCATGTAAAGATGAAGCTACATCTTCTATTGAAACATATTCATTTCCTTCCAATTTCTTGAACACCTCTTTGGCCCTGGTAAAGCTCCGTTCAGGTAAAGTGTATGCCTTTGAAGAGCTCAACTTTCTACCTATAACTGCAAAAAGAAAGCTCAGTGTGTTTGTGGATGGCTACAAATCCCGAATAGTTGGCAGAATAAATGTCACTACTTCATCACAATATTATAATAGATATACAAGCTGGGTCAGCACGGATGCTGCGTAGTACAGATGCTGTATGCTTATTGCACAGATGCAGGCCACAACTTTGCTTTTTGTTTAATGCCAACAGTTTATTTCCCTCACAAATCTCAAACTGTAACAATTATTTAGACAATGAAGTTTAAGTTGCCTGCATCTTTATCATGGGGAAAATTCAGCTATACTGACGCAAAAACTACTAGTAAAGAGATATTGCGAAAGCTTTCACAAACAGCTTTCATCACACAATAATTTTCTCAAAGCTACAACAAAAAGCTCCTGTAACATGCACAAGCTTATTACAACATCATTTTACAAACTTGTTTTATAAAAGAATGAACAATATAGAGGCTTTTTCTAATTTTGCTCTATTTTCTATGTTTTTTTCATAATTCTTTAGTAAATTTAGGTGTAAGAGCATTATGTAAGTAAGTAAATCATATAATTTTGCGAATGGTAACAAGTATTTCAGACTACTTTAAATATCAAAGAACATTACTAAGTATGGTGGCTAGTAAAGATTTATTTTATGCACCTAAATAACTTAAGGATAAGCTACATTATGCACATGAAAACGTATTTTATACTTATTATTGGTGATTCACCTCTCTGTTGCAAGCAAGTGTAGGAAAGAAGCTAAAGCAAAGCTTTCATAGATAAAAGATACACTAGCTATGTATGATATAAGCCCTAAAACTTTTAGGTCTGGATTGCGACTCATGAGATCATGAGCAGACAACTTTTGTTGCTTTTAAGGCCCAAATTAGAATCCAAATTTTAACTGATGCTGTGCTGCAACAAAAGTTT
Organism: Bugula neritina; assembly: GCA_964035545.1. NCBI lineage: Eukaryota > Metazoa > Bryozoa > Gymnolaemata > Cheilostomatida > Bugulidae > Bugula > Bugula neritina. The sequence continues at coordinate 24,905,018 of OZ037766.1, read as the reverse complement.
TCAAATGAATGCAATGCTATATAAAAGTATAATACCCATTAGTGTTCATATCTATCATATTATATTTTTATGCCCAAACGAATTATTTGAAAGACAGCTTCATGCATTGCATATTAATTAAAATACAATGATTTTAACTGACAACATTTTGTTGATTATGCTCTACAGTAATGTTGGAACTTCCTTGTATAGCAGTTTTTAACTGAAACATATGTTAGTTGAGAGAATAGTTTCAACAGTGGAAGGATCAAATATATTCCTCAGAACCTGTCAAAAACTAGGAGACATTTTCTTACAAAATCAAGCTTAGTTTTCACCGACATAATTGAATAGGAAACAACTTTTCTTAACAGACAAAGCAAATACATGGTATATTTAGAAGCATTATATGCAGTTGAAGTCAAACTTTGTATTAAAAGTAAACAAGAATAATTTTTGTATATAATGACAAATTTACAATTTCTGGTAGTGGAACTGGTGGTCTTAGCACTTCCATCATGTCTAACCATGCAATGGTGAAACTTTTAGTAGTACATGCGACTATATAGGCTAATTATTTTGACTTTACTATTGCTTGTAGCATGTTTAGCCATACTTTTACTAGTTTTATGCACATTGACAAAGCTTAATGCTTATAAATTGGCAATGAATCTAATTTTGCAGATGATAAATAATTTCTTTTTGAAAACAAATGAAATTATAAGCCAAGGTTAGTTTACGTGGAACTCATATGCTACACTTATTAACATGTAATTTCCACAAATAGCCCATCATGTACTCTACTATAGATCATGATCAAACAATGTTTTAATTAACAATATCTGCTGAATATTTATTACCTTTTTGTGTTAATAGGTACAAGTATGCGCAGAAAAAAAGCAATATCACATAATGCTATCATTGGTTTGATGATGCATTAGTCAATTTTTATATATTGTTTGGATCAGTAATCAATCTCAGTTAAATTAACTTGATTCAAATAATGTAAAAGTTACAAGTAAAATTATAAAAGTTAAAGGTTAAAGGTACTAATGAATAATAATTAATATTAAAAGTGGTTTTTTAATCAACTTGTAAGCATATCCATGCATTCCTATGCCCACCAGCAGTCACTTGTGTAATTTATAACTCAATAATGGACAAAACTTCTATTTTATCATTTATAAATTTGAGAAGTAAACCAAAACTGCTGTATGCACGAAAATACATGTAGTAGAATAGCATTGCATTCACCCAGATTAACGCCTATTCAAAACTTCATTAAGTAAAGGTTGCAGCACTGTTTCCAGACATACATTGTACATCAAGTACAATCCTTTGATAAAGGCAATCTATAATTTCGCAGCAAAGCAGTGTTTTATAATGGCTTTATCAGTAGTTCATTCAACTCTATATAATGTGATAAGAGTGTTGAATATTGATAGTTTTATATTGCACTGTAGCTCCATCTAACTTATACTTAAGTCTACTATAATTTATAGTGTTTTGTAAAGCTTATAGTTCATAGACATTTTGCGTACTAGTTGAAACCTAGACTAACCGTACAAAAGAGTCACTGATGCTAGCTTTTAATAATAGATATTATTCTGTTTTCTGGTAGCTGGCCCACATGCTATTCGCATGCTGTTGGTTTGTAGGTACCAGTATTTTAAAAATGTCACACTCTACTGATACTAATGTCAAAATTTCAACTTGCACATAGCTAATAATCTATTACACTACAGCTTCAAAGATTTTGATAGATATTTTCTTTGATGTTTGTCGGAATAAAATCACAACCATAAGTTCATGCAGACAGGAACCGCAAATCACACAAGAGTATCCATTATGCTATAAGCAATGGAAACACATAGTGACAGTGTTAAGGTACCTGCTATATATTATGATGGGCTACGGACCAGCAATGAAAAACGCACACTTTGATGCTAAATCTAAAGTGTTCAAGAATATACTCTGGGTGGTATTGCAGCGGCAGATAATGCGTTCTTTCTTAGACAAGAATATATATCTAAGATTATAGGATAAGCTCATGTGATTATCTGTATGATTTCAGCTGCGTTGGATTAAATAATTACAACTTACTCTGCTCCATCAGATTAGCTGCAGGTCTTAATAAATTATAGCACTTCAGATATTTTAAACTTGCTGGAAAACTAATATTATCTGCAGAGTCCAAACTATTAGGTAGGATTTTATGTGGTAAAAGTGGAAACCAAACCAATAATAATATTGTAACCTCTTTTTACATTTGTATACATGCTGATTAAGTAAGGAAAACTTTGCATTTTTGAGAACTAAAGAATCTATATCTTGAGCTTAAAGTTACAGGCATTGTTGGTAGTTTTAGATATGAATCGGTTTGTTGGCCCGGAAAACTGGTTTTTGTCAGGTCATGTTCTTTTAATCAAGATGAGAAGAAAAGCAATGTTCAGACAAAACATATTATGACATGACAGAAATTCTCGCAGCATTCAGTGATTTACTCATTTAGAAGTTATGAAGTTATGCACTGTAATATCACACAGACCCAAAGTAAAGGGTTTTCAGAAAACATGATTAAAAATAATGGCTCCATCCACTTTGCCTAAGGCATATTGTTTCATACATTTTATATTAGACACAGAGACAAGAAGCAAAATGAAGAAATCATGCTCCAAACCCAAATTTCAAACATAGATTTAGAAACCTAAGCTCGAACAATATCTACATTTGGGCAACTAAAAGCTATGACTATGTCAAGGTAAAGTTAAGCTATAATGATATTACAGTAAATTACTCACAAAATTGCATTTTTGCACTCTTTTGTCTTATTCTGCAGCAGATTGGTGAGCCTGAATGAAGAATTTGACAAGATGAGCTATACTTTCTGGCTGTAGTAGCTCACTATAAGGACTCCTTATCTATAACTGTTAAATCATTATAACGCAACTATAGAGCATTGCAATTGGCCTACCCGTATAATGCTTTGTGACTTTATTGGCTCATTGAGTGATATGGTTTCCCTGTTTAGATTAGAAACATTTTATTGTGCAATGCTAGTTGTTTAGCCGTTACATCATAATTGCTATTCTTTGAAAGCAATAATAGTCTTTAAAGTTCATAATTTCAGCTAATTATATACTTAAGATTAAATCATGTATGTAACTAAAGAATTATAGCTTTAAATGAGCATTTGTAGTCCTGTTAATACTGAAAAATGACAGTTCAGTTCATTTCTCGTGGCTTATTTAGTACTTTTTGCTTTAAAAGTCCTAAGGTTATAGTTAGCCCCTCTTTTACTCTTGCTGAAAGATGGCAGTTTTATAAACACCCAGGAAAGGCACCACTATTTTAGTAAATGGTGAATGACACATGAAAGAAAGCATGAATATTTTTAATGGTAGTATTTATAGCATGTACACTTATCAAGCAAGGAAAAGTCCTGACCAGTGCATAGCAGTTAGTGTGCTGGTTTAGTAAAGGAGAGTCAGCAGTTGAGTCCACAAACCAGCAGTGGTGCTAGGAAATGATCCAGTCATAAATACAATTTGTCAGCTAGAACAGAATGACATGCTGGCTCACACTTTTGCAATGAAAAACCTCATGATTTATTAAAGTATATTATTTGAATACCTAGTGTGTTAATTTTATTTATAAGTTATAGTGCTCAAGTGGAGCATTGCCAAAGAACCTGACAAATGTAAGACCAGCAAAGCATTAGTTCCGTTTATAGCAGAGAACATGGACTGCAGAACAAATCAAAGACCTGAACATATTATTATGCTGTGTTGTATAGCTTAACTATAATTATGCTTGAAATATAGAGTTATCTGCTTTATGTCTAAACTCTAAATGATTGTAATTAGGAATAGCTGGGCTAAACTTACACAACTTTTTGAGTTTTTGTTTTGTTTATTGTGGTTAGAAATTATTTGCGTACTTTTACTTAATATTAATCCGTGCTAGTTTTGCTTAACCCATTATTTGTCTTTCAATGTAAATCACATCTCTATACTGCAAACACACTATTATGCAAGAGAGCTATAAACTGTATGGGTAAATATATACAAAAATATAGGATGCAGAATGAGAATAGGGAAAAATTGAACTGTTACAAAGGTACTGTTTTATGGGAAATATGAAATTATTGTAATAATAAAGCTTATAATTTTCATTGCCAGAAAAAAAAATTTGAATTAGAATTGCAATTCAATTTCATTCTCATCTTTACCCAGAATGCTTTACAGTACAACTATTCCCACCAGGATCTCATCGCTGAAAGGTGGCCTTTACCATACAACAATTACTACATGATGGGCTTATGTTTGAAAGTTGCATTTGCAGCCGTCAACTACAAATTGGTAAATAGACCAACCAAGTGGCAAAACTTTAACTGATCAATTGTCACTTGGTTAAGTAGCTGATTGATTAAACCTTCATATCTATTCACGTCAATAAGCTTTTGTTTAAACTTGTCAGTTTAGTGTAGGATATGAAAATATAAAAATGGCATATTAAATTAGCATGCTTGAATTATCTCAATGAGCTACAAAATAGGTTGTGCGTGCTCATTGGGATATTAGAGCCTTTCAAACTATTGAAAACCTCTTCGATATGCTAAATAGAGGAAATACCCATCTATCTATAATTCTAGTACTTAGAATAAATTATCCTTTAATCTTTTTTAAGGCACTTATATATTCTAGCATTGAGATGTTTTAGCATTTCAATGTTTTATGAACTATATATACACAAATGTCTATATAATCAAGTTCAGACTCTCCGTCAATAACCTGGGGCCTATAAGAAGAAGTGATAATTGAGAAAATATTCATTCAGCTAAATTAAGATAATGCAATTAAAACTATCTCAGACATCATTATGATTGACAAGGTAAGCTAGAACATGATACTGATATATTAGAATACCAATATTAGAATAATTATTGTGAAAAAGTGGATTTAATTAATGGTAATAGCTATGCAAATTTTTAGCTAAAACTTTAAAAAAGACATTATTATAAACAATATTAAAAGTAGGCTAACCCTGTTTGATTTAACACATTAGAACTGAGACATATAATTAATGCTTCAGGTTTCTCATCAAACAGAAACTTCTCCGGAAGGAACATGGGAAGATTTTACACAAGAGAGCTCAATGCATGGGATTAGATTTATGAAAACAGACGTTTCTATTGTTAGAAGGCATGGCTACATCTGTTTATATAATATTTTCAAACTGTACAACTGTACAAGACTATCTTTTAGCAAACACTAATCAGCTAAGAGTGCTTGATAATATTATTTCTAAATTTTTATCTGCAGGAAAAAAAGATCGCGTGAGATTTGATTCATATTATCAGCTTTTTTAGTATAGGTATTGCATGTTTGTCTTTATCAGCTTGGCACAGTGGAATAGTTCCAAAAGACTGAAAGCAAAGAAAGATTGTAGTCTTTTGATAAACTTACTAAATAATTCATACTTATGCGGTAACTAACTTGCTAAACAGGTCTGTGTTATAGAATGGCACTATAGATATCTAAATAAACATATATTCCAAAAGTTACTTTATGAAAGCATACCTGACTCTTCTCAAATTTAAGAAGCGTTGTGATATGTAGTTATTTTGTTTGTAATATCATGTTTTTTGTAGAATTATTTGGGTCATGCTGATCTTAGGAAGTATAACCTACTTTTCATTTGCTGCACATGGATTTTTAGATGCTCTTATTAAGCGATCAGTCAAAACGAGTTTCAAAGTGAAGACATCTCGTAACCTTAAGGTAAAGCAATTGTTGCATATGTTAACCAATGCTTAGTGCTAAGATCAAAATGTACTAAAATGAACTTCATGATAATAATTTAGCTTTAAAGTTGATAAATAAATACTAATAATAATAGATAATTTTGAGTAATTTTGACAACAGCAAAAACTACAAATTATTGAAGATGTTTTATTTCTGATAAAAATTATGTGTAAAGTAATTATTATTTTGAAAAAACCTTTACACTTATTGCCCTAAAAGTACTTTTCATGAGCTAGTAAAACATCAGATTTCAAGAGTTAGAGCATGCATTTGTAGTGCTTATATGTGGCAAAAGCTTTTTAAATATCATAATGGAAAAATCAAATATATTTGCTCAGAATAGGAATAAATGCTTGGTAAATCTCAACACAAAAAAAACTAGCATAGGTGACTATATTAGTGGTCACCTATATTTTGTTTAATACATAACTATTTGTTAGTGCACTAACAAATAGTTATAATTCATTTTATGACGTTAATGGAAATAATAGCAATTATTTAGCCCAAATATCTAAACAACTAGTTTGTAATGTAGCCATGATAATTTGTGTTTTGAGATACTTAGGCAATATATCCTAGCAAGTCTTTTTGTCTTTCTTATCATAGAACTGCAGTACTTTTGAGTTAACATTTAGTGATAAGAAAACCAGTGTATAGTTACTGCGGCAAATGGTTTTGGTAAACATGAATAAGCTATTTTAGTTTTTGTACCACCATGATTCAAAACAAGAATAGATTTATCAAACATTGAGTCTGTTGAACTTGCATCTCTATAATGCGTAAAGGTAGCGGCAATATCAAAGCAAATAATATTGATTACTGGTTATATTATAGGTTGTATAGAACAATACCGAAATTGCCACCATTTATAACGAATATGGAATAGAGTACCTGTTATTAGAAAAAAACAGCACTCAGATGAAAACCTTCTAAATTTTCTGCAGCTATATATAAACTTTCAATGTGATTTTCAGTTTCCTGTGGTGACGATTTGTAGCAATAATTTACTTCAGTCATCAATCTTGAAAGACAAAGAGTTGCTTTACAATGAAGAGGAAGTTAAGACATTTAAAATACTTTTAGGAGATATGTATGTTTTTGCTAATGCTCATCCAGAACGAAGGTACGTACTGATAAGAAAAACAAGCTTTACATAGCTCCACTGTATACAATATTCTTTGTTACGTGTAAACCTAAGAGTGAGTAAAAAAAACATGTTATTTTTAACTGTTGGCTCTTTCCATAATGTAATTCAATACTATAAAAATTGATTTTAGTATGAACTTTTAAATTGAACTTTGCAAAAATTTTAAACTGTAATTATTACTATATAATGCTATAGATAAAATTTCATGCTGCTATTTCAATACTATTTTTTAATCTCTAAAAGATATTCCTAAGTAGGCTGTTACTCTTTTAAATGGTTAGTGCAATTCATATATGCCAACTTGGAAAATCGCACCATCTACATATTTCTGCGGAGTTGTGCTTGCAGATTGAACTGATTGTAGCAGCAGCTCAATTAATGCGTCTACAAACTTATTCGAATTAATTTTTCTCACCTATCTCTGTTTTTTTAATTAGAAACTTATTCTAATAATTATTAATATGCAAAAGTAGCCTAAATTTTAAAAAAGTTGCAGCAAATATATAAACATTTACTTAGCTAGTTTGCCAAGTGCAACTCTAACTTATCTACAGATATTACAACTATGATGTAGTCCTAAATTTATGTCCTAAAAAATATTTTTTTAAAACTCAGCAACTACAGCTATAACTGGAGCAGTGAGTTTCTGACTAGAGTGACAAATGAGAATGCATCAATGGTGATACAAAAATTTTACGACTATGCCCCACCATTAAAAAGAATGTTAGTTAGGTGTGAGGTGGGAGGAACATTTAGGAATTGCTCTAGTATATTGAAAAGAGTTTACACAGACTATGGTAAGTTTAAAATATTGAAAACAAAAAGATTTATCTGTGACATTTTATATAGTATTCAAATTGGCTTGCTGCTATAAACTGTTTGCCTGAATAAAACATCAATACTTATAAAACTTCTGACTATGTTGTATGGTGTAATATTATATAGCTATATAATAGTATTGATCACCATTTGAATTAAAACGTAAATAATGTCGTGAACATGGCAATAGTGGTAAACATATTACGCTGTCTATATACTATCTATATTTTTCATGTTATAGGTATGTGTTTCCAATTTAATCAAAAAGGGGATTACATTTCTCAATCAGCTGGTTCCAGTAGAGGACTAAGATTTATCCTCAACTCAATGGTGGATGAATATTTTATTGGGCCTCACGCTGCATCTGAAGGGTTTGCAGTAAGTCTGTACAAGTAACTATATAGGTGTCACTGCTTTTTGTACTTTGGTAGTTGATTTTCTTAAATAATTGTGCCTAAGCTTGCATCTGAAAACCTGCTCTCCCTATCTTCTATAAACTTTAACTACATAACATAGCCTTAACCGAAATGTGACTAATTCAAACATAAAGGTTCTATTCAGGATTGTTGGTAAAATATCTAAAAGAAATTTGCATAGAGTAAAAGTTTAATAATTTGACCTAATTATAAAATTATGTAGGTTGCACTGCATGGAGTTAATCAAGACCCATTGTTGTCACATCAAAGCTATAAGTGTGCTACTGGATTCCAAACCGATATCATGGTTACAAAGCAATTGGTTCGTAATTAATCCTTCAATAATTACTCAATGTTCTAGCTAAGTTTGATGGATAAATATGTGCTTATACTAGCAAGATACTCGTTACATGTGTTGTAGTTTATATTTTTAGAGTCTTGGTTAATATCCGTAAATGAAGCTAAATAGGTTGTTAAGAGGTAGAATTCTATAATAAGCCGCAGGCCTCTAAACAACGACTTATAGTGAAAATAGTTTAAGTCTAAAAAAACATCATCAGACTTTTTTTAAGAAATTGTGACTAGGATTATTTTAAAGATTATTAAATATTGTGACTATAATAACTCATCTCAACCAGACCACCTTAAGTTTACATGGCATGTTGGTTTTATTAGTTATTATAACAATTATTAAAGATGTATTTTAAAGTAGGCCACGTATAGCGCTTTATGCAAATTTTACAATTATTTTTTCTTACAGGTTGAGCTATAATAAATGAATAAAAATGCATAAAGATTTATTTAAAGGCACAAATCAAGTGTACAATGATGACTGCAACGATTGAAACTGCTATGCATTATGTTGTTTGATTCCTGTTAAACTGTGAAATAATTTACATTAATTCTATATGCATGTTAATGCCGCTCTAGATGACTAAATGCACTGAAGTAGTAATAACAGTACTAATATATATATATGGCAAACATAAGCAAAATGTGAAATAAACTGGCAACTTGATAAGTTTTTCTTTGTATTTGTGTGATAATATTCTGCAGATTTCTCGAGTCCCACCTCCTGCTGATGATGGCCAATCAAACTGCTTTGACACTAATAAAGTCCCAAATCCGCTGTTGCTGTACCCTGAATATTCGATCTCTGGGTGCTTTGTGGAGTGCAAAGTCTGGCACATCCTCTCTAGATGTCAGTGCCAATACTACTTGCAGCCAAGTAAGTTATAAATTAGAGTATAAAATATTCTGTGGGGAAGTTTAATTTGATATAGATGACTCGTGCTGCATGACAGCCTCACTTTCAGCATAAAGTAAATAAAAGCAGATCATTAATTACTGGATATAGATTATTTGAAGCACATTAATTTTGTAAAAAGTTACAGAAGAAAACTAAAAGTTTAAAAAAGATGTTATTTTATTCTTTAAAATTTCAACCAATAATTAATTTTTATTGCATATTTTTGCGTGAATGTGAACCTGATGTATGAAATTTTGCTTTTAGCTACAAAAAAGTAACTTTCCTGAATTTTCTGTCAAAAGATGTATGAAATCAAGCTCTTAGTAATTATATTAATATAATTTGTTTATTTATTTGACAGCTGTTGAAGGAGAAAGGTTATGCAATATTAAAGAACTTCTGCTATGCGCCATACCCGCACTGAGTATATAAGTTTAAATATTTTTCAAAATTACTAAGTTTTCCAAAAAATAATATTGCATTAATTTATCATAATATATTAGGTTAAAATGTATTGGCTGTAAAAATTAAAATAAAACCCTTTAAAAATTCTATGGAGAAGATATTTTAAACCAGAAATTAAATTGCTGTTGCTACTTGCTTGGCAACCATTGTTGGTAAGCACTATTCTAAAAATAGCATTATTTTATGAGTCATGTTTCAAGATAATGTAGCTAATATAAGTTACTTTACTTTTACAGTAGAGTTTGAAATTGAACCTCATGTATCATCTGCCTGCAAATGCAACCTTACCTGTGAAGGGGAAGCATATACTGTGAGTCTGTCATCAACAAAGTTTCCCAGCGAGCACTATCTCCAAAACCTGCTTCCCCTAGGAGGTAATGGAAATACAAACCTATTGCATGTGTCCTTAAACAATTTTTTTAAAAGAAATATGTGTAATGTACAAAATCATATCTATTAAATTATTGCCTATATAGCTACTTTGAGTGTAGAGCATTATTAGACGAATTTAAGCACTCACGCCTGACAGAAAATCAGAAATTATCAATTCAGCTCCATGCTTGAACTGTGTGCTCTGTAGTATAGTTAAGAATGCAATAAAAGTCAGTAATAATTAATATTAGTTTTATAGTATCATGGATTCTTATAGAATCAAACAACCGTAAAGTATGAAGCACCAAATATTTGACAAAGCAATTATACACACACGCACGCACGCACGCACGCACGCACATATATACACATTACACACATATATATATACACATACATATATACACACATACATATATACATAATATATTAGATGTCATGAAACAAAATAATATTTGTATTCTCAATATTCTAGCAATTAGTGGCAAACGAAGATTCTTATACAAATAACTTGCCTAAATATTAAAATTGCACCTAAATTGGTTACTATAAAACCATTTTTATGAAAATTTCTTCTATTATATTTTTTAGCTAAAACAGACTACATAGTCAGGAACTATGCAGCAATAAACATCTACTACTCACAGCTCTCATACGAATCACTGGAAGAGAAAATAGCCTACACCGGAAACGATGCAATCTGTGAGTACGGTACTTAAGAAGTTGCTAGAAGCAGCACCAAGTTGGGGGTGACTGAGTGTATCATTTGTATATACACATCAGTTTCTGAATTCTAAACCCCAAACCCCCACCACTGCACCCAGTCAATTCTACTATAGGGACTGTTTCAATAGCTTTTTAGATTACTTGCCGTAATAATCAAGCTTCTTGATGCATGTCTTGTTAAATGGTGTTACAAGCAGTTCTGAGTTTGGGCGAAGGAACTAAAATAGCCCTTCACCCCCAACTCGGAGATGCTTATAGAACAATTGCAGCTTATTGTAGAAGATGTTGACTAATTCTCTCTTTTTTATTTTAGCAAATCTTGGGGGAACGTTGGGGGTCTGTCTGGGAGCCAGCTTACTGACAATCTTAGAGTTCTTAGAATTTAGTCTTCTAAAGCTAATTTCAAAAGCAACCAAAGTTCTGAAACGGAGAGTCAACCCAGTGGAAAAATGATTATAGATGAAAAATATGTACAGCTTTGGCTAAACATACTTAAGTTTAACTAGATGAAAACACTTAGTTGCATCACTAAAATAAACTTGACAGGAAACTAACTGGGAAGCGTCCAAGGGGGAAATCTATCTGGGATGACACCAATTATTTGGTAGCAAAAATTATAAGGAAGAAATTTCAATTGTTGAATACACTTGACAAGTTTACATAACTTATATACTAATGCTATATCTTTTTAACTTATTATAAATAACTGACAAGCTACGTTTATTTTAGAAAGGATCTGCAGGCGACAATCCAAAAGAAGTCTTTTTTTTATTGAGACTGTTGAATGCTAATTTTCGCTTTTATTTTTTCTCCGATAGTTACAACAGAAAAGTTTAACTGTGATTCATTTTTATTTCAAAGTAACTTCAATAATAATGAATATATAGAAATATATAATACAAACTATTTATTTGTTATGCATGCCCACAATGCTAAGATGTTTAAATCTAATTGGAGTTTATTACTTTTTGCAAATTTGCGTTGAACAGGTATTTGAAATGAAAAGTTAAAAAAATTAAGCAGTACTCAATATTTATTACTTCAGTATTTTTTTAAAATTTTTTATTGTAAACAAAGATTGAAATATGAATGACAAACTAAATATGGCTTAGTATACTACTACAGGCAAATTTTATTCTTAACTTACTACTCTTCACTTTACCTATAGTATATATTTATATAACGTGTATTATGTGATTTGTGATAGTTTGGCTAGCCGATATTATAATAATGCTCTTTTTCAGATGGGTGTTATTACTAACTGAACGTTGCAGTTTGTTCTGTGTTTGAAATCTAAATTAAGTAATTAATTTCCCTTTCCTTATTTTTGATGAATACTCTATTATTTTTGCATATTTTCACAAAAAACTAAAAATAGATTATAGCATTTGTTTTCGGGTATTTATTTTCAGAATAATAAGTTTGTCGTAATATTATATGTCCTTACTGCTGGGTATATATTTTTTTTTTTTCAAATACAATTATGCTTTCATATAACTATAGAGCAGATTAAAACTAGTATGCTGCATGGGAAGGGTAGCAAATCATGAGGCAAATTGTTGAATTTTTGATGAGCACCATAATGATATAGCTATTATAAATCGTAATCTTTTCCACCAAAAGTTTCATCTTTGCTATATTATTGGTAAAGATTTCAAGTCACATGTTTGTAGCTAAATTCACTGATTACACTGCTTATAAAGGAGTTGGTTTAAAATTATGTATCAACATGTTTTGCTCAGGTTCACGAAAAACATCAGGTTTATTTGTGGAAATAATCATTTCTTACATGTATATATCTGACTGGATTGTGGTCTTTTAACTACTGGTTAAAGTATATACATAAGTTAAAGCAAGTAGATGCATGAAGTCTTTATAATTATATACTGTAAAACGGTACCCATGCAAACACTGCACTATAATTCAAGAAGTTATGTCCTAAACTTAATTCTTTGACAAAAAAATTCACAGAGAGTTTGAGAAATATATTTCATTAACATGTAGTGAGATTTATTTAGCGCATTTTCAGTGCTTTGCATTGCGTGCAAACAGAGTTTTCACTGAAGATGCAATTGAGAATGATTGCATCAAACAAAACCACAACCACAAGTTTATGGAAGCCGCAGCTACAAATCTATCAATACACAAGTGCGAATAAATTTGAAAAAATGGAAAAGCATGCATGCAACCCAGCTGCAGTTTTTTAATGCCATGCAATCACTGCTTAAGCTACTGGTACTCAAGGAACTGGTGTAGAGTATCGATTAAACATTTGCATATTAAGCTATTGATTAATACCATAAAGAGTGCTCAAATGGTGATCAAAAAACAAAATTTGCAACTTGAATCTAGAAAAACCTTTCTCAATTTAATGATTATATTACAGTATCTTTTATTAAAATTATTGATCAAAATAATGAGTAGTTTAGGAGCATGCAAAATGTCATATATTTATCAAGAGATTATAGCTTGAGTTTAAACAGCATAAGTATTTTTATTGTATGACACCTACGCATAGCACTCATCTCAGCAGAATCAGTTAACCTGACATAACATGGCTGATACCAAGCAGGTAAATTGTATTATATTATATCATATCATATTATATTATATCATATTATATTATATTATATTATATTATATTATATTATATTATATTATATTATAAATGCGATGGCTATAAATCTGAACTATATTTTTATGAACATAAATTGTTGCGTGTCATTTTAAAACCAACTGAAATAATTCAAGCCAATTACGCTTAATGTCTTTTATTTCATATGAACTTATGACATTATAACTATTATATTTTAGCTCACAAACTTAAAACAATTAATCTTTTAATTTTAGAATCTCTTAGGAAAGTACTCTTTCACAGTAATTTTTATGCAGGGGTGAATTGCAGAAAAAATGCTGGAGTCACAATATTTTTTATAGAGTACTACAGGATTTAAACAATATTTTTGATATATGCATATATGCTGCTCTTTGTGGGTTAAATATTAGTTGATTATGTCTAGCTATAACACTAATATCTGCATGCTTCATAATATTCTTGATTCAGGAATTTGCTGATGAAAGCGCCACGAATAATGAAGAAAGCTGGGCGACGTTTACACAAGAAAGCTCTATGCATGGCATAAGATTTTTTAAGAAGGAAAATTCAATACTGAGGCGGTGTGTATATCTAGCATAACAAAAATGTTCATGCTTAAAATTGTTAACATTTTTATTGCTATCTTTATATATTTCGGAGTAGTATGCTCACTTTAAATCGGCATGCAAGAGGTGTGATTTCCATGTTAACTGTCCATTTTAAGCTCCGCTCTAATTATTGAGGTAATTTAAGGCTGAATAGGCTGAATAGTGAATAATTACTGAGAATATACAGCTCAAATATATTATAAGAATACTTAATTCATACACAATGCAGCAAGTAAATTTATAGCTATAATTATACACATAAACATTACTTTTATGACTACTGCACGATAAGCGAACGTAACAAAGGCTATATTTAATGATATGGTCATCACTATATGATTTTAACTTAATTTCTTAAAACTAAAAAATAACGCTCATATATAGTTGGCATTGTTTGTGCTGCTACGCTAGTAATAAAGTAGATGTTGTAAAATATAAGCATGTATAGCATAGTATTTTGTATAGTTGTGGTACAAAATAACCATTGCATAAGATCGCTTGTTTTAGTGCATCTTTAGAAGCAACATGCTTATTACATTTTACTGCCTCACGAGTCAGTCAACATCTTATATATTTTATGTACACTAATCCTGCTAGTGTAATATGGCTAATGTTGATCCTTGGAGGCGCTGTGTATATTGGATACGCTTCTTACAACTTTTTGGATTCTGTCTCAAAACGTTTGGTAAAAACAAGATTTACCATGAAGTCTGCTGACAGTATGAAGGTATGACTAAGTTCATTGAATTTAGAAACCTATAATGAATAATCAGTTTTTCAATGACATAACAATTATCAACACAATTTTTACTTCGTACTCAAATTATGCGTCTCTTAGCTATTCGAAGCTTAGATATTAAAGCTATAATCTGCTACCTGTAAAAAGCTTATCAAAATGCTACTTTTTATAAATAACAATATTTATAATTACACATATTTATAGCATAACTTTATAGGCTGTGCAAAATAAATCAATGTGAACTGTTTAGACTTTAGAATGTTTATGAGCTTAGTTACGTTAATATCCTAGCAGTATTATCATTTTACTATGTAACTTTACTTGCCATACAAAATCATTATGCATGTATAATTATAAATAAAACACTTTTTTATGAACCACATTATTATTTTACAAGTTAAATATTTTTAGTTGTTAGGTAGAAAATTATTATACCTTTTTAATAATTTTCTTAGCTAGATTAATAATTTCTAAAATCTGATATTTATTTCAATTATTTGACAAGTGGTTTAGAAAAAGGAGCTGTTATAATAGATATTATAACAAAACCAAATATATATATATTATTATGATCAAATAAAATTAATAATGGTTTTTCCTACAATTTAAAACTTATTTGAAAATATTATTCTGCAGTCAAATATAATCTTAATGCAACATTTAAACTTTACTCTATGTATATATAGCGCTTATTTGGGACAGCATTATGCAGTGTATATAAAAAACTTCATAAAATTGGAAAGTGGTGGACATCTTGCATAAATGTATTAAATACATAAGGTTGTAAGATTGGCTCGAATATATAATTTATTTTAACGAGCTATAGCCTCTCTAGCTACTCCAGAGCTATATATTACAGTGTTCAAAATCTAATTTATTTAAAATTTTAGTTGAGTCTGAATTACTTTTCAAAATTGTAATATGAATAGTGTACTTTAATTTTGCTGCTATAACAGATTCATTACTGACTGCCATTATATGTAGAGTATAGGAAAGAAATGTTTGTTTCATTTTTTAGTTACCTGTAGTGACGATTTGTAGCAACAATTTACTGCAATCCAAAGTTTTGCAAGATAAAGAGTTGTTTGAGAAGGAAGAAGAAAGAAATACATTTAAAAGTCTTTTGACAGATCTCTATATTTTCACCAACTATTCAGAGAGTGAGAAAAAGTAAGAGATTTTCTGATCAACCAGAACAATTATTATTATATATTTATAGTATAATATTAGAAATATATATATATATATATATATATATATATATATATATATATATATATATATATATATATATATATATATATATATATATATATATATATATATAGCAATGACATTAAATGATTGAGCACTCTCACCATGGTCACAAACTCAAGCTGCTAGCATTTTGCAATGCTCGTGACTCCTAGGTGACCCCTAGAGTCACTTGAGCACTCTGGCTTGAGTTTACACACCTATTAAATATGCTTTAGTAAAACTATAAGTTTTACTATTGCGAAGGTGTGGGCCATGGTACTCTGTTCTGTGCTGATGAGGGGACAAATCCCGAAACAGCTGCTGTCCACAGATTGAGATATATATATATATATATATATATATATATATATATATATATATATATATATATATATATATATATATATATATATATATATATATATATATGTATATATATATATATATGTATATATATATATATATGTATATGCAGAAATATATATATATATATATATATATATATATATATATATATATATATATATATATATATATATATATATATATATATTTCTGCATATACACTGCATGTTTTTATATAATAGTCTGTAATTTAATTTAACTTAAAATACGAATATTATCCTATAAGGAAATTTGCATACTAATTTGTATTACAATTACAGCTTTTATAAGCATGTAGATACAAATTAATACATTTAGCTGAAAAGAAAAACTTTGGTCATTTCTAGCAAATTTAATTGCACTATAAATTCATAGTACAACCCAAATAAAACAGATTACTTAATATATGACAAAAGTTGTACAATTGATGTTTTTTGTGAGTATAAATGGCGGTTTTTTATGTTTAATTCTCTTAACGTGCAGGGCCTGTTTTTACAGTAAGTTTATTTGTCAGTTTTTGTTGAGTAAATATAGAACAAATTCTAAGCTCAAAAAATATAATTCAATACAAAAAAAATTTTTAAATTGCAACAGCATCCGACTATTATCTTGTTTTAATATTTTAAACTAACGATAAGATAAAGTCTAATTAAAGAAAATTATTTTAAAGTTAAAAACTTAAATTGGTATCTATGGTTTTGTTTTTAAAATATTATAATTTGAGTTTTGAATCTGCATGGTTTCTAATTGTTTATCCAATTCTTAGTTTATTTATTTACACATTTATCTTTATACTAAGTTTTAAAATAACTCTCTATTGTTTTAATAATTGTATTTGTAGTTTATAATCACTGACATCAAGAATAGCTAAATATACAAGCATATAATCCTATATAGCTAAAGCTTTATATAGGACACTAACAAATTAATAAGTGTTATGATGCTTATATATATGATGCTTATATATAGTATATAGCATCATAGAACTTACAATGAACATCTAAAGAAATTTAATTTTTTAAAGTAAAAGTTGAAAATGTTACAGATATAATTGGAGCAATGAGTTTCTAACTCATTTAACTGACTTTAATAAGTCATTGCTGATGACGAAGATAGATGAGTACGCACCAGGAGTGGAGGATATAGTGGAGTGGTGTGCCCTAGCAGGTCAAGTTCAAAATTGCTCAAATATACTAAAGAGAGTTACCACAGACTACGGTAAGCCCATGTCATGCATGTGTGTAAATAAACAAAAATTGCCGTCAATCTAGAACTATATAAATAGCAATAGTAGGTGAAATTGTCAGTGTATATAATGGAAACAGCAGTATCGTTATTTTTAGGTAATTAAGAGAAATTTAGCAAAACTAAAAAGTGGAGCACCGTTGTATTTCTTAATCCAAAATTTTTTATTTTTAGGCAACTTTACCTTGAGAAGATTAGGCTTAACACATTTTGCCTGCTTAGGCCATTCTAATGTATGATTGCTGCTAATTCATTGAAACCTACTAGCATTTAGCATTTAAACATAAATTATATTATGCATTCTAACTATTCTAACCACCTCTATAATATAGGTATATGTAGCCAATTTAACTCCAGAGGAGACCATGTTTCCTATTCAGCTGGATCTAGTAAGGGGCTACAACTCAACCTCAACTCAATGGTTGATGAATATTTTCTTGGTCCTCATTCTTTGTCAGAAGGGTTTGCTGTAAGTTTACTTGTTATAAAGGTTATTGTTGAAATTTTTCAATTATTTGTTATACCATTTGATTACAGGCTGCTGAATTAAAATGAAAAAAATATCTAAGTTATATGCAGTCATAGCAATCTATATAGACAGTATAAAACAATGATTATTGTTTTGCTTCTTCCTCTAAAATTAAAGATGTGGCATGCATGCATTTTATATATCATAACTACTACAGAAAGTAGTTTAATCTTAATAAAACTACTTTATATTTTCATAAAAAATATTCAACTATTTCTAATCTAAATCTAGTAAGAGGAGTAAGAATTAAAAAGTTGAGTGATAGACTAAGGGTTACTTGGTAATAGTAATATATATCATCTCAAAGCTGTAAATTTCATTATATATTATAACTTTTAATATATGTCATATTATTTGTATTGTTTGAATAACTGTTTGCATACTCATGATATCTTACAGGTAGCTATTCATGATGTCAATCAAGTGCCTATTTTAACACAGATAAGTTACCGATGTTCCACAGGATTTGAAACTAATATCATGGTCAAGAAGCATGTAGTATGTACATAAAAATATTTTACATTCTTTCTTTATAAGTTTTATTGCTTAAATAAGACTTGCTATATGATATTATCTAAATGACTTTTTAAAAAGATAATTAAAAACTAGGTATTTAAGTCTCTGCTGATCAAAATCTGTACCCGATGGAGGTATATAGTACAGTATAAAAGTAAATCCTTACAATCAAATGAAAATTGCTTTTGTGCAGATTGAGTGCAAACTTTTTTTTCTATAACTATAAATGCATCTAAATGCGTGCGTATATGTAAACTTTATAATATCTTATATTCTATAAATTGGGAATATATTATGTAAACGATTGTTTTCTATAAGTTTCAGTTGACTGGTCACATGTTGCATTGTCAAAAAAATTATATTTTAAATTATTTCACATTTCAAAACATTTGCAGCTATTGCTAATCTGTAGATCTCCAGGGTTCCACCTCCAGCAGATGATGGTCAGGCTAACTGTTTTGACGCAAAAAATCTACCAAACCCTTTAGTATTTTACCCTGAATACTCACAATCTGCTTGCGAGGAGGAGTGCAAGACCTCCCACGTTATTTCTAGATGTGGCTGCAAATACTTTTTACAACCTCGTGAGTTCTGCTTATTATTTCTGGTTCAGTTTTTAGTTACGTATTGATCAATTCATTTATTGTGAACATACACATACTTTGTTTCTCTTCTTGAGTCTGAGGACATTGTGGGTAAAGGGCATCTTGATACCAATAGTTTTTATTTATTTTTTGCATGAGAAACAGCACTGAGTTTTGCTAAAAAGTCTTTGGTCAAATATAAAAAGCACACGTGCATTGTTGCCATGTAAAAATTTTTCATTTCATCGTCTGTAAAGGCAAATGCTTTTAAAGTTATATTCAATTTTTTATTACCATTCTTTTTATTAATTGCATGTAAAGCTAAAGTAGTAATTTTACAATTTTACAGCCTGTAAAAGAGATCGCTCTTAACATATGACACCATAAATAAAGTGAAATATTTGTCTTAACATTCATCATGATTTGTATTGGTAGCTTTACTTGAAGCAAGAACTTGCAACATACGAGAAATGCTGAAATGCACCATGCCTGCACTTCGTAAGTAATAGGATGTATTTCTTTTACAATGCAGCCTTTGAATTAATCAATAATTATAATTACAAACACTAGTTTTTATTTAAAGCTATAAATAAATAGTATATTATAGTACTGAACATTCATTCAAACACTGGAGATTATAAAAATTTGAAATGAATGTCATGTATTTAAACTTTTTGGTAAACCTGAAATCAAATTGAATTTATTTAGCCTAATTAGTAATTTTGTTTCACTAAAGTTGACCTCATTGAACATATATTGGCACGTCTTTTTTACAAATGGTATTATTTACAATATTTTATTTTTAACAATAATTATATAAATTGCATATATTATTGAAAAGCTTCCCTACTTCTTGTAAAATAATTTTCTATATGCACACATATAATACATCGGTTTAAATAAGATGCAGTTCTTTAATATATTTCTTTCTTCTTTTAAATATTTTTATAATAATTTAAATATCATTAAAAAAGTTAAAGTTTCGATATCCAGAAAAATATTGTGCTCTATAACATTTTTTTGTTAAAATTAATATGATCTTTCGTTACATATTAGAATGAGCTGTTCCAGTTCCAAAATTATTTTATATGCTTCCTTATTAGCAGGTGTATTTAATAAGCGACACAAAAAAATATCTTAACTTATTTCTT
The DNA here is from genome assembly GCA_964035545.1 of Bugula neritina. Taxonomy (NCBI): domain Eukaryota; kingdom Metazoa; phylum Bryozoa; class Gymnolaemata; order Cheilostomatida; family Bugulidae; genus Bugula; species Bugula neritina. Next base: position 24,884,450 of record OZ037766.1, on the reverse strand, counting down.
AAAAAAATTCTCTTTTCTTGTTAGTCTATTAAAACAGACTGTAGTGGTGCGGTCACCCAGCAGCACCTGTGGGGTAATTGGTTAGCGTCTGTTTGCAAGCCAGAGGTCTGTGGTTTGAATCCCGGTAGGGGCGATTATTTTTCACACTCTTTTGGCCTTATGTTGTGGAAGTGCTCTCAGAGAGTTAAGTGGCGAGTGGGGCCATAAACTGACAGAGTACATGAGGGCCAGTGCAGTTCTAGAGGGAACTGAGTAGAATGTTGTTAGGATTCCCGAGGCCCCTGTTGTGTAATTGGCTAGCGTGCCTGCTTGCAAGCCTGAGGTCTGTAGTTCGAATCCCGGTGAGGGAAAATCTAATTTTTCGGTTATTGCTTGCAAGCGGGCCGGCTAACCAATTGCACTTCAGAGGTTGCTGAATAAACTCATCACTACGCACGTGGGTCATTTTACTTAATTTAGTGCATACTATAGAAATCTCGAGTTTTTAGCTATTTTCACAATTTTATAGCTGCTATGTTTTTAGAGTTTTTGCTCAAAACTAATAAAATATCAATAAATACAACTAAATAATCAATTAGGCTCTTTTCATTTTGCTTAATTTCCCATGTTTTTCTAGTTATTTAGTCAATTTAAATTTTTCAATGGTGCATGTTGGTAAAATAACCTATATAAAACTGTTGCAGAGGAGTTTGATTCTGACCCTCGAATTCTGGCAAGATGTCAGTGTAACTCTACTTGTGAGGAGACAACTTATTCTGTGAGCCTCTCGTCTACAAAGTTCCCAAGCAAACACTTTCTCAAAAACCTAGTTCTGGATAAAAGTATAAAGTTTATAACACAATCAACTGTACATATTTGCTAATTAGGCATGCATACTTGAGCCGCAATATATACCTATACACAGTACAAAAATACTCATTAATTTAAAAATAATAGTTTTGCCCATTGAACTCAATTAACCCTTGTATTTTAATTAGGAAGTTTTATTTATACATAAATCACAAGCAAAACCCTATAGGTTTATTACTATATAACCTATATCTAACAATAGACACAATTTATTGTCAGGTGTTGGCTATCCTTAGAATATCATTATATCATGCCTACATACTTTATAACAGGTAAAAAAACAAAGTTTTAGTATTCCTATGCAATAATATGTACCACCTTATCTTATGATTTATATAAATATCTGGTACAGTAAGAAACAGAATAAGTTACAGATCAGCTACATGCTAATTAAGTAGTGGATAGCTATATAACATTTTGGTTATATAGTTGATGGTTATTTTTCAAGAAGGTTCATATAGACATACGATAATTGCAAGTCTTTAAACAGTTATTACATCAAGTTTAAGATTTAATTAATATAAGTATAAACATGTGTATTATAGAATGTAAACTTTACAGTATGTAGGAAAGCAAAGTTTTAGTTCCAATACATTTTGTATAATGTTATTTTATGATATTTATATATAGAACAATTGAGGATGAAATAAGCAAATCTCATGGCCAGCCTGATACATTGCTACTTCGTGTGAGATTGCATACTATACTATAGGCTTGTGGTTAAATTTATTTTCTACAATGTAATATGATTCAATTGGCTGATTGCTATTAAAGGTTTTGTTCCAATTTAAATTGTATATAATTGAAGATAAAGAGTGAGATTTTAAAATAAATTAACTTATATAACAGGGCATTTGAACCATATATATTGGCAATTATGATTGGTTGCTCTAGTTTGGCTCCTGCTGACAATGTATTTCCTGGCAGCAAAAATCCTCTCAATGTAGTCTTAGAATAATGCTTTTGCTTAACTTTCTATAATGTTGTGATTGTAGACCATACTGACTATATAATAGAGAACTATGTTGGGATTAATGTGTATTACTCACAAATGGCTTATGAGTATGTTGAAGAAGAAATTGCTTACACTGCGATTGATGCATTAGGTATAAGTTTTATTAACCAAAATTGAATATAAGTATGAGAATAATAAATTCAGTATTATAAACATTTTTCTTTGCATTCAGTATAACTACAGAATTGATTATTTTAGTTTTGATAATTTCTTTTTTCTTAAAAATTTTGATTATTAGTATATTATGAAAATAATTATATTGACATGCAGGCTACATTTATTGATAACAAATTAGTAATTTTGCTTATAGAAATAGTATGAAACAAACAAAAATTCTTTGTAATTTTGTTCATTAAGATGAAGAGTTTACAGCATCATTTGTAAGCTTTGTATAATTTTATTCTGTAAAACATGCTATATTCTTATATTTTATAGTCTAAAAGAATGTGACATTGGGATATTTTTGAAGTACATAAATATGTTAGTATAAACATGTGAATTACATATATAACAGTTAACACACTGCTAGCTATTTACAAAGACATGTAATTATTGAATAATTAAGTAAACTTGTTTCAAAAATGATATTTTAACCTGTTGTAGCGAGTCTAGGAGGGACATTAGGGGTGTGCTTAGGAGCCAGCCTAATAACCATTATAGAATTTCTGGAATTTGCAGTAGTAAAACTTGTCTGCAAGATGACAAGGTGTATGAAGAAACAAGTAAAGCCCACTGGAGTCAGTTATAACAACTGGGTTAACAACAAGCAATAGGTGGTGCGCTTTAATCTTGGCAAGCTGGCCATATTTGTGATGTCAGGAAAAAACAGCTGGTAAATATTGCTTTTGTGTTGTTAACAAAAGCACTCAAGTCATGTTACCAACATTGTGAGAGGCACAGTCCTTGACCCAATTAATAACTTTTATCATCAAAGGTCCTGACAAGGATTGGTATTTATAAACATCTATTTACTGTTTACCTGATTTATATTTCAATTATTTCAACTAAACTCACCAAGGATATTTGTATTTATTGTATTTCTCTGTGTCTATAATAATTATCACTAGACTCTTTCGTGCTTAAAATTGCATATGAAAATTGTTGTTAATTATTAAGTTTTATGTCTTGTGTTATGTATTACTAAAATTAAAGCTTCACTTTTTTTGTACCAGATAAAATATACTTTTGTGTTTTTTATAAATCTATATGAAATAATAATAATATGAAGCCCGGAAATCTACAATTAAAAAATAAACTAGTTGCATTTAAAAAAACTCTGTTTCTCACATTATACAAAACACACTCGAAATTATTATGGTATGTATTATACTAGTAAATTTACTTGTATATTATTATGATGCCTAGAAATATAGCTTATTTAGGTGAGTATATCATTATATTTATAATTTTAAAAATTAAGGTAATTAAAAACTAATAATAATTGTTGAATGATTGACACCAATTATAGCTAATTATTTATGCTATCATGCAGTAAGAGCAATAAGAATGACTATTCCAGTAGCATGCATGTATAGGCTACATTTACATAGGTCAAGTTACTCAAGTCTGTGTCAGCATATTACATAACAACTTTAAAGACATAAGCTCATAAGTAGCATGTGTGGTATCTATCAATTTGCAAAGCTAATTACCAAAATGATCAGCATATAATATAATACTTACCAATTGTTTCTCTCAAGAGAAGACAACTCCTTACCAAACTCTAGTATTTCATTTCATTGAAGTATTTTGTACATTTTGGTGGTAAATTTGAAACTGTTCTGCTAAGAACTTTCTTCATTGCTACATAATATATTTTTTAATCAAAATGCACAATAGCTGGGTATGATATTATAGTTTGCTGACCACAAGCACATTAAGGGATGACCTAGCATATCATATGGCCTTTATAGCATGCGTATGCTTTAGAACTCTCAAAATCATTAATTACCATATATATTATAGCTAAATACTATATTATAATATATAGTAATAGACAAATTGAAATTTAAAAATGAAAAGAATCATTTTGCTTTATAACTATAAAATTAAAAAAAAATAAGATTGCACTAGTTAACTGCAGATTAGTGGATATTAGGAGCATGTCATTTTTAAAGATTAATATTGTTGGATGATGGAATGCCTGAATTAGGCTATAATATTAATAGACGTAGAAGTTCTTGGTTAATACTTGCAACTTTTACTAAAATAGAAAAAATGTTCAGAAATATTTTGTTTGTCAAAAGCGAATAATAGTAACTATATACTGTATATATATTATTATTCTATTTTTCTCAAAACTTGATTTACTAAAATATTATAATAATATTTGGCTTACTATTTTCACACTTGAAGTAAATATAAGCTTAAGAGTTGTCCTAACTTCACAAAGTAGTTTTGAGGCGGTAATCCAGGAATTGCACGTCTACAGTCTACCTCCGGACAGATTGAAGACCACCCCAAATTCCTAAAAATACATTTTAGCAGTGTCAAGGACTAGAATGTTAGTCGAGATGAACACAGAATTTCAAAATTGTCCTCAAGCTCTTAAAACTAAAAGATCTATTCATAATATCGACTACTGATACTAAGAGTAATAGTTAAAACTTGGTTGGTAATTTATTTGTAAAACTTTATATAAATGTGTTATTCAATATAATAGCAGGGATTCATTGAGGTGCAAACTGAAGTAGGGTTAGTTTGAAACCGGGACACCTGGTCCTGCGTCGCCTGTGATTTGTCATACTGATACTCATACTCATACTGATACTGATACTCAATCTCATCATAGTCATACTGATAATCATAGTCATACTGATGATAATAATGATACTGATGATAATAATGATAATATAATCATAATGATGAATATTATTAATCATTATATTTATAATTTATTATTAATATTATAATTATTATGATAAGGATATTATTTATTAATCATTACATTTAATAATAATATGAATAATAAAAATTATTTATAATTATATATTTATTGTTGTTAATATCTAGTGTTAATACTAAGTCTAATAGTGATAGTATTACTGTTACTATTACGTATTACTATAGCTATAAGCATAAATATTACATTGGTATTAGACAGAGACTTAGTATAACTATAACTATAAGTATTACTCATACTACAATACAGATATTGATATTGATGCTCATACTGATGGTATCGTTATCTGTATTACTGGGATGCTAGTAACTATGTTTATTGTGAATTTGTATTTTAATTTCATTCTTGAACTTAATGCTGCTGACAGTAACATCATGGCTTTTACAATGATAATCAACATAATAACACTAACTGCTGCCTAAATTTTTAATTTTAGTATTAATATTACCATTAGTAATGCCTATAAACCATTAAAATTAATTTGATTCTAATATTAAATCAAATCATTTAGCAAAGGACAATTTAAATTTAATGTTCATATTTAATTATTTATTTTTTCTGTCATTCACAAAACACCCATTTCATTATGATACTACACTTAGAAGTCATATTGATGTTGCAGTGTCACTGCACTAGCTGACAACTAAGTAGTCTTGAGCTTTCACATCAGTATTAGAAGTTCTTTTAATTATTTCTATAAGTTTACTTGTTGGAATTTCAATATCATTGTATTTTGAAGATATAAGTTCTGTTATTTCGTTTGGATTTGATTGTTTTAAACCATTTATAGCTATAAAGTTGCCAGCATAGTACTGGCGTACTTTAATATTTAGTTTTATTTCAGGTTAATAAATTTCATTGAGCCACTCTCAATGAACTCAATTGAAAGACAAAAGATTGTCTTCGGGTTAAGGTAAAAGTATAACTCGAAACCGTCAAGCCATCACAGTGGTAGCCTGCTAATTATAAAAAACCTGAGATAAAAAGGAAATATGACGACTCCTAATCATAATGGTTAGTTTCTCAAACTACTCCAACTATTATTTTTGCTTCAAGTTTGCGGCTTTGTGTCAATTGCGATTTGTGACTCATTTTAGTAATAAGTTGAATTCTATTCATCTTGTGGTGCTGATTTTAAATAGTAAACTTAATTGTTACTGTAAATATAATTGCCGGCTTTTTAATTAGTGTATATTTTCATAAATAATAATAATTTTGATTCTAATAATGATGCTCTGCAGAGTCCTAATAAATGCTATTTTTATTTTTGCATTGTCATATTTTGTTAATATATATTGAACATTTTAACATAAACTGAGCGTTTTAAGTACATAAAATTTAAACATTTACATCCTACTCATTGTAGATCAACTCCTTTTTTGAGATTTGATAATAAATGTGGTTTTGTTACTCAAAGTTCTGTTTTCAAATATTGCCAATGCCCCGCTGCTTTATTATCATATTTGTAAATCAATTGAATAGTTAATGATACTGATTTGAACTAATAGTTTTATAAGCAGCTCTGAGTTTTGGGTGACTGAATGCAGTAGTTTAGGGTTCTCAAATTTGGATTTAGTTCCCCCACTCTACACTTGAGATCCTCAAGCTACTGCACTTTGTCGACCCCAACTCAGAGCTGCTTGTAGATTAGTTTGGACTTAACAGTGTAATGTAGTTAGCTGTGTAACCTTTACATTGTTTTTCAGGGTCATATAATGACCCTCCACCTTCCTATGACAGTCTCTTCAAGAATGTGGCCACAAAACGGGCAGAAGGTGCCGGAGTTCTCGTCTGTACGAGGGAAGTAACGAAGGCATACCAGTCTAAAATGCCCGGCATTGTCAATTTGGTGCTCTGTGGCATTTGTGGCTCTTTAGTTGGGTTTGCTATACCTTTATTGGAGCTTGTCATAGGTTGGTTGAAAACTAGCTAACCAATAGCTTGTGTGTTTGTATCCATCTGACTTCTAAATTAACTAAAAGCACATTTTAGGTTAGTTATACTTTTGATTTAACTTCATCTAGTACATTGCCAATGGCTAGTTGCTTCCCATTTTATATAAGCTACACAACTAATAAAATGTACTGTTTTTTGAATACTATTAGAAGTTTATGCTACATAATACATATTTATTTAAAAGGATTAAGTTGCTGGTATAACAACTTTATTATTTACAACTTTTAGTATTGCTATAAATTATGATTGCTCTGTACTCTAAATTGCTAATGATAATTGTAAAGTTGTATTTCAGGTAAATGCTAGTTTTTAGATAGATTAGTTTGTGTTATTTTCAGTTTTAATAGGCTGAAGCTAATTATCTTCAAATCTTGCTGTCACTTTTTGGTGTGATTACAGTAGCCTACTCTGTAACCGCTACCTCATTGTTATCCAAATCATTAAACATAAATTTATAGCTAAAAGCTTTTATTACTATTGAGTGTAAATATAACTCACTCGAATTTACTTTGTCTATAATTGCTGTAGGTTCGCTCTACTTTGAGCTCTGCCCTGCTGAAGATCGTCTTCCTTTGTTTCTAGTTGTGAGTGGAGTGATTGGCATGGTAACCACTGCTTGCTGTTGTGGACTCATGATCAGCTTCGGTGAGTATAATATAAGTACTTACATTATAAACTATAGTTATAATATCATATATTTACGAATTATTTTTAATTAATAGTCATTATGCCTTATTAGGAAGTAATAGTAGTAGTAGCAGCAGCAGTAGTAGCAGTAGCAGCAGCAGTAGTAGTAAAGTCTTCTAGTTTATATAATAAGCGGACCATTTCAGAGTGAATAAGTATTCAAAAATTGGTACTTATAAAAAATATTTTGATATACTTTGAAGGAGAAATTTACAGCAGCAACCATTTGTTTCAAAAGCTTGCAAAATCTAGTAGATGCATTCAAAAGTGTTAGTGAAATATAAAATAGAGTAATCAATGATTATAGGTTATTGCGAAGTAGGGGTTTGGAAAATTGCCGGCTAAATTAACATAGCTGAACATCCTTCAATATGAATATAATAGAGGAGTATGGACATGTACGTAGTCTTGATTTATAATAACCTGGTGGTCTGCATAGCTTACTTCTTAGAATGTGCTGATTCAAGTAACACGGTCATAATATGTTGATGCTTTCAAGTGCATCCACAGTTCAAAGGAAGCTGGTAGTAGAATATATGGCTAAAGTATTTGTCTCACCATTACCAACAGTGAAGTTGGCAGATGAAGAATCTTGGTGTCTAGCTCTGTATATTGAGGTTTTTAGTTTGATTGGATAAAATAGAAATATTCCATCTGACTGAATTGATTTTTACTTTTAACACAAGTTCATGATTTATTTAGGAGGCGTGAATAAATTGATCTCATATTTTGGTAGATTTGTTGAAATTAAAGGCTATCTCTATGTTTATACTTACAGTAATTAACAGCTGAAGCTCAAAATTGAATTTTGTTTAAAATTTACAACTGTTGGTTTTGAAAACATAACAAATAAAGTTCAAGTCTTTTTTACACTGTAGGTAATAGCATGTTGGGATACAAAAAGAATTTTGCTGCTTTTTTGTACAGTTGGAATCAGCTAGGAAAGAAAATTTTTGAAAGTTCATTTGGATTGGTGCTGAGCAGTTTTAGTTTAGGGATGGCTTTTCAGTCTCTAAAATATTTTTCCTGAAAAAGATTAGTTAGATTCTGTGGTCTATACCTTCATCTTGTTAGGTAGTAGAGCAGGTACTATGAAACTCAAGTATTTATAGTTGAGTAGAATTTCCCACCCATGTGTTCATTTCAGGGAGTGGGATAAGCATTGTTAACCGATTTGATCTAAAATATTGTTATAGCTAGATGTGTATTTGGTAAATAATCGCCCTTTGGAATCTATTCACTGCATCTTGCTGTATCCACCAGCATTTTTTGGTGTCTGTGAAATGTCATGCTTACATAGAGTCATACTAATACTATATCTATTGCATGTAAGCTGTTTAGAGTGACTAGTGTACATTTTATACTACTCAATACTTACAGCTGTTATATCATAACTTGTTTGTATTGATTGCTCCTACTCAAGCCATCTCTACTGAGCTTTCACTGCCTAGATCAATATGAATATCTTCAACATGTATTCCCATCCACTCACTAATTAATATCTATTTATGAATGTACTGTGGACTAGTTCATAGTGAAAGCATTTGTATTATAGATGTTTCAGTTTTTTAATTTGCGTAGCAATCTGCTAAAGTTTCTCAAAAATTCCTTTTAGGTTTATTTGGTGATTTTAAACTGGTTTTGCAATAATTTGATATGCATCTTATGCTGCTTTAACAATGCATTGTTGAAGTATTATTACATAATCTTGCGCCTAGTAAAACAAACTTATCTTCAAGTTGTTCACATCTAGCAATCTGACTATTTCTTTAGCAGGTTTTTTATTTTTATATTGAAAAAATCTTGTTTTCAGTGAAATGGTTAAAAACCTAATCTGTCATAATAGAATGATACATATTTTTAACAAAGTTCCACTTTCATTGTTTTACATGCAGATAACCAATTAAAAAGTTAAACGTTTTATGCATCTTTAATTTATATTTTGAGGAAATTAATTTCCTAAACCCCATATCATTCCATATGCATGGAATGCCATGTTGTGCAATTCTTCCCAATTTTTAGTCACACATTATTTGCCTATTTGAAGGCCAATGTAATTTAAAAATCAGTGCAAATATTCAAATCAAGTGCTTTAAAAGTTTGTATTCTAATTATGCAATGTTATTATAGACAAATGGTCAGTAATAAGCGCAAAATTTAATTGATGGGCTTGCTATTTTAATCATGTAACAGTGGCACAAGTTAGGCTGCTAGATGAAAAGGGCACTGTAGCATGGAACTACATAAAGTTTTGTTTTAATAGACAATTGCTGTAAATGAGTTTTATAATAATATGTTAGAAGTTGTCTTGTTTTTGCATAAATTCATTAGTAAAGCAACTGAATTACTAAACTATAATCTGAAAATATGTTTCAAGGCAGTTGAATAATATAGAAACTGCTTAAGAATATTAATAATTCGTAACTAACAATTTTTTACAAAGCTTTCTCATTGATCACTTATTTTATTATACAAGTGAAAACATGTCAAAAATATTGTTGCTTGTAGTTTTATGTGTTTTATATGAGAAAAAATTTTCTAAGTATGTTTTTGAAAATAAAATTAACGAACAGCTGCGCTTTTCTGGTTTTGAAGAGATAGCCTACAGTTTACTCTGTCTATCACTATTTGTGAATTATTGGAGTGAATAACTATATAATATATACTATCTTTCAAAGTTGCAGTCATACTTGTCACGAGTCCTTATTTAGTTTCCCTTTATGTAGTTTCAGAACTTTGTAAGAAAGGCATAACCTGAGCTCTGTAACTTATAATCTTTAAGATTGCATGCCTCTATAACAATCATTGTAATTTATAAGTATCTAAAACATATAAAATGTATAAATTGCTAATAAAAATAATATATAAAGAATAAGACGTAAGATATTTGTGATGCAGCATAATGTAATATTTTCACTGTAGGCAGACATGAGGATGACGAAGAAGTTACAGGAAAGGAGACTTGTGCCACTTGCTGGTGTACCCTGTTTACTATTTTCCTCTTTGTATGGCTGATATGTGGTAGGTGTAATAACTCCATATCTGATGATCTACACGTTTATTAGTAATATAATAAAACAATTAAATTATAGTCAAATTCTATTTACCAAAAAGCAGTATTTTTTCTAGCTTTTCTTTCCATGTGTTTGTATCATTTGTCTATACTAATGTTTGTTTACATCATTTGCATGTGGGATTTTTGCGTATATCGTCAGTCATTATAATTTTGTATACCCTTAACAGTGCATTGGTAACTATAATTACTACAATGTCATGACACCAATCTGCCAAACGTTTATGTTTATTGATATGTTTTAGGCAGCACCTGGGCATTCAGAATGAAGGAATGTAATGAGGCCAATACCTTACCTGTAGTTGGTCCAACACACGACTGCTTTACTAAGAATGTCAGCCATGTTGGTGACAGTCACTACTGTAAGGCCTTGTTGTTTAACTTTGTTTACTTTGAAACTATAGCTAAATGGGTCAGCTTTGGATTGGTGCCATTTGTACTTTTTATCCTTGCCGGGTTTGTGGTGTGTGGATGCATGTGTGTGAAAGAAGCTACTGCTGGTAGTGCAGCTGGGAGAAACGATACTTGCTCTAGCAGAGTGTAGGTTACACCAGCTTTCTCTATTTTGTCACTTTTGAATTATGGTACTTAGTTTTTATACGGTTTACTGTTTTTGAAGAAATTGTCTTCTTCCAGCTGTTATTTTTATGCCAAAATCTCTCGTCTTGTCTATTTAATTTATAGAACTAAACTTCTGTGTAAAATGAATAGGTGTTTTATATGGCTATTTTGTTCCTAATTCTGCAGAATGTATTTTTCTGATCTGTATTTTTCGTTAGTTTATATCTATATCTCCTTTTGTCTCACAACATTTCTACCTCCAGTTGCTGTGTTCAAACAACTTGGAAAGATAATACTCATTACTTTGGTATCTAATAAAGTATAGAATTTATACAATATAGCTAAAAAAAATATTTTTTTGTTACACTCCTGAAGACATGGTATGATATTGCCGCTCTTGTTTTTCATGCTCGATCAAAACGATATTCTGCAATTTTGCACCTAATTGTATCACAGACTTGAAATCTCATGCTTCTAACCAGCAATAATTATAAAAAAATCATAGCTGTTGATATTTTGGAGATTAGGCTAGACTGTAGTTATGACTTCATATTGAATGCAAGGCATTATGAGCAAGTTCTTGTCGTGGTTTGGCATCCGCAGCTGACATGCAATAGCTGCCATTTTTATCTGGTTGAGAATAAAATAAAAAATACTATGCTACATCTTTTATTAATGCTGGTTTATTTAAATAGAAAAGTTACACTTCATTATTTTGATCAAGTTGGCTTATAATATGCATATAGTAGGCTAAGCTATGAAATAGGTGCACAAGAAAACGTCAAATATTATAAATATTTCAATATGTTATATCATATTATATTATTTACAGTATTTATAACTTTATTAAAAATAGAAATTCAACAGCAGTAATGCATCAATATATAAATTGTGAGAAGAATAGCATATGCATTTCTACTACTATAACATTAAAATAATCATGAATATTATATTGGTTATAAATGTAGTTTCAGCATTATATAGAATATTCAGAAAATTGCTTTGAAGCTTTTATAAAAGATTGTTTGCTTATCTGCGTTTTCTAAATCTAATTACAATTAAGTCACTTACAAACTCAAAAAATTCAAATATAGTCAAAATCGTCCATCCAATCCACAGACCGAAAGCACCACCTAAAACAGTGAGCATAGGGTAGTTTATTATCTATATATAGTGACAATAGTATTGGTTATTGTATTTGAATAAATATATATAATTAAATATAACTATATTATATAATTATAAATGGTAACTTCAGCAGTACACAGTAAGATGAAATACAACTCATACAATTATATAACTAAGCACAAATTGATACGCCAAAAACCATGTATTTCAAATGTATTTTATTTACATGTTATAACTTTACATTACAGTAATTGCATTATCGGTTTACATTGAAAGCGTCCAGTGATTATCTGCCTTTTAATATAGCGATTATTAAATTTAACAAATGATCAAATTAGTGTGCCTATATACACTGTTTCACTTACAGTGTAATATAACAGCTTACTTTACATTGTAGCCACTGTTATAAAACTAACTGATGCGTATGTATCAATGCTTATCATTATTATTCAAATTTAATCAAAGCAATATAATATTTAAAGCTACTGTACATTATTTGTATATATGGGCACTAAATTGATTATAATAATATAGCATCTTTTTAATCTATAAAAGTAATATTTAATAAATGTCATTTTATCATAATTTATACATTTTTGCTCACAGTTTGTTGTATAAAATATTTTGTTGCAGTACTTATTCAGAAAAAATAATTTAGCTTATATAATTGCTGGTTCTATAAGATTTAAAGTCTGTTTATAATTTGAAGCAACGTAATGCTCATAATTTTCAAATTAACTATGATGATGATTTATTAATACTAGTGCATTAGAGTCAATCTAGCATAAATTCATTTCAATTATATGAAAAAGCAATATCCACATGTATGTGTAATAATGTGACTAAGAAAATTTAAAACTATTAGTGGATTTTTTTGGTTCAATACAAAATAGAACACAGTGCTGTACTAGTTAGTGCAGCTGTTGCGATAAAGAATAAGCCTACCAATCTCAGACACAAATTCAAATGTGCTAATAGAAGGTCTTTCAGTGACGAAGGTTGTAGTCAGGCTTTCATATAGAATTTCTACACTAAGGAAGTTCTCCTTCAAAATCTCATCACTAATTGTCTGGTTTATCTGGTCAAAGAGAAACAGCTGTGTCATAAGACGTTGATTTTGCTCTAGTTCTGATTCTATCCTGCCCTATCAAAACAATATAAAGAAGTGTGTCACCTAATTAATATAGTCTTATAGCAACTTTACATTACTTAGTTTCTTCTAACTCGAAGGTGGTAGAATAATACTCACTATGTACATATCCGCTGGCCATGGTACAGAGGCTAATCTGGTATCGTACTTTGTTTCACTGTAGAAAAATTTAAAAGTGATTTTAAAATCTCATGTTGATTAAAGTTCAAAGGTTTTTTTAATCTATAGATGATATTTCGTTATTTCAAAATACTCGCAACAATTTACTGAATTTATTCAACAACTACTGCATGGTGGCGGTGGCTAAAACATCTAAAGATGTTGGCCTTCAAAATATTTGACAAGTGTTATTTTAATCAATATATTGACACTTACTTGCAAGTGTCCCAACAGTGTTGGCATGATAAAGAACCATTATCATAACGCTCCCATATTGTCTTCCAGCAAGCTATATAATAACAATGTGTATATTATACCAGTAACCAGTCACTAGGCATGAACTATGTTTCGCTTGGCATTATATTAATTTTTCTAAAAAGTTTGTACAATGAAAGTGTAATTTGTTTATCCAAATAATAATTACATTATATTTTAGCACCCACATGAATATATAAAAAGTTTACATTTTTTTCTCAAATTGCCAGTATTTTTTGCATTTAAAATAAATATAAAATCATTTACATGTACATGTTATAATATTAGAATTGTGTATATATTACTCGTATATAATTTAATTAGTGAACTTACTATTATTGTAGAAAAGTGGTAAACACTTACTATCATTGTCCACACATGCACCAATACTTTCCTTCTGACAGGTTGTCCAGTTACTCAGACCAGATCCTCTGTCTTCTGGTAAAGATCTCCAGGGTTGAGTGAAGTTAGACAAGTCATACTTGACAACTTTCAGGTGACAGCAACACTTGGTTATTATCTGTTGAGTGCAATGAGGTGAAGTTACAGTCAATAAATGGGTTTTATTTGTCGCATGATGAAACAAAACATTTTTTATGCTTGACTTAATTTTAAAAATATTGGCCAACAAAAACACATATATAATTTGGAAATTAATGCGCTAATGGTTTCAAAACTTGTGTACCCAAATCTTTTTACTATAATATATTCACGTTTATAAAGATCATACACAAAGTATTTTACCTCTTTTTGTAGACAAGTATTATCACAGTGTTGTTTAGTATATTTTCCTGTGTAAAATGTGGCAGGTTTGTAGTCCTCTGGGTTGAAGCAGTTGCCATAAACCCCTCCTTTTCTTACAAACTTGGTCTACAATAACCTTATATTAAATTTCTGCAAAAGCATCATAGCTTGTAACATCCAACTTCATCAAAATAATATTTAAGTAGTACAAGTCTCTATTTTCAAGGTTAACCATATATGGTCACATTTGGTCACCTTTTCTTTCACCACTGTGGTCCTGCTCAGGTGGCGGGCTAACCATATGTATATATAGCTGATTATATATTAAGTTTAACTCATAGCTTACAACAATGTTGATCAGGTCTGTATCACATTCCTTTTATTGATATTACGTTTAGCCATCAATGCTACCAGTTGTCATAGTGAAAGGGCAATACCTATAGTCTGAACCTTTGACATGTCATCTCTCATATCACAAAATATCATGAGGGTGCATGCATAAAGATAAAGGCTAAATACTTTGATAATTTATCTGTTGCGTTTATCCAATAAAGCTCAAAGCTATTACATTTAAATATATTCCAAGATTTAAAGTAATCAGTTTTATTTTCATATTTCTAATATAGTATTCATACCTAAAAATTATTATCTACAAGATTAGGCATTTGCTGCAGCATCTTTAAGACCGGTTTTAGAGAATGTGTGTAGAATAATGTTTTTCCCATGGTTTATAATTCTTACACATTAAAATTGTGAAAACAATTTTATCAACTAACATAAGTTTTACATGCATGAGTATACTTTAAATACAAAGCTAACTTTTAATAAATAATTACATATAATATCGTTGTAGTGCTTGAGCAACTATTGTTAGAACCAAACTACACTAACCAAATCTGCTGTAAAATAGTTGCAAAATTATTTTCATCAAATAGATATACAAATCTTCATGTCACTAAAATTCAATTTGTAATAAACAACTATAAAAATATGTGACTGCATTTATATTGCTTAAGTTTAAGTTATGTAGAAAGCAAATTAGTTTTTTTATACTTGTGATTTGAACAGCAGCTGCTAAATTAAGTTGTGGTTGATTACCTTAGTTACTGTGAGCCTGTTCAGTGTGCCGGGTGCTACTACTATACCCCCTTCCTGAGGTGTAGGTTCTATGTTTTTATCATGGATCTTAACAATTGCTCCGACCCATTCCGTTGGTCGAAACCTAAATGTATCATATGCATAGTGTTCTATGTTCAGCCACAACTCTAAACCTAAAAATATAATAGATTATTTAAAGTTTTCACATCATAAACATTGTTATTATGTCATTGTGATTAATATTAATAGTAAATCTCTAGTTACAATTTGATTATGTCTTAAAAAAACTTAACAAATTTTATTTCCTAGAACTATGACTTGTTACAACATCAATTGAAGGTAATACAATAAGCTTTAAAGATTTTATTATACTGTAAAATGAAGGGAAATTGCTGTTCTGTAGGACATATTGCTTAATGAAACAGTTTACACCTGCAGCAGGAAGATGGTATGATGCAATCTGTTATTTATAGGCATTACTGTTTATAAAATTTTATTTAAATACTAGGCATCAAATATCTAAATAGAAGAAATAGTAACATTTTAATTTTAATATTGAAAACCACGGTTGCGTATTTGATGATATATGAGCCAAATAGACTATAAGACTAAATGGCAAAGAAAAGTTGTACCAGTGATTTAATAATAAGTTGTTGCTAAAAATTAATTAATTTATGTTTTAATTTGAATTGTTAAAAGTTGCATTTAAATGATCTTGTGTAAAATACTAACAAGACTTGGGACAAGAGTACAGCAGACTTACCATACCCAGGCATTGCTCGTCTGGTTTTTCTGGTGCCATTCATATTGAAAGTGTAGCAATTTCCATATCGTGCATTCATGGTCAGAATAAAATCCTTCTCAATGTCCACAAAGTGGTTGTCAAATATTGCCTTTTCTATCAGATCTTCCTTTTGGTGACCATTATTAGAGTCATTCATTGTAACTGCATGCATACAATATTTTTAAACAATTTTAATTAATATAGTTGGTATATTAAACTTTGAAATCATAAAATATTACGTTCAAGCGTAAATTTACTAAGTATTGTAGAATATACTATAATTTGTAGATTTTCAATTAATGGCAGTTACGCATGTTATTACATAAAATAAATTTTACTTTGATCTGCCTTATTTTTCTGTTGCATGCATCCTATCAAAGTCGTTTTATCTTATGTGCTATGCTGTTTGTTTTTTTACTTTTAGATGACTTTTGCAGTCATTGAGACAACACTTGTAGAGCTATATGCTAACAACTGTTACCTACACTATTTCATGTGTAATCCTTTACTTTGCAGCAAAAACATTTGTTTTTGCTGCAAAGTAAAAACTCATTCGGGCTTATTGGATTCATGAATTTATTTTTGATATCACACACGCACTTGGATTGAAAATTAGAATCCAAAGTAGCTGGTTCATCACAAAAGTGATTTAACTGATGCCTCATTATAATAGGTAGGGGTAACGGGGGCACAACGGGCCGGATTTTGCATTTGTTGCTCTCATTTGTCTGTTTTTAAAGTTACTAGTTCAATAATCTCTAGTCTTAATGCTGCATCTGTTGTCTATTACAGGTATCAGTTTGTTGTTTCTATCTCTCTCACAACTTTCAGAATAATGAAATGTTCACGACAAAAAAATCGGCCCATTGTGCCCCGGTACCGGGGTACAATGGGACACAACAAATATATTGAAATTTTGCGTATATTTTGTTACATCTGATCTTTATTTATTTAATATTACAAATAAAGAAAGATACTCTTCCAGATCTAAAGCAAAATTCATGTTATAGCTGTACAGTTTGTGTTACTACGGTTAGCAGAGGAAGGCAAAATCAAACGCAAGTCATTCGGTTCTGCAGTGCCATTATCATTACTGTTTAGAACTAAAAATGTTCTGTTATTTTCACTTCAGAGCAATGTTTATCAAAAAAAAACTTTAGTAACGTGTACTACAAAAATCCGAGTAGACTTTTTTCTATGAACTGTAGCTAAGGTGCATGCATGACTGAGGTTTGTGACTGGAGTACGGAGGGGAGAGGGGGAGCAAATGAGCAAATCACAATTTATTTTAGTCAAATACATGTATATTTCCTCAATGGTGTAATATATAATGATTATCATGACTATCTACTAGTAGCAACAGCAGAGTGTTTTGTATTATGTATAAAATTGCAAAGCTTTAACCTCACCAGATGTATATATTAGGGGAGCTTCAACTTGCAGTTTTGTAGTCTTACCATGATGTCTTTGATATTTTACAAAAAGGTCAGAAATGGCTATATCTATAGATTTTAGTAACAGTTCAACCGACTTTTTAGGCAAACAAACTAATAACAGTGATCAGGGTGCAATAATCAGGTGGCCCATTGTGCCCCGGTCAGCGTGGCCCATTGTGCCCCGTGTGGCCAAATTGCAAATAAATGTGCCTCAAGGAAAATTTATTTCAGTGTTTGCTGTTATACTAGTTAAGCATTGTAGAGACAAGCAATGGCAACAATATTAGTAAAATCTAGGCTTCTTGCCTTTGAGTGTAAAAAGTTATGAGGCTTTAACGACGTCCTAAAAAATTTACAAAAAGTAGGTAAAAACAGTTTTTTACTCGCCTTTTCAACACGTATGTTCCGCAAGTGTTGAAACTACAAAGGCTGAATAATTATGTCAATATCTTTTTATGAAAAAAGAATCACAACTCTAAGTTAATAAGTTCTCTCACAATTTGGCCGGCTTTTTGTACCCCTATGACCATTGTGCCCCCGTTACTCCTATTCTATAAGTGAAAATTACTAAGTAGTAATTTTGTATATGTGACAACTGAAAGCTCTTTTGTATAATTATTTTTCTATCACTATAGTTCATAACAAATTTAATTGCTATGCTTACATAATAACTTTGTCTTTATAGTTTAAGAAAAATGATATAAGTTAAGAAATTTTTTTAATAAACTATACTTAGTAAGTTATTTATTAAAAACATAATTGGAACTTACGATAATCTGCTACTTCATCAAATTGCTCAGCAAACGCTCCAGGAATGTCAAACTCAGGCCCAAAAGGAATATCTTTAACCATATTATTGTTG
Organism: Bugula neritina; assembly: GCA_964035545.1. Lineage (NCBI taxonomy): Eukaryota > Metazoa > Bryozoa > Gymnolaemata > Cheilostomatida > Bugulidae > Bugula > Bugula neritina. The sequence goes on along the minus strand of OZ037766.1, from coordinate 24,865,791 downwards.
CACACAGTTACAGCTAGAAAATAAGGAATCAAAGGTAGTTTATGAATATGCAGATATATAATATAATTGCAATACTGTTATAATTTTGTCAATTATAACATTTAGGGTGGAGTCTGTGTGTGCAACTATGAACTTCACAGAAGATGCGGGATAAAAGATTATATTTAATTAGATATATAATCAAGCAACATAAAAATACAATTAACTTCCACAATATATTCATGAGTCTGCTTAACCAACTGCCTCTATTCGTATCTACTCTGAACTGCCTAACTATATAAAACTGTCCGGAAACATTCCGCTCCGCAGGGGGTAATCACGTGCTTCTGTATGATTGGTTAAAAAATACACGTGCATTGTTAGTACGCTCCACTGACCACCACACCGCCTCCTTTAGCAGGGAGCCTACTTCCTGCTAACGAGAGTGGGAGGGGGAAGTGTATTATAAAAAAACGTGGATATTTATATATAAAAAAACAGGGTAAAATTTACAAAATATTTAAATCTAAGAATTCGTACATACACACAAAAAAGGTAACATTTAAATAGACACATAATATATATATAAAAGAGCCATAGGTGATTGTCTGTCTTTCACCATATATACACAGTTATACTCCGATATAACTATTGAGCACCAAATTGCAGAAGGGACGAGATAGAGCACACTGAGCAGAGAGTCCTCACGTTAGGGACACAACATTAATCCTTGGTGGCCCGTTTGAGTCAAGCTATTGACTCCTTGAGCGCATGCAGGTCACCTGCTGCCTCCTTTACTCTGAGCGCGAGCCGATGTACTTCCTGTTTGAGTTCACTGGTCCGGAACTCTACTTTTCGCAGGTTACAAGCCAGGGCTAAAGAGCATGCAGGGGAAGAATGTGGCCACCGTCTCTTACGGTCTGTAGGAGGAGAAGAGGAAGGTTTGTAAGGTTTGGTCTCGATACGTTGTAGTAGGACACGAGGAATAGGTTGAGGAGAGAGGATGGGCTTGGGGTTTGGGGTTTGGGGTATGGGGTTTGGGGTTTGTGTAAGACGCTCTAGCCAAGCAGGGTCCGAGATGAAGAGTCGTATTAGGGCGAAGAACTTTGGGTAGGAGGCCTCGTCTACATTGTAGGGATTCCCCGGGAAGAAATTCATTGTCCGTTGGTGACGGAGTATATAGTCCCTGTGGTAGCTGAACTCTCCACAGAGACAGAAGATGGTGACAAAGTGCTGTGGAAGATGTACCTGCAGCCTGCGGTCAGTAGTGAAGTGTTGTTGGCAGAGGCAACAAACAGTATTGTCTTCATCACCCCGATATTTACGGATTTCATTCTCCGTTGCCGGCGTCGTCCAGCAGGACTTAGTTTTTAATGCATGTAGTAGTTTGCGGCTAGATGTAGCAGGTGGTGAGGGTTCTGGATCCCACGCCATTTCTAGAGATGGCATCTCTTGAGAAGTGGGGGAACGAGTGTCGTCTAAAAGAGTAGAATCATTGTTAGATCGAGATTGATCTTTACAACACAATTCTAGTGACGGTCGACTGTTACTAGTCTGAGGGTCAAAAATTCCTTTATAAGGCACTCGAGAGACCATGTTTCTATGTGTAGACTGACTAAGAATCATAGTGTCTATTTCTAGATCTAAGAGATCGTCGGCCAATACTATGTCCTCGTTGTCATTCACATTAGACATGGTCTCTAGTAATTCTGACTCAATCAGATTGATTAGTTCAGAATTAACTGGTAGCAGACCTGTCTCCATGGATAGGAATACAAGACTTAGGCAGGCTTACCTTGGAACTTGCTATTTAGAGACATACTCAACGTTCAGGTATCTATGTATGAGCTTGGAGAACACGCCTGCCTTTGGCGATGTAAGCGTAGGAAAAGGCCAGGCAGCGTGCTTGCTGTACGTGACCGTAACTCTTTACCTCGGGCGCATTAATTTCGCCCACTACTCCGCCTTAGTAAAAGTTGATATTTGCGTAGGGCTCACTGCTCCACAGTTTGCCGATGGTTTTCCCGTACTGCTCCCCGCTAGACTTTTATACGTGCCGCTTTGAACGCAGTCACATTCAAAATCTTTCAAATACGCTGGGGGTTGTTTAGTACGCTGTCTTCGTTCCAGAGAGGGTGGTGCACTCACCGGTGGACTATGAAGTTCCACTGGCGGCGCTACCGGTTCCCGAGTAGCTGTTTCTTATCCGTTCTTTCCGGATGGAGCCCCTCCCTCCGTGGGGGTTTGCACTTCCGGACCTGGCTTGGGTTCCGGAAGTGATGGCGTCAGACCTGGCGCTTGAGGCGGCGGACGCACTTCTGTTGGCGAAAGCGGTCGCTCGTCTTTTGCCAAGTCCTCCTCTTGCGGAATGGCCACCTCATACTCGGGTCCATGCCGCCGTCGCCTGCGGGTTGTTATCTGTCTTCTTGGCTCCAACAACGGGGGAGCTTCTCCGACTGCGTCTGGGCTAGCCCAATACGGCTTCAAGCGAGCCTCATTCTGGATAGACACCTGTCCTGAGCACTCGATCTTGTAGGTATGGTTGGGCATAGTCTCGACTACCACGTAGGGTCCCACGAACTTAGGCTGTAATTTAGCTGCCTGTCCGCGACGCCTACGGTAATTGACCATCTACACCCAATCTTCTGTTTGATGAAGGGATGGTTCCTCGGAGTCCTTACGCCGCACCTGCTACTGCCTTTCCCGCAGCATTTCGTGTGCGACCCTCATCTGCTCTACCAGTTCACTGGCATACTCGTGAACTGAGCTATCTTGCTCAGGAACATGGTAGGTAAGGTGGTCAGGGAGCCGAGTCTCTTTTCCGAGCATCAGGATGTTGGGGGTCTCACCAGTGCTGGTGTGGTGTGCTGTGGTAAGCACGCATGACCTGCGGCAATACCGTATCCCATTCTTCCTGATTACGCCCGAGGAGTAGACTCCGGAGCGCATCGCCTAGCATCCTGTTGTTGCGCTCCACTACTCCGTTATCATGGGGATGGTAGGGAGTGGTCCTGCTCCGGTTCACTCCCCAGAGGCGACAGAGGTTGCTCATCAGTTGAGACTGGAACTGAGCGCCTTGGTCAGAATGTATCTGTTTAGGAAGACCGAAGTAGCAGAATACATGTTGATTCAGCACCCTGGCCACTGTTGGAGCCAACGCATCTGAAATTGCCAGGGCGTCGGCCACCTAGTGAAGTAGTCGATTAATACTAGGATCTAGCTGTTGCCTTTGGGGCCAGGGGCATAGGTCCGACCAGGTCGACAGCTACCACTTGCCATGGTCGTCTAGCAAATAACCTCCGCCGTCCCGCTTCACCAAGGAAACGACCATGCTTACTGGCCTGGCAGATCTCACACTGTTTTACTCTGAGTCGGATATCACGACCCATCTTGGGCCAGTACCACCGGAGTTGCAGTTTGGAGATCACCCTCTGGACTCCTGCGTGAGCCTGTTTGTGGGTGTCTCAAATTAACTCACGACGTATGGCAGTGGGACAGACCACCCTTTTTCTCTCGGGGTGTCTGCCGTTAGCGGCTAGAGTAATGGTCAGCAGACCATCTTGCCTGATCCGTAGCGAGTCCCAACGCTGGCAGAATAGCCGGAACTCGGCGCATCCCTGCCTCAGTTGTTCCTCGCTGGGTCGTCGCCCTTCCTTTCTGGCCCGATACACGTCTGCCACCACTCCGGACAGGTTTTTCTGAAGCTTCCTCAGCTCTTGGACCTTATCGGCCAAAACAGGGTTGGCGCAGAGGTTTTGCACAACCTCCGAATGCTCGTCAGCTATCGGCTTGAGTTGACCCTGGTCCCAGTCAAACTCTGCTTCGTGTTGAGCCAGTGTCTCCAACTCAAATTGTGGGGACCTCCATCCCTTTTCTCAATGTTGAGGCACTGCTTACAACTTCCATCGGGCCGCCGGCTCAATCCATCCGCATTGCCGTGCCTCTTACCCGGTCGATATTCGATCCGGTAAGAAAACTCGGCTAGGATTTCGAGCCACCGGGCGACCTGACTAGACGGTTCTGCTCTCTTACACAGTCAAATTAAGGAGGCATAATCCGTACGCAGCTGAAACCTCCTGCCATATAGATAGGGTCAGAAGTGCTTCACTGACTTGATTACTGTCAGCAACTCCTTTCGGGTAGTGCAGTAATTTCGTTCAATGGGTGAGAGAGACTTGCTGTAGTAAGCTACTACTACTTCACAGCCTTCCTGCACTTGCGACAGCACAGCGCCAACATTCTGGTCACTGGCGTCAGTGTCGAGGGTGTACTCCAGAGTGGGATCTGGGTAGGCCAAGACGGGTGCTGTCAGCAGGCAACCCTTGAGACGGTCGAACGCCTGTTGTTTGACCGGGGTTCACTGCCATGCCACCCCCTTTCCGGTGAGCCGGGTTAACGGCTGTGCTATTCTCGCAAAGTCCGGTATGTATTGCCTGTAATACTCTACCAGACCCAGGAATGCCCGGAGTCCGTTCAAATCCTAGAGGGTGACCCAGTCTTCTATAGCCTGTACCTTCTCGGAATCCGTCGCCACGCTGTTTCGACCGACAACGTGCCCCAGGTATTTTACCTCCGGCTGCAACAGAGCGCACTTGGAAGGTTTTAGCTTCGGACCGGCACCTCTGAGTCTTTCAAAAAACCTCCCTCAGACGATTGACGTGTGTCTTGAAGTCTGGGGAGATCATGGTGACGTCATCGAGGTAGATCAGCAGTGCCTTCCAGTGAAGTCCACTAAGGACTTGTTCCATCAGCCTCTAGAAGGTGGCCGGAGCAGAGATCAGCCTAAACAGCAACATCTTCCACTTCCACAGTCCGCCCCGGGTGATGAACGCCGCCTTCTCCTGGGCGTCGAGACTCAGAGGGGCCTGCCATTACCCGCTCATAAAGTCTAACGTACTGAAGTACTTGCTGCCGGCTAGGGCGTCCAAGGACTCATCAATCTCAAGATCATCAAGATCTCTCCTTGCGCAGTCAGCTGATTTAGACTGCTGGCGAGTTGGCTTTTATCGTGCGCACCTTCTACTACCCCCCAGTCCGGAGATCTGGCTATTGTTCACCCTGCAGTGAATAGTAGCCCGGGAGCGGCCGGTATTGTACATTTCCGTACTACCTGCACATCTCCCACTAGAGGGCGGCCGGACTTATCTACACAAGTGAGCTCTCGCCCCGCCATCAGTACCGCAGACTCACTGAAATCAATGCGACACCCATGTCGTTTCAAGAACGGCATGCTGAGGATAGCGTCCTCTTCGAGCTCACTGATGATGAACGTCTCCTGTATAACCTGGTCTCGGACACACCCAATGAGCTCTACAATACTGTAGAAGAGAATGCACGACCCGTCTGCTAGGGTGCCATGCTCCCAGTGTACGGTTGTACCTTGCCCCTGTCTAGGGGGAAAGACCCTCGAAGAATCGGCGGCTGAGGAGGTTCGTAGTACAACCGGAGTCTAGCAGGAAAGTGACAGCCTTGCCAGCCACTTTACCTGGTAGGAAGTAGCTATCTCTATGAGGTTGTACCCTCACTTCCCCCCCCCCGTGCTCGGCTTTGCCAGGGTAGGGCTCTGAGGGGTCAGCCCGTAGCTTGCGGTGCTTCCTGTAGCGAGGTCTTCGCCTCGGAGGGTTAAGGTATGTCGCCGGAACTTCCAGATCAACGCCGCTAGTCGGCTTATCTTCTGGTAACCGGTGGAAACGGTTGGTGAGTGGCAAGGTAAAGGTACCTGGTCGCCTTTCCGGTCGACTGGTCCTACGTGGTACATGCCACTCGTGAGGGCATACCGTCGCGTTTGTACAGACAGCTGGCGGTATGTCATCTTGGTGCCCTTCATTCTCGGCCCGCAGGAGGTGGAGACATCCGCGGGCTGTAGAAGTTTAACTCTCGCCTGTTCTGGGGACATTCCGTGTGGAGGTGTCCTCGACCGCCACACCCCCAACATAGAGCGGGTGGCCGCGAGGGCCCCATTGGCGACCGCATGGGTCTTTGGACGAGCTCCGCCGCGTCAGAGCGGGCGAGTACCGCTACCAGCTTCTCCAGCATTTCTGTCATGCGTTTGACTTCCGCATCCAGGGAAGATTTCGCAGCGGCAGTTGCTACTCGAGTGGGTGGTAGCGACTCCCTAGGTCTTTCTGTGGAGTTTATAGTGACTGGTTGTGGACTCCTGTGGCCTTTGTGTAACTGTTCTGTTAACAGGTTGGCCTCACCTTCCTGTAAGGTGTCCTTTACCGTGGTCACTCCTCTTGCTTGGAGTTGATGGTGGAGGCCCAGGTCATTTAGTGACTGTACAAAAGCATCATAGGTATAGCGCTCTTGGTGTCTCGCTGGTAAGTCGCTGTACGCAATTTGTGCCAGTCTGTTCATCGTGGCCGCATGTTCTTGCAGAGGCGTCCATGGTTCGCGGCACAACCTCTGCCAGTAAAGATTCCGTCTATGCTGGTTCCCAGTTCGTACGGTTTGGCCTGTTCTGTTAGTGCCATTCGTAGCTAGATCAGGGCTACCCTAGGTGGCCACTGAGTGATGTCTATCACCTCACTAAATTCCTGAATAAACTGCTCTACGTCTTCTAATCCCTTGAAAGTAGGAGCTTTTAGGTGATACCTGTAGGCTTCCTCCTCTTGTAACACGGGGCCCTCTGGGGCTACAGCAATATCAGGCTCACCTTCTCTATGTCGAGCTGGTTCTGTCGTCATTCTGGTTCGTGTTTGTCGATTAGATTTGCATTTGCACTAAACAGAATTCCACCGCTGCCACCACTGTTATAATTTTGTCAATTATAATAATTAGAATAGATTCTGTGTGTGCAACTATGTCCTATCTAGATGAGGGCTCCAAGAACTTCACAGAAGATGCGGGATAAAAGATTATATTCAATTTGATATATACAAGCAACATAAAAATACATTTAACTTCCACAATATATTCATGAGTCTGCTTAACCAACTGTCTCTATTCATATCTACTCTGAACTGCCTAACTATATAAAACTGTCCAGAAACATTCCGCTCCGCAGGGGGTAATCACGTGCTTCTGTATGATTGGTTAAAATATACACATGCGTTGTTAGTACACTCCACTGACTACCACAATACCTATAGAACTTGAACAGGACAAAGCTGAGATAGGTGGGGTGAATAATACTTAGGGAACTCAAAAAAAATTTCAAAACTCTTTGGAATTTTACAGCAAATAAAGACATGCTGCTTATAGGCAACAATTAATGTTTATTGTAAAGTTTGAAAGGAACAAAAACATCATTCCAAAGGGTAACAGGGAACAGTAAGTCAGGCTGGAAAAGCGTAGGAATCGGAATGCAATAATATATTAAGTGAATTGGTTGCATGATATTTAATGGGCATCAATACCATTAAAACTGACCTGTTTTGAGTCTAAACTTGCTCAATAAACAACAAAGCAGAGAATTTTATCTACCAAAATTTTCAACTATGCAAGGTGTGAAATTCATGTAACTAGCAATTGTTTTTAATTAATTTACTTTACCTTTGCAACATATTACAGTAAACACTCAAGACTTTGCCTGTTTAAAATTCTGCCAAATAGAGTTTAGGAATTATAATATATTGAGCGACTATAATTTTTTCCTTGATATAATCTATTAAAGATCAAATGTGCGTGTGTGCGTGCGTGCGTGCGTGCGTGCGTGCGTGCGTGCGTGCGTGCGTGTGTGTGTGTGTGGTGTGTATGCGTAACAGCTTGATGACCCTGTATTTCCCAGGCAGCTACAGGGAAACGTTGTACAGTGAGTGAAAACATGTTGTTTACTATATAATATTATGTAAGCTATAAAATTACAGCCTCTACCTGGGAACTCTAGCAGTTTTACTGGAACAACGGTGACCTCAGTAGAAGTCTCAAACAACATAAATGTGTTGATGAGGTAATAGAGGTGTCCGATTAGCAGTGAAAGAGCAATCAATGTCAAAGAAATCCAAAAAATCCTTTTACTTCCTTCTGTAATAATATATGTTAGACCAAAAATAAACTAAATGCGGTCAACACAAATTAATTAGAAATTAACTTTTTAAGTCTAAAACATGAGAGTACGTCATTCTTTCTCTTTTTATCTAAAATTAGATTATTTTCTCTAATTGGTCATTTTAGTTGCAATAACATAATTTCTCTAAAAAGTAACAACTATAATGCATGAAAATGTTTCAAATATTTCAAATCAAGATTGACAACTTTCAAATTTTTATTTTGATCAACCTGATGCAACGGCACTGTGAATTAATCAGGTATGTATAAAGGCCTATTTTAAAATTCCATGCATATACTTTTAGGTTATAGAAGTCTATTATTATGCTAAACAATTAGTAAGCATTTGGTTTTTTGAGAGTCTGCATGGGCTGGAACTTGTATTTATACGGCGACTATAATATAACTACTTATTCATGTTTATATAGTATATATAGCAAAAAAATTAATATATTATATTACTTAATCTTTATAACATGTCCATGTAATCAATCCTATAGGACTTCTAAAATATAGAACAAGCATAATATTATTGTGCTTAACACATGCCACTTAATTCTAGCATTTATAGATAGTTGTTTCACTAGAGCCATCTTAATTAATGAGCACTTTTTAAGAAGCTTAATTTTTATTTTCACCCTTATAAAGTTATGTATAATATGTCTCTCTACAGCCTTTAGTTTAATGTTTAAGCCAAAGCTGAGAAATTGTCCTCACTTACCAGGTGCATGGAAAACTTGTGTAATGCCCTGTGATGTGGTTCTACTGCAGAAGTCTTTGCCAACTGCAACAATATCGGGCTCTCCATTAGCCTTCAAAAAGATGAATTTCTAAATTTTATAATCACAAATCTTCCCTAATACAATAATTTAACTTGGTAATTTCTATAAGTCAAACTTTGTGACATATTTTTCTGAATTATTTGTTACTGAAACTATAATATATGCATTACTATTATTATGTTCGTTTAATTAAACATTTTCTCAATTTACCATGGCCATGATTAATGAAAATTTATTCTCAATGATTTTATTTGCAAACTCGCTGTTGCTTCACAGAACCTGTACACAACTAATAAGTTATATATAGCTCTATTTCATATTTCTATAATACTCATTATATATTGTTATATTTATTTATAGTCTATTTTAACTTACAGTTTAAAAACAAATGTAATGTACATACTTTATATAAAAATTAGAAAGATTGTTGTTTTTTTCTCAATGTTTTTTTCAAGTTGAGAACATAATATTTGTGCCAATAACATACTCTGTTATAATTCAGTCAAAATGATTTCTAACATTGAAGAAGCTTTCCGTTTACTTTAATTAGCATGAAAAGCTCAGTATTTAAAGGCAACAGATAACGTGAAGTCAATTAATACATCTTAGAGTTCATCATTACCTCATCATAGGTCTGTGAGTTTACTTTATATCGAAATGTTTCGAACCAATTATGCTTGTCCACAGTTCCGTTAAGCTCAGATAAAATTATGTCTGGAGACTCAACTTCTAAGACTCCAGGCTTGTTGGTAGGAGGTGCCTTTTCCATTTCTCATAAAATGTAAGTTAATCTAACAAATTTATTTTAGTCAGGCAGTTGAGATTTACTGTTTCTTATACTACGTAATATTAAGCGCTACTAACTGTAGCTTACCTTTACCCAACAGCTCAGATATCTTAGCAATGCTGTAGATCGATCGACTACCGAGAAAGATTAATATAAAGATATATTATACTGGTATATGCTTTGACTAATGTGAATGCCAAAGGTAATTTTCCCAAATACCAGCATATGTCTTGTTAGACAGTATCATGACGCTACAGAGTATATAAATATTTACGTATTGTAAGTAGTTGTGATCATATATATAATTAACATGCTGCAGTGTGTAAAGAGTCTAACATCTCTATATTCTTTACATAGTTTTATATTACATAATTTATAACTGAATGCATTAGGAGAAGTTTGATACCAGTATAATAATGCTTTTTCACTGAGAAACTTTCGGATACCATATGCACTGATTCATTTTCTATATATGAAACTTACTTTATTTGTGAATTACTTACTAAAAGTCTTATGGCTAGACGTGCAAGACACCAGCACTGCATGAAGATGCTATGCATTGTCAACACTGACAGATGATTTAACTAAATCAGTATTTTCTATATAAATATATTTTAGCTCTGTTATTTGCCATTACTATTTACTTGTAAGTTGTATACTATATTCTTAAAAATAAACCTTTCCAGGTGATGAGTGTCACATTACTTTATTACTAATATTTCAATCACACTTTGGAGTTATGCTAACATATTAGTTTTGTAGCGGACCAATTAAAACTTCACTTCTTGTTAAACAATCCAACAACAAGTAGCTGTACTTTTGAACAACAGCCAACAAAAGATGTAAACTAGAATTTGCTTCCTAGTATTTTTGACAGTATTGACGGCAAAGTCAACACATGTTAGAGAATTGCTCTATAATACGCAGCTCTTGGTTGGTGGTGAGTGAGTGCAGTATAGTAGTGGTTTTCAAGTTTGGGGTTGAGGGCTTCAATTAAGCCCAACTTCAAACTCCAGCACCATAAAATAGTTACTGCATTCAGCTCCCAATATTCGGAGATGCTTATAGAATAAATGGTTGTGAAGGGTCATGCAATGAACTCAATGACCCCATGTGACAGAGTGCATAGCCTTTGGATTTTAAACACATAAGATTTACATGAAGTAGTCCAACCATTCATATGTATTTAGAGTTGTTTTCTCCTAAACAAACGTGGTGTGGGTTAGTAGCTCAGGCTACTCTCAACAATAATTGTTAAAATCCTTAACCTGCACAATACCAACTGCATGAACATAATTTGTATACAGCATTAAATGCTTATAGGTAATGGTAGTATATGTGATTAGCTACAATAATATATTTCTATATTCAAATTGCAGGCCATTATTATAGTATTTTAATATGAGCTATAACATAGTGCTGATACAGCTATTATTGCTTTCACAGTTATTCTCGTGTGCTTTGATGGTGCTTATTATTCAATATCTGAGAGGAAAAAAGGCATTCATATTTTAACTCCCTAACACCTTTATTGTAATTGTAATTAAATGGGAACTTTAGTGGCTAATAAAAGATATTATAAAGGCAGAAGAATCAAAAGCATATGTTAATTAGTATAAAATTAGTAATAGTTTACTAGTTATAACTATTTATAATAGATGTATAAGTATCTGCTGTAAGTAGTGATGAGCATTTCGTGCATTGCAGTGCAGTCATCTAACCTATCAGCTTTTCTTCAGCCAATGAGAATAGTAGAAGGCAAACAAAACCAGTAAAATGGCTGCCAAATAGAGTTCCTAATCCTTATTGGTTGAACAAGCAGAAGACCAGTTGCTCTGATATTAATAAGAAGATTATATGTAAATAAAATATTAGAAGTTTTCATATAGATAAGGAAAAGACTTGCATACATCTAACTTAAATGTTTTGGTATAAAAGTAGACAAATGATAATGAAGCTAACATATTGACAATATGTTGTAGAATACAATCACTTGCACTGATCATTGTAAAACCCTTGCTTGAAAAAAGAAACAGGTATAATATTAAAAACGGTGGTTTATTCATTTATTTGACAGAGTAAACACAAGTTACGTTGCCTAGTAGATCAATTAAACACAGGTGGCTATGTTTTCCTGGTAAACTTTTCCATCTTCAGTACATTTAGTCTCTAACACTACCTGAATGCTTTCTCCATTTGACTGCAGCCGGGGTAATAAGAAGCTACAAAATACAGTATAACAGCTAAAATTAATTTTAAATTTTCAACTTTTTAAACGATATATTCATAGCTTTGTTTCAAAACGAAAGTAATATTTTAAATAGGCTACAAGCCTTATAAATATCATGAAGTTACAAGCATGTTTTGAAGCCTAGGTGTCTAATTGACTGGTAAAACCTCATCATGAGAGATGTTTAGCTTTTCTATTGTTTCTAAAAAACTCTTGGCAAGGTTCCTTTTAAATATAGCTGTAGATAATGACTATAGCTAATACATGAATTTTGCATGTGAGTTGTGATAAGCTACAAGTTAAATTTGATAACAAGTGACTTTTTTGAGTATATGTTCCAATCACTCTGTATGTAGCTCATAGACGGATGCATTTTGCATTAACTTATGGTCATGGTTTCATTTGATGCAACTGCTAATCCTGGAAATCTCGTAAAAACTCCAATTGCAAAATACAAGCATTGGGAACACAGTGATAAATTTAGACAACCTCAGCTGTAAATAATATATACTTCAAACACATTTGATGATTAAACTATTTACTTATTCATTTGCCTATAGCCATTTGCACACAGATCATGGGAATACAACTACCACTTACTGGGGATATCTGTTGAGAGTTAAAATCTCTGCTTTCTTTCTCCCAACATTCTTAGCAGCTTTAATAAGCATGCTTCTTGTCTTAGTTGGTATTTCTTTGACATCCCCAGTGAACACAAGATCTGTCGGCCATCTTACTTCCAGTGTATTATCAGAACAGGAGTAGCTGGGAGTCATGTTAACAGCCATGTTACACCTGTGCATACAGAATATTGAAAGACATACATTCTGTTGACCTAAAGCTATGTAATGTGACTTTTCTTAGTAATCCTTTTAATGTGGAGTAAATACATTGCCTTTCTAATCATTCATAAACTCTTGTCAGTTTGATATATGTTACAACACCAACGTGTGTGCTTTAGGAAACATCAACACATCTAGGCACATAAAGAAAATTTGAGAAATCATTATTATGACCTAAAGTTCTTGGATGCCATATGTAATTTATAATAATATGTCATATATAGGGTGTACTTATAAATATACTATTGTTTTTAGAAATTATTGCTATAAAATTGTATTATAGGAGCTGAAAAAGAAACGTTTATTATACCATTTCCACAGATATCTTGAAGTTCAGTCATCTTGAGTTTAAGGACAGGTTCTAATAAAGCTCTCCCAAACATTCCCTGAAGGATTAGCTGGTCACAGGATACAGAGTACTCTGCTTTTAGAGCAACTCTTCTCTCTACAGGACTCTCTACAAAACATAACCACAAATAAATAGGACAACAAACTCATGAGCCTAAGTTTTGTTATTGCTACAGTATTTAGAAATTAACATAAACATAAAAAGTTGTTTGAATTGTTATGGAATTAATCTATATATTTGTTATTATAGCTATTTATCTTTGTAAATATAACTCTACTTGATTCTCATTAAAAAACGTAATTAAATTATTCACATATAAAGATATTAGTATAGAACATAATTATATGGCATAACTTACTAATAATGTAGACAAGGTAGCTAGAGCAAATTTGTGTATTGAAACCAAATTTCACTTCAGTTTCTCCTGACAAGTAGGAAGCATTCACAGAGCATTGTTTATTCATTCCTAAAATATGAGAAATTATGTGATGTATGGTTTGATCTCAACTTCAGGTATTGTATAATGCTGGAGGTTTTACCTACAGTTTCAAAATAGAATATCATTGTCTAACCAATATAAAATTATGTACACAGAAACAAACATATCATTAATGCTTCATTGGAACAATTATAGAAGTTTACAATTTTGCATAGCAATATCCTGCTAGATATTGTAGAAAACAAGCTTTTACAGCTAGCATTATAACAACATGCTATTATAACAAGCCATTACTAAGCTGTATAACATACTACAACAAACAGCTGTGGATTACACGCAAGAAAATTTTCTAATTATAGGATTAAAAGGCACTATGGCTGCTGCAATTAGAAAAAGTTACAGGAAATTTAACTCAACCTCTATCGCATCAGTAAACTTACCACCCAGTTTGTAGATTTTTCCAGATGTTCCAACATAAGTGCTAGCTGCCATTAATCTGGGCAACCGAAGTGATACCAGATCTGAAGCCAGAAATATCTGCATTCATAGAATTCTGTGAGGCTAGGTTGATTGCTTTTAATTTACTTTGATTCCATTCATTGATTGTTATTAGTTGTTGATCTATTAACAAAATGTCTTTAGGTGCATTGAATCGTGACTGGCTAAAACTTCCAACACTGCTACCAGACGATGTTGACCCTACTAGAATTTGAACACTTTTTGTGCTCCATGTTATTTTAGCAATGTAATGATGGTTTGCCACATAAAGTGTGTTTTCATTATCATCCCATGTCATACCGAATGGCTGATTTAAACCTGATGACACTAAAACTCCAGCATAACCAGTGTTGATGTCAATTGATCTAAGATATGCATATGATGAAGATGGCTTATTTTGAGAAAGAATAAGTGTGGTTGGATTTGTTTTTTTGACCAACATTCGATATGGTCTATATAATTGTGCGTAACCAACTCTCCCATTTCTATGTCCAGCTGAACGACAGGTTCCAGCAAACTGTGAATTATGTCCATTGGTTCTGTCAATCATTCTAAGACATGCATTACCATAATCTGCTACTATAACATGAGTCGTGTTTTTCTGGTAAAATCCAAATATATAGGTGAAACGTCCACTTGTTCCTGAGCTAGGGCTATAGCCACTAGATGTTGGCGATCCAGCTACGGTAGAAACAGAAATACCATTTGTTGTCCTTAGGGAATAATGGTCTGTAAAGAGTATGTTTCCAGGTATGTAATCATCTTTTCCCATGTAAAACACTCTGGTGGTGGTTGTACTGTACACCTCAGAAGTTTTGTAGCCATTCAATCTACAAGAAAGTAATTATCTGTGCCTACCACTTCCAACTATAATCCATCATTTCAACTATAAGATCTTGATAAAAGTCTGTAGGCAATAAATTAAAAGTATAAATTACTGCAAGTCTCAAAAACCTAATATTTTCAGGCAAACTGTCATAAATTAATTAGCTTCGATCCTTATAGGTCCACATCTTAATGCAGCTGCTACAGTAGCTTAATTGTTTGCGGCTATCGCAGTTCTATTCAGCAATAACAGCACTGCGTGTGGTGTGTGTGTGTGTGTGGTGTGGTGTGTGTGTGTGTGTGTGTGGTGTGGTGTGGTGTGTGTGTGGTGTGTGTGTGTGTGTGTGTGTGTGTGTGTGTGGTGTGTGTGTGTGTGTGTGTGTGTGTGTGTGTGTGGTGTGTGTGTGGTGTGTGGTGTGTGGTGTGTGGTGTGTGGTGTGTGTGTGTGGTGTGTGGTGTGTGTGTGTGTGTGTGTGTGTGTGGTGTGTGTGTGGTGTGTGGTGTGTGGTGTGTGGTGTGTGGTGTGTGGTGTGTGTGTGTGTGTGTGTGTGTGTGTGTGTGTGTGTGTGTGTGTGTGTGTGTGTGTGTGTGTGTGTGTGTGTGTGTGTGTGTGTGTGTGTGTGTGTGTGTGTGTGTGTGTGTGTGTGTGTGTGTGTGTGTGTGTGTGTGTGTGTGTGTGTGTGTGTGTGTGTGTGTGTGTGTGTGTGTGTGTGTGTGTGTGTGTGTGTGTGTGTGTGTGTGTGTGTGTGTGTGTGTAATTTACTCACCCAACAATGTAAGAGTTTTCAGCACTTGTTGGAGCAACTAAAGTTGTCAAACAGGCAAGCATCAAGATCAACTAAAAGCAAATATAAACTTTAGCTAAAACTTCAAGTGGTATAAGCATACCTAATTGTTATGGAAATAAATGATGTTAGACTATTATTACAAGTATTAAAAAATTGTCAGCAAGCTTCTAAACCTAATTAACTGATTTTTGTGTAGAATTATAGAAAGCCATACAGTAATTGCTTAAGCAGCTGAGTAGTGGTATAAGAGATGAACAACCAAGTAATTACAACTTTTTCATATAGCAATAATACTAATTCTGAGGTTTAGTTACATAACAATAAACTGGTACCTAATGCAATAGTAATAGCAATAGCAATAGCTAAGGCTGCAGATAAATTTTCCAAATAATTTGCACTAGTTTTAATTACGAATTTAAACTGGTAGAATTTTTATTATTGCAGTTAATGTTTTAAAAATTCACATCTCAACACTATATTATGAATTGATTAAATCACTCAAATAAAACATGCTCACTTTCAGTTTATTTATAGCATATATATAACATCAATTGTTGGTATTTGCAAGGCATCTATAATGTTTCTTGTAATCAAGTAATATTTCTTACCAATGTCGGGTTGTTTAGAAAACTCTCCATGCTGTTTCTTTTAATAGTGCTTTACTATTATGCTTCTGTTGCAAAGTCTAAGCATGAAATAACAAATCAGTGAAAATTTTGCTTTATATATACTCCAACTGGTTTATGATTATAATTATTAAAAAATACAAAATGAAACTTGGTAAGCCCCCAAGCATTAACAAATCAATCAAAATGATCATTCAGTATACAGGCATAATAAAACTTAATAATTTTTATTAAACCAAGAAATGAAAAAAATTGTGCCCAGTGATATTTTACCTATGTTATTGCATTTATTTGGTGTGCACCAGCAGTTATTATTATTGATTAACTAGTAAATGATCAAATAAATTTCAAAAGATGCAAAGATTATGTGAAGCTAGTCCTTATCTGCTTTTCTCTATACGGGTGCTATGTGCAGTAGTCTACTGTTCCAAGAGCCACCAGACATTGCAATCTGTCTCTATTATATATCATGAGCAATTTTCTTATTTGTATCGATAGTAGCTTTTTACCTATATTCTCCTCTTCACCTACTACTTCTCATTCCTTTCACATATGCAGCTCATATACTCTCATGATGCCTGCCCCTTCATTTCTTTGACAATGCCACTGGAGGGTCTTTTTTCTTATCAGCTCCGTGTTATATACATAAACCCTCCTTCAACCTCTGAAGTTTTTATTTGTTGTATGCCCTTTCAAACTAATTCGCTAGCAGTATCTTAGCATATAACTCTCACCTATAGCAAGCTTTATATTTGTTCTATAGCTCTTCTTGCCAAGGCCATATCACACTTCCATATATAGCAAGATCTAAAATATCATTGTTATGCACATAAGCACTTTCCACTTTTTACAAAATTTAGACCAGAGCAGATTTGAACTTTGCTAATGTTTTCTAGAATGAACATTATTAGACAGTACAATTTTCCAACAACATTACAATGAAATCAAGCAGAACTATTGCTATAACACTTCAATTTGTCTAAAATTCATAAATACAGTACATATTGTTGTAGTTTTGTGCATTACTAATTGGGGATTTGTTGTATGCACAAGTTATTACTGCATGACAACCTTTTCAGAAAGAACTGTATTGGAATTGTAATTACACATAATCAAAATCATAGAAAAGTATCAAAAGAGTATAATACCGAAAGCAGTTGTACTAGTTTTCCTTTATTTATCTAACAGTTATCCTCTGACTTAGGCCAGGTGCCGGAAGGCGCTGTTTATATCCAAGAGGTTGGTCCTAAATGGTTAGTATCGAGTTCCAGTGGTATTGCAGTGGGAGAGATGCAGTGCCGCACTGAGCTGCTGCATCGCTAACAGAGTTGTAGTCCCTTGAAACTTTTATGCCTCATATAAATATAATACAAGTACTTAGGTATGGGGTATTGGGGGTACACTTTCTACAGCCACTACAATATTTTTTAAATGTTTGATGGCTTAATGGAAACAAGTGGTATATATATATATATATATATATATATATATATATATATATATATATATATAGCTTTGTAAATTGCTTCCTTATATATTAAATTATAGTTTTTGGATATCCTTTCTATCTGGCTGTTAAGGCTTTCCTGCCATATTAAAAAACTATTTTTGTTCACCTTTCACCCTAACACAATTACAAACATTTTTACGTACTTATCAAGGTCTAACAAGTACTTAATAATTACTGAGTAATTACTAACTACTATTCTATATACATATTATGCTTAACCCCCCCCCCCCCTGTCTATGCAGAATAGATTAAGATTCTTAGGTGAACATATGATGGAACGAAGGATATTTGAAAAACTTGACATGAGCTTTCTGGAAGAATTGACTGGTTATAGCAGATAAAGTTTGTGTGTGTGGCAATTGCATGTCAATAAAATCCATCACCCCAACCCCCTCAATATTCCCTGTCAAACAAAGGCTACATACATTGTGAAATTCAAGACAAACAACAAGGAACTAACTGATAGCCTGCATAGATCATCAGCAAACAATAGTTTTAAAATATGAAAAATTAATAGATGCATTTTTCTTGGCAAATAAGTTTGAGTTACAGCAACTTAGTATACATAATTTCTTTTGCAGTAGACAATTTTGATTAATTGCTACAATTGCTACAGATTTTGTGAAATACAAGTCAAACAACAAAGAACTAACCAATATAGCTTGCATTATAGATGATCTGCAAAAATATATTTTACAATATTCAGAATTAATTAATGCCTTGTTCTTTGACAAATACATTGATAATTAGTCCTTCTTGGCATTATCTAGTAAGTTATTTTGCAGTAGATAATTATAGTCTTTATGCTATATGGAGAAATTTGTTTTTTGCGAAGTTGCTGAAGTTCTCACTCGATTTTGCCAAAATAATGTCTTATAGTTTGATGTGAGTGTTATACACATATAAAAACATGTTGAATTATAGATAAGAATTGACAAAAACAATACATAGTTGACAGCTCAGATCTAAATTACACATTTTATGATAAAACTGACATGAATAAAGATAATGAGACCATTATATAGGAGCCTAAATTTTACGATGTAAAAAACCGAAATGGTTTCGTAAAATTAGTAGCTGCTGAGGAAATGTTTTCATCTAGCCTGGGCTGTTGCATGAACACATGGATAACTATAAAAGTATATATAACTATGAGTTGAACATTAATTATTTGTAAGAATAACTTCTGACAGCAGAAAAAAATTGTTATTTGTGTGATCATTGCAACATTATAGTTAGAGTGAACTATTAAATATTTGGTCTTCGAAAATTAAGTTATTGAAAAAAAGATGTTCTCATTTTTTCATATAGGCCTGCCTATGCATATAGGCCTTTAATAATTTAGGCACATATGCCAATGTAATTTTTTGATAACATATATTATGTTTTTAAATATGTGAAAATATTATATCTGCATGTAGGTATTATTTACTCAGTTTTTGTCATATGCAAAGTTTGTTGATGGTTATGAAAACAAATCTTATCAAAATTTTAAAACTATGGAAACCACAAAAGTTTTGAAATTGTTAATTTAAATCATCAAACTAGTTGCAATCTATTGTTTTAAAAGCCTCCAATGATATGCATGCCAAGAAAGATCATGAATACTACTACATTTAGTATGCCTGTAATGATTTATGCTGATTTAATGTTTTTTGTCTTATACAAAAAGAATAACTAACTTCAGCGTTTTGAAGCCAAATGTTGTGGTGGTATAAGTGGCTGCGAAGCCAACAGATAAACTCAATGACCCTGTGTGACAGAGTGCATAGCCTTAGGTTTTAAAACACTACATTAGGCATATATAATGTAAGTTAGCAGCTAATGGACCAAACTGCAACACATGTGTATCATGCGGTGCTAAGAGGCTTTCTTCTGCTGATCAGGTTTGGGGGTGAAGGGCGATGTCAGTTTGGGGTCTCGAGTTTAGAGTTGAGGACATAGCTCCAAACCCATGACTCTCCAAACTAAATTCTCTGATTGAAGCTACTTATAGAACTATTCAATCACCTGTATTGTCTAATCAATATGTTGTTTGAGACTATACATATAGAATCCTATAAACATGGGTGTGTTCGTGGCAAAGCTGTTACATGATCGGTCAAGCTTGTTATATGTTAGAGTTGTGTTCTCCTGGAAATAAGTCACTGGTATACAAGCAAATGCAATCAGTTTGAATTACTGGCAAAGGCAACTCTCAGCTACAGACTGCTACATGACATGACTATTATACCAACTGTGTTATAGACGCGATTTACATGGTATGAAATGCTACATAATATATGGTAGTATGTGGTTCTAATATGTTATTAGCCATAAGATCATTATATTATTTCAAACAATTTTTTTTTAAAAGCAAAATAGAAGTCTATTGCTAATTTATGGATACATTTATTTTAGTGTACTCTGATATAGTGACCCTTATTCAAAAATATGTGAAAGTAAAATGATGTTTTTAGGTATATAAAATAGCTATATTCTTGTTATAACATGCAAACTTAAGCTACTAATAAAAATATACATGCAGATGAATTGATATCTTATACAATTAAGCAAAACAAAAGTTAGAATATATACGAACTATAATATCTATTTACCGTGTATATAGATGTATCTCTACTAGTAATGAGCATTTCGTGCAACTTGTAATGCAGTCATTTATGTAGTTTTTCAGCTTTTATTCAGCCATTAAAAATGCTGAAAAGCAAACAATTTTATGTTTTCAATAATAAAAATGGCTGCCAACTAAAATTTCTAATTCTTATTGGTTGATCAAGCTAAAGACCAATTGCTCTGGCAATTATGAAAAGATAGCTAAAAAAAGTACGGTTGGGTGCTCCTGGAGCGGTTAGTCTCTGGGGGAAACACAACTTGGGTTCGCACAGCAGGCCTCCTCTTCATCTTAGAGACAACAGGGGGGGGGGGTTTTCTGAGGTCGGGAGGGTAGCTTGGGGTACTCTTGCAAGTAAGCTGAGTCCTCTTCCACAACCTCGTAGAGCAACCCCGCGAACTGGTTACGGAGTGGCCAGGCAGGAAGATTGGGTAAATCTTGCGGTCTCCGAGATCTCCGAGGTACCTGCCATCCTGTGTCTTCTGACTCCATCCGGGCCTTGAGTGGCATGGCTGGAGGATCGGGTAGACCTTTCGGTTTCCGAGATCTCCGAGGTGCCTGCCACTCAGTATTGGCAGGCTCCGTAGAGGTCCTTTCAGTCATCTTCTCATCCCTCTCCCGGATGGGGTTGGCTTGGGACCTACGATCGGCGGAAGTTACCGTGAGCCTCGGGTGTTTAAAGGTAGGTGGCCTTTTGGGCAGTGTCTCCTTACATGCCCAGTGTGCCACACCCCCAGCAGGTGGGCTGGGAGGGGCGGACAGGGGAGTCCGCCTATCTGCCTGGTCTCGTTGCAATTTAGTCACCGTAGCCTACAGACCCTTCACCCTGTCTATCAACGCGGTGAGCTGCGCTTGCTTCGGTAATTTGGTCGTTGCTGTTGATACCTGTGGAGCAGGGGGCGTGGCAGCCTCTTCGTTCCCTTTGATACCTGGTGGGCGGTAAAGCCTGCCCCTTGAAGCCCTTCTACCTGTAAATAAGCCTTACCCGTTTCTAAGGCCTCTTTCAGACTGCTGACCTTCGCGGCCAGCCAGTAGCGTTGCAGATCAGGATCATTGATACTCCGGAAGAACGCGTTGTATACCAGGCGTTTCCTCTCCATGCCCGTGGCATGGCTGAAAGCAGCCTGAGCCAAGCATTCTACCGCGTTCGCGTGATCCTCTACTGGCGTCATTCGGTTTCTCCTCATGGCCTGTAGGCGATCCGAAGCTTCCTCAGCCGTCAGGCCAAACCGGGTCCTGAGGGCCGGCAAGATGTGAGCCTCATTGGGTCCAAGAGCAAAACTCTTGGCCCGGCCTGTCAAATAGGTCTGGAGTTGAAGGATGCGCATCTGGGCTGGCCATTCAGCGATGGTGGCCACATCTTCAAACTCGCGGATGAACTGCTCGACATCCCCTTCACCTCCGAAAATCGAGGGGGGGAGGGTGGGGGGAGGGGGGCTTGAGGCGGTACCTGTCACCAGGTGGCCCCTGACTCATCCCCTGCATTTCTCGGAGAGCTGTAACCAGAGCCTCAACAGTGAGGGCTGGTGTCTCTGATGCTCCAGGGGTTGTCCTCTCTCCTTCCCCTGGGGTCATCTTGTTCTCCTTAGCACTTAGTTATTCGGAATCCCACCACTGCCACCAATGTGATAAACTTGTGGGTTGAATGTAACTTAGTGCTGGAACATAACTCTTTGTAAAAAAGAACAGGACGTGATGAAGTTGTAGATAATAGTAGTCATTATTGTAGAGTAGAAATTAGGTCCTTCACAAGCGAGATCCAGTGGTAAATTGAATCTACACTGGAACTCGCCTGCTTTTATACACACAAGACAAAGAACGTGCACACAAAAGATCCTTTGTTGTCCAAAAATGAGGGGGAGGCTCCGAACCTCGGAGAGCCCGAAATTTGGAACCCCGAATTTTGGACAACAAATTTACAGTATCAGTATTAATAACACGATAAAAATGGTAAAAAATATATAACTCCAGAATGCGTATTTTATGAAAATTACATTACACGGAAAGCTTTAACAACAATCACAATACTTGGACGTTAGAAAGCTACCCCAACTTAGCTACAATTACAGCATTAAAAATGATACGCAATGAGTAATTATAATACTGATGCACGCAGTTACTTCAGAACAAATATAGGATGAAAATCCATTACAATATTATGTTTTAAATATGTGAAAATAATAACTTCAAGGTTATCTATCACGGGCTTTCCATGGATCGATCTTTTAAATTGGCGAAATTACTTTACACCAAAAGCTTTTGCTGCGTAAAGTTTATAGCTGGCGTTAAATTTTAGACTATGAAAATCTTGTTTTTCAACTGCAGTAGCTTTAATCACTCAAATGGATGAACAAATTATACTATTAAAGTACCCTTCACTTAAGAGGAGGCAACTCGGCTGAGATCGATCTGAGCACAGTTCTTAGACGGTCGTTTTTCTATCACGTGCTTTCCATGTACCGATCTCAGATCAATCTCGCTGAGATCGATCTCAGAAATATGCTCAGAACGATCGTTTTTCCACGAGAGTGTCAGATCGATCCCGCGAAGTTGCCTCCTCTCAAGTGAAGGATACTTTAAAAGTATAATTTGTTCACCTATTTGAGTGATTAAAGCTACTACTGTAGAAAACAAAATGGTAGTAGTCTAAAATTTAATCCCAGCTATAAAATATACGCAGCAAAGCTTTCAGTGTATGGTAATTTGGCCAATTTAAAATAATTAATTTTAATTTTTTAGCTTGAAAGCTTATATAAATTAATGGCTGTCTTGCAGATTATTAATAAAATTACAGGACTGTTAGGCTTAAAATTACAAAGAAAATAGCTAATGAAACTAAGTTTTGATAGTCATTTAAATTCAATTTAAATTTTCCCATTTTTTTACCTTCTACTGCATATGATTGAGTTTTCTTAATCATTGTACTGAAAGTCAAAGTTTTGCCACCTGAAAAAGTGGTTATCATGATCGTTTAATACTTTGCTTAGTAATTATTGTGGTGGCTCGTAGAGCTACCAGCAGCGTAATACGGGGAAATGTTATTTCTCTCACTAATACAGCACGGGGTCACGTAATTGATCCGGAACAATGGACAGCTAATTAGCGACACTGGTAGTTAGTAGCAGTATTTAGTTTTCCCGCTGTTAGTGAGTCGATGATAGAGTGTTGAATTGTATAGATGTGTAGATTAACTGAATGTATTTGTATAGTTGTTGTGGTGTATTCTTGTGTGTAAAATATACTCGTATTAACTCGACTTATCCTGGTGAAGTTCTCTAGCAAATAAATAGACTCTCTGGATTGCACATCAACCCAAAGCTGAAAAATATAACAGTTGTTGCAGCAGTGGGATAGTGCACATCCAAGATGGAGACTGGAAGCGCTGGAATGCAACCACCGGCAGTAGAAGGTGAGCGTAGAGACAATGTTATTCCTGTGAATCATGTGGTAGAAGAGCGAAGGGTTCCTCGAGAGCTGAACAAGGACCGCTACCGGTTAAAGGCGCCCACATTCACGGGCGAAGAAGAGGTGGAGCAATTCATCCAAGAGTTTAGCGACGTAATGGATGTCACCTATTGGTCCCCTAGAGTGGCCCTGCTGAAGCTCAGAATGTCATTGATGGACAAAGCTAAGCCCTATGGGTTAGGCTTAGACATCGATAGTATCTTTGCTTTTCTGCGGGCCCGTTTCGGCATCTCCGCTATAGATGCCCGGCCCGTCTACAAAGGCTGCGGCGTGATCCTCACACCCCGCTACAAGAACATGCCGCCACGGTCATGAAGCTGGCGCAGATTGCGTATAGCGATCTGCCCCAAGCCAACCGTGGGAGGTACACTCTTGACGCCTTTATACAGTCTATCAACGACTTGGGACTCCACCACCAATTTTTAGCTAGGGGAGTTACCACAGTCGAAGGTGCTCTGGCAGAAGAGGAAGCCTATCTTCTGGCGAACCAGATGCATAAAAATTGCGGGAACTCTCGCCAAGTGGAAATAGAGCCCACTGACACGGCAGCCGAGCGGGAAGCGAGGTTCTCCGCGACCGCTGCCGTGGCACAGTTAACTGCCGCATCGAAGGTCGTCCAATTGACCGACATGTTGGCTAAACTGATAGCAACACTGACACATCAAACCCCAGTAGGTACCGCCTATGAGCCTCCGCGGCTGCCGGCGCCGCCACCGGGGGAAGCAGTCAGTTTTTGCTGGGAATGTGGAAACTAAGGACATTTCCGCAGATATTGCCCTCTCCTAGCTCCGGGATTAAACTACCGTGGCCCGCAAATGTTCTCGTCTCCTGCGGGCCGGCGATGAACCCCTCAGGAAAGAGGAAGCGTAGGTCACCCAGACGGGTACCGCGTGCTGACAACCAGGAGTGGCGACAGCCACGGCCGACAGGTAAGGGGCTCCGCCCCGCTGTTACCTTCTCCATGCCACTTCACAACCGATTCGACGGGCTCCCAGCCCAAGAATCCGGAAGGGAACCGGCACAGGCAACTGGGAAGTTAGCCTCCCTACCTCCGAGGCTACACTACCACCGTCCCAAGCTACCTCCTTCGCGACCTAAAGCGAGGGAGGTACTCCCTGCGAGAGTAAGGCACAAAGGGAGAGTACAGGTACAGCCCCATGGAAACAGCTATTTCTTGCCCGGCAAAATAGAGGGCAAAGCTGTCACTTTCCTACTTGATTCGGGCTGTACCACGAACCTCATAAGTCGCCAACTCTTCGACACCTTTAGCGCTAAGGTCAGGGGCGAGATGGATCCGTATGAGGGGGAGTATGGCACCCTAGCTGATGGGTCATGCATTTCCTTCTACGGTATAATTGAGCTGACGGGACGCGTCCGAGATCAAACGATCCAAGAGACGTTTATCATCAGTCAGCTCAAAGAGGACGCCATTCTTGGGATGCCTTTCCTAAAACGGCACGGATGTCACATCGACTTTAACAAGTCTGCGATGGTGATGTCCGGGCGAGAACTCGCCTGTGTCGACAAGTTCGGACGCCCCTTAGTGGGAGGTGTGCAGGTGGTACGAAACTGTACCGTACCAGGCCGCTCCCGGGCTACTATTCACTGCAGAGTGAATGATAACCGGATCTCTGGACTCGGGGTAGTTGAAGGCGCCCACAAAAGAATCCAACTTGCCAGCAGTTTAAACCAACTGACTGAGCGAGGAGAGATCTTAGGGCAGTGTGTCAATCCCTTTACTGAGTCTATCAAGCTACGAGCTGGGTCTATGCTGGGCCGGTTCCACTCTGTCCAAGAGGAGGATGTGGGCCCGTCGCTGGGAGAGGCGACAGAGGAACCCCCTCAACGCCCTACAAAGGGGCGAGGGGCTGTCCCAACACACATCCGGGAGCTATATGAGAGAGCCTGTGGTGGCTGTGCGAGCAACGAAGAACGCCAGGCTATGGCGAAGTCGCTACGCGACTACGGTGAAGTGTTCAGCAGCAGAGATCACGACGTGGGACTGACTGGAGCTTTCAGACACGAGATACCGCTGACTGCTGGGACAGTCCCTATTCGGCAACCCACACGCAGGTTGGGGCCGGAGAAAGAGGAGGAGGTTAGCCGACAAGTCCGGGATCTTCTGGGCTGGGGCCTCATCGAGCCAGCCCACAGTGCGTGGAGCTTGCCGATCGTGTTGGTCCGGAAGAAAGACGGCAGTTGGCGGTTCTGTGTAGACTACCGCAAGCTCAATAGCGTGACCATACAGGACGCCTACCCTCTACCTCGTATTGATGAATCACTGGACGCCCTAGCCGGCAGCAAGTACTTCAGTACGCTAGATTTGTTGAGCGGTTTTTGGCAGGTTCCTCTGAGTCCCGACGCCCAGGAGAAGGCGGCATTTATCACACGGGACGGACTATGGAAGTGGAAGGTGCTGCCCTTCGAGTTAACCTCCGCCCCAGCCACCTTTCAGAGGCTGATGGAGCAAGTCCTAAGCAGACTCCACTGAAATACACTGCTGATCTACCTCGATGATGCCATTGTGATCTCCCCAGACTTCGAGACACACGCCAGTCGTCTGCGGGAGGTTTTTGAAAGGCTCCGAGGTGCCGGTCTGAAACTCAAATCTTCCAAGTGCACTCTATTGCAGCCGGAGGTCAAGTACCTGGGGCACGTTGTCGGTCGAAACGGCGTGGCAACGAATTCCGAGAAGGTACGGGCGATAGAGGACTGGGTCACCCCCCAAGACTTAACCGGACTTCGGGCTTTCTTGGGTTTGGTAGGGTACTACAGACAATACATAATAGACTTTGTGAGGATAGCGCAGCCGTTAAACCAGCTCACCGCAAAGGGAGTGACGTCGCAGTGTACCCCGGTCGAGCAAGGAGCGTTTGACCGCCTCAAGGGTTGCCTACTGACGGCACCTATCTTGGCCTACCCAGATCCCACTCTGGAGTACATCCTCGACACAGACGCCAGTGACCAGAATGTTGGCGCTGTGCTGTCTCAAGTGCAGGAAGGCCGAGAAGTAGTAGTAGCCTACTACAGCAAGTCTCTCTCACCCACTGAACGAAATTACTGCACTACCCGCAAGGAGTTGCTGGCAGTGATCATTTCGGTGAAGCACTTCAGACCATACCTATATGGCAGGAAGTTCCGGCTGCGCACGGATCATGCCTCTCTGATCTGGTTGTGCAAGAGAGCAGAGTCTTCCAGTCAGGTCGCCCGGTGGCTCGAAATCCTAGCTGAGTTCTCCTACCGGATCGAACATCGATCGGGCAGGAGACACAGCAATGCGGTTGGTTTGAGCCGCCGACCTGATGGAGGTTGCAAACAGTGTCTCAACATCGAGAGGAGGGACGGAGGTCCCCCGCGGTGTGAATTGGAGACACTGGCTCACCACGGAGCACAGTTTGAATGGGACCAAGGTCAGCTCAAGCAGGCAGCTGACGAGTCCCCAGAGGTTGTACAGAACCTCCACGCCAACCCTGTTTGGGCCGATAATATCCGGGAGCTGAGGAAGCTTCAGGAAGAGCTGCCTTGAGTAGTGGCAGACGTATATCGGGCCAAAAAGGAAGGGCGACGACTCAGCGAGGAACAACTACGGCAGGGATGCGCCAAATTCCGGCTATTCTGCCAGCGTTGAGACTCGCTGAGGATCGGGCAGGATGGTCTGCTGACCATTTCTCTAGCTGCCAACGGCAGACACCCAGAGAGGAAGAGGGTGGTCTGCCCCAGGGCCATACGCCGTGAGTTAATTTGGGACACTCACAAACAGGCTCACGCAGGAGTCCAGAGAGTGATCTCCAAATTGCAACTCCGGTGGTAGTGGCCCAAGATGGGGCGTGATGTCCGACTCAGAGTAAAACAGTGTGAAATCTGCCAGGCCAGCAAGCATGGCCGTCTCCCTGGTGAAGTGGGACGGCGAAGGTTATATGCTGGAAGGTCGTGGCAAGTGGTAGCTGTCGACCTGGTCGGACCCATGCCCCTGACCCCCAGAGGCAATAGTTGGATCTTAGTACTAACCGACCACTTTACGAGGTGGGCGGACGCGCTGGCTATCCCAGATGCGTCAGCCCCGACAGTGGCCAGGGCGCTAGACCAACATGTATTCTGTTACTTTGGTCTTCCCGAGCAGATACACTCTGATCAAGGCGCTCAGTTCCAGTCTCAACTGATGAGCGACCTTTGCCAGCTCTGGGGAGTAAATCAGAGCAGGACCACCCTCTACCACCCCCAAGGTAACGGGGTGGTGAAGCGCAAAAACCTGATGCTAGGTGATGCGCTCCGGAGTCTACTCTTCGGACGCAGCCAGGAGGAATTGGACACGGTGTTGCCGCAAGTCATGCGCGCATACCATAGCACCCCACACACCAGTACTGGTGAGACCCCAAACCTCCTGATGCTCGGGAGAGATACTCGAGTCCCTGACCATCTTACCTACCACGTTCCAGAGCAAGACAGCTCGGTTCACGAGTATGCCAGCGAACTAGTGGAACGGATGAGGGTGGCACACGAAATGCTGCAAGAAAAGCAGTGGCAGCTGCGGCGCGAGGATTCCGAGGAACCACCCCTCTATCAGACAGGAGATTGGGTGTGGATGGTCAATTACTGTAAGCGTCGCGAACAGGCGGCTAAACTACAGCCCAAGTTTGTGGGACCCTACGTGATAGTCGAGGCTATGCCCAACCATACCTACAAGATCGAGCGCTCAGGACAGGTGTCCATCCAGAATGGAGATCGATCTTTAACGTCTTTCCATGGATCGGTCTCAAGAGATCGATCTGAGATTGATCCATGGAAAGTCAGTGAATATTTGCATGTAGGTATTATTTACTCAGTTTTTTCATATGCAAAGTTTATTGATGGTTATGAAAACAAATTTTATCCAAATAAAACTATAGGAACCACAAAAAGTTTTGAAAATGATTAATTTAAATCATCAAACTAGTTGCAATCTATTGTTTTAAAAGCCTTCAATAATATGCCAAGAGAGATCATGAATACTACTGCATTTAGTATGCCTGTAATAGCTTATGCACATATTATGCTGATGCAATGTTTTTTGTCTTATACAATAAGAATAACTAACTTCAGTGTTTTGAAGCCAAATGTTTTGGTGGTATAAGTGGCTGCGAAGCCAACAGATGAA
This sequence comes from Bugula neritina, assembly GCA_964035545.1. Taxonomy (NCBI): domain Eukaryota; kingdom Metazoa; phylum Bryozoa; class Gymnolaemata; order Cheilostomatida; family Bugulidae; genus Bugula; species Bugula neritina. Next base: position 24,836,937 of record OZ037766.1, on the reverse strand, counting down.
CTCAATGACCCTGTGTGACAGAGTGCACAGCCTTAATTGGGGCTTAAAACACTACATTAGGCATATATAATGTAAGTTAGCAGCTAATGGACCAAACTCCAACACATGTGTATCATGCGGTGCTTAGAGGCTCTCTTCTGCTGATCAAGTGGAATGGTTCTACAAAGCAGCTCAGATTTGGGGGTGAAGGACGATGTTATTTTGGGGGTGAAGGGCGATGTCAATTTGGAGGTCTTGAGTTTAGAGTTGAGGTCATAACTCCAAACCCAAGACTCCCCAAACTAAAATCCCCAGCTGTGAGCTGCTTATAGAACTATTCAATCACCTGTATTGCATTGTTTAATCAATATTTTGTCTCCGACTACATATAGAATCCTATAAACATGGGTGTGTTCATGGCAAGGCTGTTACATGATTGGTCAAGCTTGTTATATGTTAGAGTTGTGTTCTCCTAGACACAAGTCACTGACGCACAAGCAAATGCAGTCAGTTTGAATTACTGGCAAAGGCAACTCTCAGCTACAGACCACTACATGACATGATAATTATATGCTAACTGTGTTATAGACGCAATTTATGTAGTATGAAATACTACGTAATATATGGTGATATGTGATTATAATATGTTATTAGCCACAAGATCATAATATTATTTTCAAATAATAGTTATTCAAAAGCAAAATAGAATTCCACTGCTAATTTATGGATACATTAATTTTAGTGTACTAGTGCCGCTTATTCAAAAAAATATGTGAAAGTAAAATGATGTTTTTAGGTATATAAAATAGCTATATTATTGTTATAACATGCAAACTTAAGCTACTAATAAAAAATATACATGCATATTAATTGATATCATATACAATTAAGCAAAACAAGAATTGGTATACATACGAACTATAATATATAGATGTATAATCTCTACTAGTAATGAGCATTTCGTGCAATTTGTAATGCAGTCATTTAGTCTTTCAGCTTTTATTCAACCATTAAGAATGCTGAAAAGCAAGCAGTATGATGTTGTCTTAATAATAGAACTGGCTGCCAACTGAAATTTCTAATCCTTATTGGTTGAACGAGCTAAAGACTATAATTGCTCGAGCAATTATGAAAAGATAGCTAAATAGAAAATATCAGAAGTCATTGTGTATAGGGCAAACGATTGCCCACTCTCAATTAAAAATACTTCTTAAAGATATAAAAGATAACAAGATCATAATAATATATTGAACTTTAATTTCTGAAAAAAACACATTTCTTGCCACTGATATTTGCATGAGTTTTTGTTTTAACAAATAATAGTATTTCTTAAAAATAAATTGAGTTTGTAATACTTATTTGATCAATTGAACACAGGTGTCGGTGCTTTCCTGGTAGACCTTTCCATTTTCAGTACATTTTGTCTCTAACACCACCTGTATGCTCTCTCCACTAGACTGAATACGAGGTAAAAGGAAGCTACAACATATGATATTACCGCTATAGTTTATATATTCGTATGTATGTCAACAGTGAGGTACAGAGTCTGAAAGTGATAAAACCTATAAATCTTCAACAATTCTATTGCTTCTATAGAGCACTCTTTGTAAATATCGTTTCAAAGAAAACTGTCGAAAAAGTTACTGCTCAAGTTTTACGGTGCGTTTATGTCTTTGCTGAAAAAAGTACCTAGTTTTACCAATTTGAATTTTTGACTGAAAATTGTGAAGTCATGAACACAACTTCCTCACTAAGAATATCATAAATTTCTCTCAAAATGTAGTTTAGGTTCTTGAATAACATTGCTCTGCGGGTGGCATGCGTGTTGCCTACTTGCAATTGTTTGGCCTAAGATCAAACTACAACCAATAAGCAGCAACCTTCATTAGGGCTGTGTTATCTATCAACATTCCATTATGGGTGCTACATAAACAAAGTACAAAGCAAGCTATTCATTATAACATGCCAGCTAGCAAGCCTGTAATTAGCATGTGCGCGCCAATATCTTCTCATCTCTACGTGCTCATTGAAGCGTGAAGTGCTGCGCGCTGCTAATTACCCATGAAAAAATATGGCATTTTCAGTGTATAAATCACCAATTTGTGGGCAATCTAGAAGAGTTATTGGAAAAAGAAAAAATATTACTCTGGAGAAATATCTCAGGATTCCAGCAGTGCAATTTTTATTCAGATATCGTGCTTTGCTGCTGAGATATTTTACTGGTACTGAAAAGTCAGCTTTTCAGGCAAAATTGGCCAAAATTGGGCAGTTTTTTGTCTATAACTTTGCAAAAAAAATGAAAATTGAAATTTCCAAAAAGTTACCTTGGAGAAAAAGAAGATCTACAGCATAGTTTTTAAATTTTGACTCTATAGCACAATTAGGTGAGATTTTATTTTACTGGTACTGAACTCTTATATGATTACAATGCAAACCTCAGCAAGGCAGTTGCAGCTAAAAGGTTGCCCTTAACTATCCTGTGTAGAGGGTAAATGATCTAAGCTGCTATATATAGGCTTTGAGTTGAGTTTACTAACTATATATATATAATTCTATTCCTTTCATGAAACGATTCAATTATTCATTTGCCTAGAAATTTGCGCAGAGTTCATGGGAATACAATTATTACTTACTGAGGATATCTGTTGAGAGTTAAGATCTGAGCTTTCTCTCTCCCAGCATTCTTGGCAGCTTTAGTCAGCATGTCTCTTGTCTTAGTTGGTATTTCTTTGACATGCTCAGGGAACACAAGATCTGTCGGCCATCTTACTTCTAGTGTATTATTAGAACAGGAGTAGCTGGGAGTTATGTTAACAGCCATGTTGCAACCTGTGCGGGTAGAAAGAAAAATAATTCGAAGCACAAAGTATACTATTCTATTATTCTAGTAGTTAAAGTTTTGAATTTGGAGTAAAAAAATTACATTGAATGTCGTAATTCTGCATAAGCTGTTCTGTCAAGCTGCTTTTGTGATGTGTGTGTGTGTGTGTGTGTGTGTGTGTGTGTGTGTGTGTGTGTGTGTGTGTGTGTGTGTGTGTGTGTGTGTGTGTGTGTGTGTGTGTGTGTGTGTGTGTGTGTGTGTGTGTGTGTGTGTGTGTGTGTGTGTGTGTGTGTGTGTGTGTGTGTGTGTGTGTGTGTGTGTGTGTGTGTGTGTGTGTGTGTGTGTGTGTGTGTGTGTGTGTGTGTGTGTGTGTGTGTGTGTGTGTGTGTGTGTGTGTGTGTGTTGTCTATGAAATGTGAAAAACTAACCACATAAATGATCTAATCAATTTGAGGCTCTAAAATCTATTAATTTTTTGATATATGCATTTTTCCTGGCCACCAAATGTTCTATATGTCAACTATATTCTCTAAAGATTTTGCTAGAAAGTTGCAGGAGCTGAAAAGCAAACGAGGGAATATTCATTACCATTTCCACAGACATCTTGAAGTTCAGTCATCTTGAGTTTAAGAACAGGTTCTAATAAAGCTTTCCCAAACATTCCCTGAAGGATTAGCTGGTCACAGGAAACAGAGTACTCTGCTTTTAGAGCAACTCTTCTCTCTACAGGACTCTCTACAAAACAGAACTAAAGTTGAGACAATTTGGGCAGGAGAACAACAAAGAATGAGAAACAGAAAATTTGAAAATAAGTTTTGTAAAAAAAGTTTATAATTATATTACATTAAAAGTAAAAAATGCAATTGAAAATCCATAGCTAACAAAAAATTGCAGGCTTAAATAATTGCTTCAGAAAATTTATTGCAAAATAATCAGATGCTTTTTAAGGAAACTATAACCATGAAAAAAAGCTGTTTAAACTAGGACTTTTATAAAAATAGACTTTTAAATTTATGCATAACGACTAGCCATTTTTGTAAATTTCTTGGTTATTACTCTGGTATTCTAGAAAAAACTTCAGTGACCAGACTCAAAACTGTAGTTGCTTTTTGCAATGATTATAAAATTTTGACTATTTACTAGCTGTATTATATAGTTTGAGTCTTAGACCAAACTCAAAACCTAGCATGCAGAACGAACGTATTATATCTAGGAGAGTTTATTTGCAGGCAATTGCCAATGCTGTGCCAACTCAATGTTTTTATACAAGTGCTTTGGGAAGTTCTGAACAAAAAGTTAATACATTGGCTGTACAAAAATAAAACAAAACAAAAAATTTAGAAAAATGCTTATAAGCTTTGTTCAGCTGCCTTTAGTACTCAATGACATGTACAACATATTGCAATGTAAAATTGAAGTAGGAAGTTGTTCAGAAAATCACACCATCTACATTCGTAAAATTTGTAAAAATTTTACTTGCTTTTAATGCAAGCAACATTGTAACTGGTTGTGTGTTGCCCACTATAAATAACTATTGACCCCATTAACTTCCTATTTATGTTTAGGTGACATACGTCAGCAGGCATTACTCATCTGCCTTGTGCTGACTATTAGATTTGTGGTCAGGTCATTGTGGCTGGGGTGGCTGTCATTCTTGCCCTACCTGTACGGGCTGGGTTGGTACCCTGAGGCTACTCAGTGAATGTTTACTATGTTTTGGGACACAATCATTGTGGTATTTTTTAGGGACAATAGTTGTTTATGCAATATGTTTTTGCCTGGTACAGTAACAACAACCAGAGTATATAAACACTTTACAAACTTAATACAATCAGTTGGCAGCACTCTTTAACAAAACTGTACTTATTATTTTATTAATCTACTGGTTTGACAATATATATTTACTGGCACTGTTTATGAAGGACCCAAGAGTTTTTACCAGCAAGTTTATCACAACAAGTTTATCACAGTAAGTTTATCAGAGAATTTATCAGCAAGTTTACCAACAATTATAACCAATAAACTTCTGCGTTTAGAAATCCTGGTTTAATTCATACGGGGCCAGTAACAAACATAATCATGCACATGCAATTGGGATTGTACAATGGTAATTTACTGTATCTTGTGTAATTCTTACTATTAATCTTAACCAGGTAGCTCGTGCAATTTTGTGTATCCAAACCAAACTTCACTTCAGTTTCACCTGACAGGTAAGACGCATTCACAGAGCATTCCATATTCATCTCTAAAAGAGAAAACATCTATAGTGTTATGCAATGCAATCATATAGCTAGAGCTATAATATTGGTGGTGAGTCAAAAGTATCAAATTACAATGTGTCGCAAGCAGAATAACACCGCCACATAATATTTTGTTGTTATTTTTTATAATAATGGAAGTTCAATATTTCTTATATAGCACTAGCTTGGTAATTAAGGAGAAGATAGGCTCTTTCACCATTGAACTATAATTGCAACAAAACATAATACAACTTTTAAATTTTAAGATACACGGGATAATTTCTCTCAATCAAGCTAAAGGCTACTGTAATTTTGATTTAATAGTCCTTCGTTGTTAAACTCACCACTCAGTTTGTAGATTTTTCCATAGGTTCCAAGATAAGTGCTGCCATTGATCTGGGCAACAGAATAGATGCTAGAACTGAAGCCCGCAATATGCACATTTATAGTAAGTTGAGATACTATATCGATTACATACAAGTTACTTTGACTCCATTCGTTGACTATCATTAGTCGTTGATTTATCAACGTAATGTCTTGAAGACTGTTGAATCTTGACTGACTAAAACTTCCAACAATGTTACCTGAAGATGTTGACCCTACTAGAGTTTGAACACTTTTGGTGCTCCATGTTATTTTAGCAATATAATACCTGTTTGTCACATAAAGTATGTTTTCATTCTCATCCCATATCATACCACGAGGATAATTCAAACCAGATGACACTAAAACCCCAGCATTACCAGTGTTGATATCAATTGATCTAAGTTTAGCATAAGGCAAAGATGAGCTATATTGAGAAAGAATAAGTGTGGTTTGATTGGTTTTGTCTGCCAACATCTGGTATGGGTTAAATAGTTTTGCGTAGCCAACTCCCCCATTTCTATGTCCAATTGAACAACAGGTTCCAGCAAACTGTGAAATATTACCATTAGTTCTGTCAACCATTCTAAGACATGCATTATCATTATCTGCCACTATAACATGAGTTCTGTTTTTCTGGTAAAATCCATGTAGATAGTTGAATCGTCCACTTATTCCTGAACTATTATTATACCCCCTAGATTCTGGTGATCCAGCTATGGTAGAAACGGAGATACCATTTGTTGTCCTCAAAGAATGCATGTCTGTAAAGAGTATGTTCCCAGGTATGTACTCATCGTTTTCCATGTGATGGACTCTGGAAATTGTTGCACTGTATTCTTCAGCATTCTTATAGCTGTTAAGTACAAAAAAACTACAGTTCAAAGTTTGCAGAGAACTTACTTCAGTGAAATAATTTATCTATAATCTTGCAAAACAGTTGTAAAAGCTTAGACTTTCTTTTTTTTATGAAATCATTTCAAATACTCCTATAATTTTAGCACATTTGGCAAAAATTTTATTATACTTTCATGAAAACTTTACCCAATATAGTTACAATACTGGTGAGATATTTGCAAAAGGACACTATTAGGCTAATCAAAGCAGACTCAGCTTTTAATAAAAGTAACTGATTATATTAATATATACATGTATATTATAAACATCTAATAATACAAACTGATGTTACCGATTTTGGTTTGCAACACCGACAACAGCTATATTCAATCTTTGTCAGCGGTTTCGAAATATAATTAAATAATTTTTGAATTTAAGCCGATTCTTGTCAGCGCTTTCCAACTGCTGCACACCAATTTTTTATTAATACCATTAGTTGTATATTATAAGTAAAAACTGCAAAAATTCCTTTGTACCCATTTTATACAGAACAAATTACAATAGTGAAGTTTCTAAACTGAGCTAATTAACATAAATATGATTTTATCTTACTTCAAAATTTACTTACCGAACAATGTAAGAATTCTCTCCACTTGTTGAAGCAACCAAAGTTGTCAAACAGGCAAGTATAATCAAGATCAGCTGAAACACAAATGAAATGCTTGGTTAAAAGTAACAAATATATAACGAGCATGTGCTTGCAGTGAAATAAAACTAGCTTAAATATAATGTGAAAGCCGTTTAACTAATTCAAATTAGCATAAAACAACTAATTATAATAAGCAATTTTTTCAAGTTTCGTGATAAAATATAGTAATATTGCTTTTCAAATTTTTCAACATCACTTTTAATCAGTTAGATTTTACATGCTTTACTTCAAATTATACTAGCGTTCTAAAATCTAAAGTTGTTAATTGCATAGCATCCAGTATTTCCTGTAATAATATTTTACTTACCATTGCTTGTGTGTTTGGAAAACTCTCTACAATATACTGTTTCTTTATTAACTTTTTACCATTACGCTGGTATTGCAACTTCCTTATATAAGCATAAAATAACGAAAATTTGAGAAACTCTTCTTTATATACACACCAACAGATTTCTGATTATCTATTTAAAAATATGAAAATATAGTGGTATAAATAGTGAGTAATTTGATGCCAATGCTGAGTGATAAATAATTCTTCAATAATCAATTCATGCCAATAATAATTATCATTTAGTGCCAAAATTGATAAAAATTTTTATTCAACCAGGAAAGGAAAAATGTGCTCAATGATATTTTAGCTAATCTATATAATTGATCATAATGCATGTTCACCAATAACTGTGATCACTAACAGTGTTTATCAATATCATTACTGATTATCGCTTGTAAAATATAACATGCATTTTAAAGATGTAGAGACTATTTGCAGCAACTTCTCACCTGTTTCTCAGCTTATACATTTTCCTGAACAGGTATGCAACACTAAGTGGCACCAGACATTAAAAAATCTGACCCAGTTATAATTAGCACCTCCAAGTTTTTAAAAGGACTTCCTTGCCGCATATTAGCACTCCTGCTGTTAGCTCTGGATAAAAGAACAGAATCACAAAAAGAACATATTTGGACTTTGCTAATGTTTTCTATAATGAACAATAATAGACTAAATAAGTTTTTAACAGCATTAGACAGAAGTCCAATGCAGCACGACAACTGCTATATAAACGCTATTGCATATCCATTAACTTTCTACAAAGTAGGCCAATACCAGGGCTAATTCTAGGTGGTTTGATTACACTCGTTATCTATACAGCATTGCAACTTGCTTTCTGTTATACTGAATAATTTTCATGATCATGATTGCTATACAATTGTTATTGAAAATAGAAGTGAGTTAGCTAACGCGGATGCTGCGTTGTTTTACTTTCAAGTAGGTATTCATTTTAATGTTTTTCATATTAATCTGAGAACTGGTAACCCGTGTAAACCACTAAAATCTTTAATATAAAAGCAGGTATAGAAATAATAGAAAAGACCACTTCTTTGACAATTTCTTCCTTCTAGTGAAATTGTCTTACTATATAACGCTAAACAACTATTTTTGTTTAATTTTTATTCCAACAGACCATATAATAGCCGTACTTCCTCTATATAAGATCAATTAATATAACTTATACCCCAACTTATAAGTATTTATCAAGTCAACTATTAGTACGTTGAGTACTGAGAGAAAAAAACAGGTAACTGTAACCAGTACTATTCTTTATATTATTCTCTAAACGTACACTGTGCATTAGATATAAAGAGTCTTAGGCAGTGAACAAAATATAAACAAATATTAAAATAAGATTACGATAACTCTCTTAAAGAGTTGACTGGATATAGCTCATTATAGAGACTAAGACGCACTTCTTCATGAAATACAACCATCCCTCCATTTTTCTCTAAAGGCTTACTTACATACACATGCATTGTGAAATGCAAAGCAAATGACAAGGAACTAACTGATGGTCTGATCTCATAATTCATTTTGCAGTGGAAAGTGTTTTGAGCTATAATATGATAAGTTTGGTTTTTTTATCAGCTTAAGCTTGAATTTTAATTTTATTTTGCCAAAATAGTGCCATTTATAGTTTGAGCGTGCATGTGACAGATAATGTTTTTATATCTTAGATAAGAATTTAGAAATGACACATAGTTGACAACTTTAATTCAACTCACACTTTTATGACGGCTTTAAAACAAATATGAATACAGAGCTAATAAAACATAAGATCTATAAATGCAAACATCAGAGAGTTACATAAACATAGTTAGCAAACTCAGAGTATAAGCTGCTACTGTATACCGCATTCCAAACACTTAACTCTATGATGTTTACAGTTATAATTTCTACTGTTCAACTTCATCTTATTATTATGTCAAATAGTGTTCTGCCATTTGCCTAAAATCATAGCACTGCTAATACCACTATTATTTACATTATTCTATTAAAAATATGCAGAAAAGTTGAAGACTTTTAAATAGATGATGTAAAAAAGTACATTAGAAAGATTCAAAGAAATTCTTCCTGAATAATTTACTATAGCTACACTGGATTGTGAATTAGGCTTAAGCTTTTTGATAAAAACACACGCCCCCCCACATCTCTCTCTCTGAAACAAATACTGTAAAATTCAAGGCAAAGAACAAGGAACTAACTGATAGCCTGAATAGACAATCAGAGGAAACTAGTTTTTAAAAAATGCAAAATTGACAATTTCCTTGTTTGTTTGGCAAATTTATTTAAGTCACACCCAACTTGTCATTATCAAATAATTTGCTTTGTTGTAGAAAATTTTAGAATGCTAAATGGTTCGATTTTTATATTAGTTTTATTAAATTATGATTTAATTTTGCCAAAGCAAAGTAGTTTGACATAAGTGTAACATAGATAAAAATATTTTCAAGTATAATTTGGAATTGGAAAAACAATGTTTAGTTGACAATTCTATTTTGAATCACAATTTCTATATGCAAAATCGTCATGAATAAAGGTAATAAAGTAACAGAAGCATAAGTTCTAGTATAAAGCGAATAGAAGTGATGGTACTTATATAAAGCTAGTTTGTTAAGTTAAGTTACAAGCTACTACTGCACTGTATTCACTGAAGTTACTTTAAGTGTATGTTTATATATTATTACAAAATAGTCCTATATAGTTTTTATTTCATGTGAAAATCAAAAACTAAACTTTTTGTTTTGTATTGATCATATAATAAGTGGAATGTATGTCATGTTTTGTTAAGTATAATAATTCCCATGTTTGTTATATTATATATATACATCTATATATGTATATATATTAGAAGAAATAAAATGAGATTTGATTAATATAATGACATTTATTACTAGTAGTTTCGTACACAAAAACGATGTGCACTCGTCAGATAAATTTGCCACTATGTTTGCTTACAACTATGCAAAGTTTCGAGCAAGGATTAGCTGACATGATCCGATCTGTTAGGTTTAGACACGTCCACAATACCTTTCAAGACAAGCTATCCTCTGACATCAAGCATAAAATAACCAACAGCGACAATATAATAGTGCCTGCAGATAAAAGCAACAATTTCTACAAGATGGATAAAGAATCGTATGACAGACTTTTAACTAATAACATCACTAAAATCTATAAGAAAATATCAAATGATAAAGTCTCCAACATCACTAGTGAGGACAAAGCCATGGCTGAACAAATGGAACTTGAAGACAGAATTACTATAACAGCTAAGAAACCCGCCTTCATTACTATCAAGGACCATAAGGCTAACTACATAACTAACCCCACCTGCCGCCTTATTAACCCCACCAAACCAGAGATAGGTAGGGTGAGTAAACAACTACTTGACAGAATTAATTCAACGATAAACAGCAAACTTGGCCTAAATCAGTGGAAAAGCACATCTGCAGTTTTACATTGGTTCAACAATTTAACCACCACAAACAGGCACTCTTTTATCATGTTCGATATCGTGGAATTTTATCCATCTATATTGCCAAAGCTGCTATCAGATGCTCTCGACTTTGCCAACTTGCATACTACAGTCAGCAATCATGAACGGAATATCATATTGCACACAAAAAAATCTATATTGGTGCATGACAACTCATTTTAGGGTAAAAGACAATCAGATAATTTGTTTGACGTCACTATATGGGCTCACACGATGGTGCTGAAACATGTGAATTAGTAGGATTATTTTTATTAAGTACAATCTCAAAAAAGTTTAAAGCTAATTTATTGGACTATATGGAGATGATGGGCTAGGAGTAACAGATCTTAAACCACAACTAGCTGAAAGACTGAAAAAAGATCTCTGCATATTATTCCAGTTACACGGTCTAAAGATCACCATAGATGTTAACATTAAGACAACTGACTATTTAGATGTCACCCTAGATCTGGTCAAGAAACATCATACACCATACTCTAAGCCTAACAACATTCCTCTGTATGTACACAAAGAGTCTAACCATCCTCCTAGCATATTAAAAAACATACCAGAATCCATAAATCGCAGACTTTGTGATATATCTACTAATGAAACTATTTTCAACAATGCCATCCCACAATATCAAGATGCGTTGGCTAAAAGTGGATATAATTACTAACTCAAATACAAAAACTACACTAACAACACCAATACAAGCATCAAACCCATACGACAAAGACGGGTCATCTGGTACAACCCACCTTATAGCTGTAATGTAAAGACAAAAATCGGCTTCATATTCCTCAAGCTGATAAAAGATACATTCCACACCAAACACCCACTGCACAAAATATTTAATAAAAACACATTCAAACTCAGCTACAGTTGCTGCCCGAATTTAGAGCAGACCATCACTGCCCACAACAAAAGTGTTACTAAATGTAACACTGCCCCTATATCACAGGCAGGCTGTAACTGTAGAAATGTAGAGACATGCCCGCTTCCAGGAGAATGCACCATCCCAAACATTGTGTATACCAGGCCAATGTATCCACCCCATCAAACGATATACTGTCAAAACATATGTAAGAATTTCCTCCACTGCATTCAAGGCAAGATACTACAACCACCTTGGTTCCTTCAGGCACCCAACCAAGCGCTTGCAAACTGAGTTAAGCAAACACATCTGGTTCTTAAAAGACAAAGGTCTGGATTTTACCATATCCTGGAAAATTCTCAGAAAAGCTCAACCATACAATAACATCACTAAAAACTGTCAGCTGTGCTTATGGGAAAAATATTTCATTCTTTATAAGCCGCATTTGTCTTCTCTCAATAAGCGCAATGACTTTTTATTTATATGCAGACATAGTAGTAAATTTCTGCTCAAGAATGCTGTGACATAGCCAATTACTTCCAATGCTACCTCTTTGTTATATTTTGATCTTCTAGCTTTATTCTGTGTATATTTACATATTACAATATTTTATAGTTGTAAGCAAACATAGTGGCAAATTTATTTGACGAGTGCACATCATTTTTGTGTACGAAACTACTAGTAATAAATGTCATTATATTAATCAAATCTCATTTTATTTCTTCCAATGTTCATGCTCTAGATTTATTTCTAGAGAGCACTCTAGTAACGTTTTATAAACGCTCATTTTACTATATAAATATATATATATATATATATATATATATATATATATATATATATATATATATATATATATATATATATATATATATATATATATATATATATATATATATGTATATGTATATATATATATATATATATATATATATATATATATATATATATATATATATATATATATATATATATATATATATATATATATATATATATATATATATATATATATATATATATATATGTTTTATTGTTATATTACTTTTTATATTATATTGTATTATTTATATTACTTTTTATAGTTGTTTACTTTTAGTCAATACTATTATATTTTTGTCTTACATTTGCAGCTGTTCCTCATTTTATATATAAAGTTCACCAAGCCATCATCAAAAACAAATCTTTTTGAAAATACGAAAAGTATAGCAAGTGAAGAGATGTTTCAAAATATTGAGTTTAAAATGTCAAATTATAGTCATAGTAATAATTATGCTAGAAACTTAGTTTGGCTTGCCAAATTATATCATGAACAGGGTTGTTTACGTTTAGCCAAGAGAACAAAATTACCACAATAAAAGATTTAGGCATTGTGAAGGCTTTCTATAACTATGACAGCAAAGGGCAATATACAGGCTTTTAACAGCACTAGACTGAGCTCTACCAGTTAGGACAATTGCTAGCAAGTAGTGCACCACACTTTATTTTTTTTAGAATGCAAAACTATTATGCAGAGCTAAACCTTAATAGTTTAATATACTCCGTATCTAGCATTGCAACCTGCTTACTAGCTATATCTTTCATACAAAATAACTTAATAACTCTTATATCTAGTTAAGCTGTCGTGCCATATTAAAAGGATATTTTTGTTCTTGTTTTAACCTAATACATTGAGCAATGACAGAAATTTATAATACAAAATTAACTAATAATGTTTATTGCATTAATATGTGCATAGCCTTAGGACTTAAAACACTACATTAGGCATATATATAATAAGTTAGCAGCTAATAGACCAAACTTTAACTTATGTGCATCAGTGCTTAGAGGCTTTCTTCTGCTGATCAGGTGGAATGGTTCTACAAAGCATGCAGTTCCAAGTTTGGGGTAAAGGACAATGTTAGTTTGTGGGTCTGGAGTTTAGAGTTGATGACATAACTCCAAAAATTGACACTCCTCAAACTAGAGTCCCCACCTCAGAGCTGCTAATGGAACCATTCAACCAGCTGCATTGCTTAATCAATAATTTGTCTGAGACTACAGGTGGAATGGTTATACAAAGCAGCTCAGATTTGAGGGTGAAGAACGATGTTATTTTGGGGGTCTCCAGTTTAGAGTTGAGGACATAACTCCAAAACCCAAGACTCCCCAAACTAAAATCCCCAGTTTTGAGCTACTTATAGAACTATTCAGTCACCTGTATTGTCTAATCAATATGTTGTTTGATACTTTACATATAGATTCCTATAAACATGGGTGTGTTCATGGCAAAACTGTTACATGATTGGTCAAGCATGTTGTATGTTAGAGTTGTGTTATCTTGGACACAAGTCACTGACATACAAGCAAATAGAGTTTAAATAACTGGCCAAGGCTATTCTCAACTACATACCTCTATACATGACATGGCTATACCAACTGTGTAGACGTGATTTATGTAGTATGAAATGCTAAGTAACGGTAGTATACGATTCTAATATGTTTTTAGCCACAAGATCATAATATTATTTTTGAATAATAGTTATTTAAAAACAAAATAGAACTCCATTGCTAGTTTATGGATACATTTATTCTAGTGTATTTTGATAGTGCCCCTTTTTCAAAAATATGTGAAAGTAAAATGATGTTTTTAAGTATAATTATAAAATAGCTGCATTATGGTAATAGCATGCAAAATTAAGCTACTAATAAGAATATACATGCATGCAGATTAATTGACATCATATAAAATTAGGCAAAACAAAAAGTAGTATATGTACTATAGTGTACAATATATTATAGTTACTATATATAGATACATCTCTATTACTAATGAGCAATTCATGCAATTTGTAATGCAGTCATTTAATCTTTCAGCATTTATTCAGCCAATAAAAATGCTGAAAAGCAGAATATTTCACGCTTTCAGCAATGAAAATGGCTGCCAACTAAAATTTCTAATTCTTATTGGTTGAACAAGCTAAAGACCAACTGCTCTGATACTTATGAGAAAAGAACTAAGTCGACAATATCAGCAGCCCTTAAATATCGGGCAAACAATTGCCAACCTTGAATTACAGCTACTTTTAAAGAAATATAAAAGATTTTAAAGATAATCAGATATTGCAATTTAATTTTAGAATAAATCATTTCTTGAAGTGAGTTTTGCAAAAAATTTTTCTCTAAAAAGAAACATCTGTATTTTTTAAAGAGAAATTGAGTTTGTAATGCTTATTTGATCAATTAAACACAGGTGCCTGTGTTTTCCTGGTAAACCTTTCCATCTTCAGTACACTTAGTATCCAATACCAACTGCAGTATGCTTTCTCCATTTGATTGAATAAGAGGTAAAAGGAAACTACAACATATATAATAATACAGCTACGATCTTATATATTCTTATTTGTGTCAACAGCTTGAGGTAAAGAGTCTGAATTAATAAAATCTAATACAGGATCTTTAGCATTTCTATTGCTTTTAGAATACTATTTATAAGTTTTATTTTAAATAAAACTATACAAAAAATACTGCTTAATTTTTTGGGCATGAAGAATTTGAGTTGCATACAAGCTTTTAATTGAGTTTAATAGAGAGTGACTATATAATTCAAATCGTTGTTACAGAATTCAGGTACCCTCAGCTCTAAGTAAAGACTGCTTGAAACGCAGTGCTGCTAAGAAGTGATTCAATTATTCATGCATTTGCCCAATCATTTGCATGCATTTCATAAGAAATACACAACTATATACCACTTACTGAGGATATCTGTTAAGAGTTAAGATCTGAGCTTTCGCTCTCCCAGCATTCAGGGCAGCTTTAGTCAGCATGTTTCTTGTCTTAGTTGGTATTTCTTTAACATCCCCAGTGAACACAAGATCTGTTGGCCATCTTACTTCCAGATTATTATCAGAACAGGAGTAGCTGGGAGTCATGTTAGCTGCCATGTTGCAGCCAGAAAATATAAGAAGAATAGTTCTCTAGAATTACCATGCAAACCAGCATTGAATCAACTTTAAAAATTGCAGAACTCATATCAATTTTTTAAGGATTACGTTAAATAACTTTTTGAAAGAATAAATATAATCAAATTATAAAAAGCTGTGTAGCTGAAAATTTTGATACTTGCGGCCAATTCAATTTTTTTTTCATAGTTGCCTGTTTAATCTGCATCACTTTGAGTGGTATCTTAAATACAAATAACTGTTGAACCACACGAAAAACATTGATGTAATGCATGTATTCAAATAATACATTCCATTACTATTTCCACAGATATCTTGAAGTTCAGTCATCTTGAGTTTAAGGACAGGTTCTAATAAAGCTCTCCCAAACATTCCCTGAAGCACTAGCTGGTCACAGGAAACAGAGTACTCTGCCTTTAGAGAAACTCTTCGCTCTACAGGACTCTCTACAAAGCAGAGCTATTGATAAAATTGAAACAAAAATAAGCACGGAAGCATAAGTATATTTTCAAGATAGTTTTCCTTAATTCTAATGCAAGCAGCAATTTAAATAACTATATTCGTCTCCACAAAAGTAGCAGTTTAGAATGTTTATACTTTTGGTACATTTCAAGAGCATTTAAAGCTTTTGCTACATTATGCTGATTATATATAGCAACAAGCCCATAAAATTACAGCTATAGCTAGAATGTTATAGCAACATAAGTTAGTTATTTAATGCTTTTCTGTATTTTGTATGGCACAGCTCATGTTATACAGTTATTTTGGTTACCACAACCAGCTATAACTTTTTGGACAATTATATGAACCCAGCACTTTACGTCATTCAATATATCTCGTTCATTGATATTTGATGGTTATTACATATCTATTAAAACACAGCACATACTGCAGTGTCTGGTTTAACTTACTAACTATAATGACAAAATAGCTCGTGCAGTTCTGAGTGCTCAAACCGAATTTTACTTCAGTTTCACCTGAGAAGTAGGAGGCATTTACTGAACACTGCATATCCTTTTCTAAAATATGAAACATCAATTGGAATTCAATTATAATTAGAGCTTTAATAGTATATTAGTGGTGCTGTCAACAGCGTCAGATTGAAATGTGTTCCATAAATATAGCCACACAAAAGCAAACATGTTATTGATAGGTTAATTTACCAAAATAGGGGTTTAGCATTTCTTGCATATAGCCGTAGATTACTAATTACATAGAAGTTAAGCTATTTCACTATACTAAACTAAATGAAAAAGATACACCATGCAGCTATAGAGTAAAACAAAAATAAATTTTTAATCAAGCTAAAGGCACTGTGACTGCAGTTAGTATTATTGTTCGTCAGTTATTGCATGCATTAAGGTATTAACTTACCACTCAGTTTGTAGATTTTTCCATTAGTACCAACATAAATGCTACCATTAATCTGAGCAACAGAATAGATACCAGAACTGAACCCAGAAATATCTACATTCATAGAAATCTGTGAGGCTAGGTTGATTGCCTTCAATTCAATTTGACCTTCATTGATTAGAATTAGTTCTTCATTTATCAGAAAAATGTTTGTAAGACTGTTAAATCGTGACTGACTAAAACTTCCAACAATGTTACCAGAAGCTGTGGAACCTACTAGAGTTTCAACACTTTTGGTGCTCCATGTTATTTTAGCAATATAATACCTGTTTGTCACATAAAGTATGTCTTCAGTCTCATCCCATGCCATGCCCTTAGGGTGGTTTAAACCTGATGAGACTAAAATCCCAGCATTACCAGTGTTAATGTCAACTGATCTAAGATAGGCTTCTGATGAAGAAGCTCTATCTTGGGAAACAATAAGTGTGGTTCGATTAGTTTTATCTAACAACATATGAAATGGTCTAACTAAATAAGCATAACTAGCTCGCCCATTTCTATATCCAGAGGAACGACATGTTCCAGCAAACTGTGAAATATTTCCATTGGTTCTGTCAATCATTCGAAGACATGAATTATAATAATCTGCCACTATAACATGGGTCGTGTTTTTCTGGTAAAATCCAAATAGATAGCCAAATCGTGCACTTGTTCCTGAACCAATACCATACCCACTAGATGTTGGGGATCCAGCTATGGTGGAAACAGAGATACCATTTGTTGTCCTCAGAGAATACCTGTCGGTAAAGAGTATGTTCCCAGGTATGTGCTTATCTTCATCCAAATGATAGACTGTAGCAGTTGTAACAGCATAAACCTCTGCTTTCCTGTACCCGTTTATTCTACAAAATAAAACTCTAAAAAATGTTTCTCTTTCTATTCTATACCATTACAGCTCAAAGTTGCATATACATAAAGAAATGTTTCAAATTTAGAATATTCACACTTAGAAAGATTCAAAACTAATTTTGAATTACAGAACTTTGCAATTTCAACATCTGGAGCAAAATGAGTTATTGTTATTTTTGAAACTTTCTGCCCATTACATTGAAACTTCCAGCAATTTAACAATTACAAAAAGAAAACACTATATAGTGAAAATTTATACTCAGTTAGAAGAGAAAATTATATGATATTGAAGATCTAATAATGCAAATTGATATTACCATATATGTTTCAGGTTCAGAAAAGCTCAGCCTTAAACTGAGGTAGCATGAGTATCTGTATGTTTGATTTATAAACTACTTACCGAACAATGTTAAAGTTGTCACCACCCTTTGAATCAACTAGAGTTGCTAAAGAGGCAAGCACCATTAAGATTGACTAAAATATACAAATATAATTTATCAAGTAATGAGCATATTTTTGCCAGTAAACGAAAACTAGTCACTACAATTGACATAAAGATGAAATATTAAATAAAAGTTGGGTGAAGAAGATGAAATAAATAAATATCGGCACGTTTTGAATTTTTTTATTTTTAAGTGTCATGCTAAGTAGATACAGTGATTATTGCATGACACTACATTTTGAAAATTTGAAAATAGAAAGAATTTATTTGGAAAATGGAGAAATCGCCATTAAACATCTCAAAAATAGACATTTGGTAAATTATAAACAATTAGAGAATTATAAACATTTGGAAACTAGACGTTTGGAAAATGAAAAATATTGAACATGGCTTAACCTGAATTCTGAATTCGCTCAAAAGCAGACGGGTCCAAAGTTAGCCTTCAACAATAAATAAGAAATAAAATTGACGAAAATTACATATTTGTAATTTGCTAATATGTTCTACAATAAACAATAATGTAGACAATAAAAGGCTATAAAGACTGGGTTTCATCATATATAACATTTGCTAACAGCTATTGCACCACAAGCCATTTTTTTGAAAATGCAAAAATACTGTAGTGATAAGCCTTTGGGGTTTAAAAAATTGGTATCTAGCATTGGAACATGCGTTCTTTCATATAATTAAATAGCTATAGATATATTTTGTTTATCTGGTAAAACTGTTTTGCCGTATTAAAAGACTATACTTGTTATATACGTTTCAGCCCAACACATACTTTAACTTTGTCTTATTAAGTCAACTAGAAATGCACTATGTACATATATTGAGGTAATAATTGGAGAAATAAGTACCTAGTAATTACTGAAAAAGAAAAACATGAAGCTGTGATTAGTAGCTATACAATTATTTATATAATATTTTTTTTCTTTATACCCACCTCAGTGCATTAAAGAGGAAGATTCTTAGTTAAATAAGATTAAATCAAAAATTTATTGGAAATGTTTTATAAGCCTTAATTCTTGAAGAATTGACTGACATATAGCAGATGAAGATTGTGTGGGGCTTATAATACTTTTCAATAAAATACATGCTCCCTTATTTCTCTCTCTAAAAACAAAGGCTACATATACTGCATACTCTGTGAAATTTAAGACAAACAACGAAGAACTTACTGATAGCCTGCATAGATCATTAGCAAACAATAGCTTTAAATATATGAAAAAATAATGAGTGGCTTGATTTTTGGCAAATGTACTTAGACAAAGCCCTATTTGGCATTATATAATAATTGATTTCTCAGTACACAATGTTTTTTATGTTATAAGAATGGATTGTGTTTTGTGAAATTGCTGATAAATTCTGATTTAATTTTGACAAAATGATATGTCATTTATAGCTTGATGGAAGTTCCTTATACAGATAAAAATGTGTTGAATTATAAATAAGATTTGAAAAAAAAACAATACATATGGTTGACAATTTTGATGTAAATTATACTTTATGTGACAAATTTGGCATGAATGAATATAATGAAACAATAGCAACTAAAGTTCTATAATGCAAACAACACAGAACATTTTTTACAAGTAGCTGCTAAAGCTATCTTGCATGTGTTTTTATATCCCATTGCAAAAAACTTCCTTTTTGTTTTCTGGAGATAAAATAACCAGCGCAGTCCTTTTCAATCTTGTACAATACATATATCGTTACAATGCATACCATTTTTAATCAAGCGTAATGGTTACATTGTGCTGAATTTTATGAGGTTGTAATAATTGGCACTTCTTTTCCAATTTGAGAAAATGCTATTTATTATTATTATATATAGGCTTCCTTTTACATAAGTACATGGATAACTATACAATAATATATATAATTATGAGTAGAACATTTATCAGTTGAAATATTACCAACTGCAGCAGTAAAAGAATGTTATTTTTGGGAATGGAACGCTAATTATTTAATAACTTTTCAATTATTTGGTCTTTGATAATTACATTGATAAAAAAATATTTTTTCCTATTTTTTATTTATGTTACTATAATATATTAATATGCAAATAATCAAAAGTTTTAACTTTAGAGTCGTCTATACCTGTAGGCTTTATTTACTATGTATTTGTTTTCATAACCATTAATAAATACTCTGTATAAAATAAAGAATAGACACAAATAAGATATAGGGGTAACGGGGGCACAACGGTCATAGGGGTACAAAAAGCCGACCAAATTGTGAGAGAACTTTTTGACTTAGAGTTGTGATTTTTTTTTCATAAAAAGATATTGACATAATTAATCAGCCTTTGTAGTTTCAACACTTGCGGAACATACATGTTGAAAAAGCGAGTAAAAAACTGTTTTTACCTACTTTTTGTAAATTTTTTAGGATGTCATTAAAGCTTTATAACTTTTTACACTCAAAGGCAAGAAGCCTATATTTTACTAATATTGTTGCTATTACTTGTCTCTACATTGCTTAACTAGTATAACAGCAAAATCTGAAATAAATTTTCCTTGAGGCACATTTATTTTCAATTTGGCTACTCGGGGCACAATGGGCCACGCTGACCGGGGCACAATGGGCCACCTAATTATTGCACCCTGATCACTGTTATTAGTTTGTTTGCCAAAAAACTTAGTTGAAATGTTACTAAAATCTATAGATATAGCCATTTCTGACCTTTTTGTAAAACATCAAAGACATCATGATAAGTTTACCAAACTACAAGGTGAAGCTCCCCTAATATCTACATCTGGTGAGGTTAAAGCCTTGCCATTTTATACATAATACAAAACACTCTGCTGTTGCTACTTGCTACTAGTAGATAGTCATGATATTCATTATATATTACACCACTGAGGGAATATACATGTATTTGACTAAAATAAATTGTGATTTGCTCATTTGCTCCCCCCTTTCCCTTCCATACTCCAGTCACAAATCTCAGCCATGCACCTTAGCTACAGTTCATAGAAAAAAGGCCACTCACAGTTTTGTAGTACACGTTACTAAAGTTTTTTTTTTAATAAACGTTCCTCTGAGGTGAAAATAAAAGAACATTTTTAGTTCTAAACAGTAATGATAATGGCACTGCAGAACCGAGTAACGTGCGTTTGATTTTGCCTTCCTCTGCTATCCATAGTGGCACAAACTGTACAGCTAAAACATGAATTTTGCTGTAGATCTAAAAGATTATCTTTACTTATTTGTAATATTAGATAAATAAAGATCAGATGTAACAAAATCCGCAAAATTTCAATATATTTGTTATGTCCCACCCAGTGGCCCATTGTACCCCGGTACCGGGGCACAATGGGCCAATTTTTTCGTCATGAAAATTTCATTATTCTGAAAGTTGTGAAAGAGATAGAAACAACAAACTGATACCTGTAATAGACAACAGATGCAGCATTAAGACTAGAGATTATTGAACTAGTAACTTGAAAAACAGACGAATGAGAGCAACAAATGCAAAATTCGGCCCGTTGTGCCCCCGTTACCCCTACATAGTAAATGAAGCCTATACAGGTATAGACAACTCTAAAAAAAAATTGCAATTATTTTGATGATTTAAACCAATAATTTTAAAACTTTATAAACCTTCCTATAAGAAACATAATTTATATAAAGTTTTAAAATAATTGGTTTAAATCACCAAACTAATTGCAATTTATTGTCTGTTTTATGTACATGCTAATGTAATATTTTACTATCATTTTTTGCCATAACAATAATTTCTTTTGGTGATTCGAAATCAAGTAGTTTTGGTAGTAGTGACTGCAAAATTGATAGATGCTGAAGTTTATGTAGTGAAGTTAATGACACTGTGTGGCAGTTTGCATAGCTTCAGCATATATAAAACATAGCCCTAATAGTCTGGCAGAAAAATTCCAATTTTTGACTTAGGTTCGCAATCTCGGATAAAAAATTTTTCTCAACTGATTATTCAAATATAAGGTCTAGGTAAATTTTTCCAGGTGGGTGTAAACTTCTTACCCTTGAGCATTCTGAGAAATTCAAGATGGCCGCTAGGCACCAGACGGTTTTTTATAATTCAAGTGTACCTACCCATGGGGCTAAATTTAAGATCCCAATGCTTTGAAATCTTTAGAAATTAATAGAATAAATATGCATGTGCCTTTACCATGTGCATTATTGAGTAATAGGCAAATGATGCCCAAGGGTAAATAAGCTAAGCCTTATTCATTCATTTTTTTCAAGTTTAACCTAGCCTTGTGGTGTTTATAATTTCTTTGCAGTTCTGCATCAGTTTGTTCTAAATTCATGAACATTTACTTTTGGGGTGATTTTATATGTTGATTACAAATATGTTCACCAAATAAAGCTGAAAGGGGTTCTGCAAAATTGAAATGCAACGTCATTGTCATATGAGCTAAATAGCAATTTATTTCAAACTAGCATGCCTATCAAAAGGGCTTGTTGAGCTGCCAACTTAATAGTTATTTTCAGTTTTAAAACTTTAGCTATGTTTTTTAAAGTTATAAAAAGAGGTCAACAACCTTAATAACACAACACCATGGCTTCTTGACATAATTTAATTGCTTTATTGTTGAAACATCTTTTATCTAAATATTGACATTTTTGTTTTCGAAAACTATTTCTACAATCAGCACATTTGACTTTTCCTCTAAAAGCATCTGTAGACAATTTTTTTATGAATGAGAATCTATTTCATTCTGGGGGAAGTAATATATTTTCTATTATATTCTAAAGAACAGTGGTTCTCTACCTTTTTTATACCAATCCCCTTTCATTAACGTTTACTATTAATTTCTCCACTTTTAATGACCTATGTTGGGTGCACTAGAACACTAATGGCTGAAATTGATTTGGTAGAAGTAGTTAATTCTACTTTTGGCGGTTTTTTCAAAATGGTGAATAGAAAAAGTTTCCCCAGAATATGTATGAGGTCTGAGAATGTTGGTGGGAGAGCTGTTAAAGCCGGTCTTTATGAAAGTGTAATCACTAGCATGAAGGACCTTATGAAAAGATGTTGATTAAGATTTCAAAGAGCTCAAGAACAGCAAAACTGTGGGTCATGTGCTTTATTTGACCAATTTTTACCACCATGCAAACACCCACATCATAGCTGTTAGAGGAGGAGACTGGGCCTTATAACATGCACCTAGCAATGGAAGAGGAAATGCACTCTCTGTGTAGGATGGAGGTCATGCCACAAGATGTAAGGATTGAATTTGCGGCTGGTAAACACACACTGCATCATAAACGCGGCCAGCTCGACGGCATCTGGTCGGACATGACCATTGAGGTGACCTTCGTAAGATTTGGTCACAGCAAGGGAGAATCATTGGCATCACCTTTAAACCTGAAACTTTCAAGGTGTGGGTCTACAACAATTCTGCTTGCAACAAGATACAGTAGGGCCTCAGTGACATCAGAGATGAGTTGAAATAAATGCTTTCACTGCTCATAAGGATGAGATGCAATCAAGAATCCAATCTGATTCAAAGGACAGGCAGTCTGTCAAACGGAAGATTGAACTCAGAGAATGATGCCAACCAGTTGCTCTTGTCAATATTGAAGCAGATAAGTGCAACTAAGATGAGGATGCTTTGACACGTTTACAATATAAATTGGGAAGACCATGTACAAATGAGAATATAAAGGAGGAGGCCAAAATAGAAGCCATCGCAATAGGAATGAGGAGGAGTCCTCTTTAATGGTATGGACATGTGAGCAGAAGAGGTAGGGAGGAAGATATTATAATGGTGGCTGAGATGAAGATACAGAGAACGAGAATAAGACGGAGGCCAAAGAAAAAGGTAATGACTACAGTGAAGGATGGCATACTGAAATGTGGCCTCTCGGATATAAAGATGTTGACGCCAGAATCAGATGACACTCTCTGATAGCACTTGTTGCCCTGCAAAACCGCCACCCATTCTGGACCACAGCATCCTAGGTAAAAAAGTCGAAGACAAGGCCCTATAATAAACAATTTGCTGCCTTCCCATGGCTTCTCAGGGTGTGATAAAGTGGCAACAATGTAAAATATTGGAAAGGGAGTCATACTACATGTCTTGGTAGAAGAAAAATGTGATTTGGTGACACTAGTGCTTTTTTCAAGATGACTATTCATACAAACTACCAAGTTTATTCTCTGTTGCTACAATTATGCAAAGCGCTTCTCTATGACATCTACAAGACAAAAGGCTCAGGAAACCAAGGTCAGCGATGCTATTTGCGATGTGCCTTTAACTTATGTACCTTGCCTCCTACAGATGAAGCTATTGGACAATGTCACCACTGCACACCTCTAGGTAGCCATATGAAACTGCGGCATTAAACCCACTAGAAAACTGGTAGGTGAAACCAGGGATCTAAAAGAATCTTTTTTTAATTCTCAAAAGAAGGAGGGAATGATGTTGTGCCTACACTAGACAATGTTATGAAGTCGATCATTTTACTTAATTTGGTGTACACTCGATGACTCTAGCTTTTGACGATTTTTTACAATTTGGCTGCTACTGTATATAGATTTTTGCTTCAAACTATTAAAATTTTAGCAAATAAAACTGAATAATCAAGGCTTTTCCAATCATGCATGATTTTTTATGTTTTTTCCTAATTTATTAGTACCTTGAAATATTATATAGGCCGTGATGGTTCACAAATATATATTTAACTCATATGACAATGACGCCGCGCTTAAATGTTGCAGGACCTCTTCCCAGTCATTTTTGCTATGCATAGATAGAATCAGCAAATTCTATTACCCCATTATAGTAAGTTTTCATGGATTTTGAGCAAGCCTTAAAATGTGTGATCATAATCTGCTGATGTGTACTAAATAAAGTAAAATGGCCCAAATTCATTATATGCTCCTGTGGAAGCCGAAAATCATGCAAAACAACGAGATATGGCTGTTCTAGTACATCTACCCCATGCACAGAGTTCTGCCCTTGTGAAGCATTACCAGGAGTGTGCTGCAATGAACTAACATTTTTAACAAATGAAAAAGGTGTTTAATATGAACATGAGTAAAAGTTTGTCGCATTTTAAATTTATATATGTTATATATATATGTTCCATTTTAAATTTAGCTGAGCAATATGCTGCCTCTGTATCTCTTTTTACTTTCTATCCACTGGCAATAAGCAATGTTTTTCTTTATATATCTGTCCAGTGTCCAAAAAATTATTCAAAAACCTTGTATCATTTCTCAGCACCATAGGTGATGTTTTCTTGAAGCAATTCCAATTTTTGAGCTGAGCAACATGTCTATTGGCTCTTTACTTTGATTCCTTTTTCACTGGCATGGCACATATTCATTCCAAAAAGGCACATCTATTTGAATCATCAAAAAAAATTTTGTTTTTGCAACATAGCATAGACTTTATGCCTACCAGATTACGATTTTTTCATAATTGGCGGCCATCTTGAATTTCTCAAAATGCTCAAATATGGCAGGTCTACACCCACCTGGAAACATGTAACTGGACCCTCAAGATAAATAATCAAAAGAGCAAAAAACTGTATCGGAGATTGCGAATCTTATAACCCCCAGTTTTGCCAGACTATAAGCATAAAGTAATTTACTAGCCATTTGATCAAACTCTAACAAATATGTGTATGCAATCAGTGCTTAAAAGCTTTGCTTATGCTTATATCAGACCTTAAGCTTGGTCAGTATGGTATTATTTTTTTAGAATGCATAGAATCCTGTAAAAATGGGTGTGATTATTATAGCAATGCTGAAAGGCAATTAGAAGTTACATGAATTGGTTGTATAGCCTGTTGTATTTTAGAGTTGTTCTCTTCTGATGAACACAGGTCACTGGTACACATGAATGTGGGTTGGATTACTGGCTAAGGCTAATCTCAACTATAATTATACAAAATAAACTTTAACCTTTACAGCCTTCTACATGACAAGATTATACAAACATTGTTTACGCAACACTTTGTGGGTTAAATGTAACTAAGTGCTGCACATAGCTCTTTGTAAAAGAGAGCAAGATGTTATAGGGTAGTCTTCAGCAAAGCCAATCTGTATTGTAGAGTATAAATGCAATCTGTATCATGCGAGCTCTAGTGGTAGACTGAATCTACACTGGAATTCGTCCGCTTTTATACTAACAGAACAAAGAACACGCACACAAAGGAATCTATTGTCAGAAAATCGAGACTCCAAATTTCGGACCACAAAATTCCAGTATCAGTATTGCTACATAAGGATAAAAATAACAAAAAGAAGATAACTCTGTAATACGTATTTCAAGATATAAAACATAGCCTTAAGCATGAAGTAATTTACTAGTCATTTGATTAAACTCTAACATATGTGTGTATATAATCAGTGCTTAAAAGCTTTGCTTCTGCTTATATCAAACCTGAAACTCGGTCAGTATGGTATTATTTTTTCAGAATGCATTGAATCCTGTAAACATGGGTGTGTTTAATATAGCAATGCTGAAAGGCAATTAGAAGTTACATAAATCTGTTGTATAGCCTGTGGTATTTTAGAGGTGCTTTCTCCTGAGCATAAGTCACTGGTACACATGCTAATTTCAACTATTATTATACAAATAAACTTTAACTTTTACAGACTTCTACATGGTACATGACAAAATTATAAAAACATTATTTATGCAACACTACATGCTATGTATAGGCAACGGTAGTTATAAGCATATGTGATTCTGAAACTTCATTATTGTCACAAGATAATTTTATACTCAAACGATAAATTTCTAAAAGCAAGATTCAATTTTATTGTTTATGTTTAAATATAAGCTAAAAATTGTTTACAGCTGTTGTTGCTTCCACAGTTGCCCCAGTGTGCTTTTATTGTGTCTCTTATTTAATATCTGAGAGTAAAGAAACAATTATATCTTCAACTATCGATGTAGCGTTTTGATCATTTTTTTATTATAGTACTCACTACTGCATACCATTCACCCTTATATTCACTTTGTTACTCACATAGCCACAGCTTTTTCTTAAACCACAAATAGCTTTGTTTTCATTATTACAATACAATGATTTTGCTAACAGAATAGCTGTCAGCTTTTATAGCTTGTAGCAAAGTTATAATAGCTAAGGTGTTTTATGCCTTCATTTCTCTACTGACTGTTGAGTTCTAACTAGTCATTCTTTATTTGATTATACTTTCACCATCACAATTTTATATACTTAATTCTAACTCTCCCCAGGAAGGGTAATAGAGGTATGTTAAACATTGCTTTGCAACAATTATGTATTTCTTGTATGTTTCATTTTTCTTTCAATAATGTCTTTATTGTTAAATCGTATTATTGTATTATTGCAGTTTCACGTTGGTTTCCAGTTAGTTAAATAAACATCAGCAAAACTCCATCAGTGCAACCTGTTATCAATAAACTGGGGTAGACGTTACAATCGAACAGCTGTATTTTAGTAATAAGATGCAAAGTGATATATTTATAGCTATACTAATGAAAGATATATATGCAAAGCATATGGTGGCACATATGTTAAACCAAAACATAAAATAAGTATCAGTTTACTATAACATGTAGTTGCTATATAACTAGTAATGATGAGCATTTCATGCATTGAATTGATGCAGTCATTTAATCTTTCAGACTTTATTCAGCCAATGAAAATGCTCGAAGGCAAACATAATCCAAAACAAGACTTTCATGCTGTTGTCAATGAAATTGGCTGATATAGGCAGCTGCCATATACAACTAGAATGCCTATAAGTCCCTTATTGGTTGAACAAGCTGAAGACCAGTTGCTCTATATAAGTAATTGTGATCGAGCAGATAGTTAATTATAGAAAGTAACAAAAACTACCGCGTATAAGACAAAGACTTTTACATACTGATTTAAAAAGACACTGTTAAAAGATGCAAATATATAATAAAGTGAATATATATTTAAAATAAATTTGCAAAGGTGTGTGCTTAAAAAATGAAGCTTTTTCAAATGTTGATTTTTAATTACTTATTCAATAGATTAAACACAAGTTATGTTGGCCTGTTAATTAAACACAGGTGTCTGTGGTTTTTTGGTAAACCTTTCCATCTTCAGTACATTTACTCTCTAACACAACCTGTATGCTTTCTCCATTGCTTTGAACTCGAGGCAACAGGAAACTATAATATAAAACATAATAATCTAAATTGTTTAGTCTTGTAAACTTGCCAAGAAATAGCTGCATATTTGTACAAAAGTTAATTTTTAGTCATTAGTCATTATGATTTTTGTTCTTGAAAGCTTTTTTCTTCCTATGTATATAGTAGATGCTTTAGTTGTTGTTTTGTTGTTCAAGAGTCATGGTATTAAATTATTGTCAACAAAACAAAACTTGAAACCTATAATGTATAGTAGCTCAACTAAAACACTTTAGAGCATAGTCTAGCTTGGCCAACTACTGTTGCAACTTGAACAATTGATTTGTTAGGTTTAAAGCTAATCAGGTTATAGTACATTTATATGCCAGGAGCAGATAACTACAGCATAGAAAGACATACTTTTGTAAACATGGAAATTAAAAATCAACAAAACATCAAAAAAGCGCAATATAATGTTTCAACTGATGAAACCCAACAAAGAACCATTAGCAAATAATTCTATAGAAAATCATTCTAAATAAAGCTGTACGCAAAATACTAATTAAAGCATGAAAATTTTGAGTTGTTGCAAGCTGTAAATGACTTTTTCAAATTATTCTGAAATATTTCAAATAGTTTTGATATATTCAGACAATCACGGCTGTATATAAAAAATGTTTCAAACCAATTTCTTTTATAAAATGACTCAGGTGTTCATTTGCCTAGCAATTTGCACAAATCTCATGGGAATACAACTCCCACTTACTGAGGATATCTGTTGAGAGTTAAAATCTCTGCTTTCTCTCTCCCAGCATTCTTGGCAGCTTTAGTCAGCATGTTTCTAGACTTAGTTGGTATTTCTTTGACATCCCCAGTGTACACAATGTCTGTCGGCCATCTTACTTCCAGTGTATTATTAGAACAGGAGTAGCTGGGAGTCACGTTAACAGCCATGTTACAGGCTGAAAGGATGACAGGAATATTTTTTTAGAATGGAAGTAAAATTTCCCAACCAACAAACTGACATATTGCTAAATATATTTTAAAGCTAAGAAAGTATTAGTTTATAGGATATGGAAAATATCATAAGAAATTTTGAAAGAATATAATTGGTGCTTAATAAAAGTGTAGCTTAACATTTCAATATTTTTTGAGAAAATTATCCATTAAATAATGACGTGTAATTTCTGCATCAGTAAATTCTGTCTCAACAGCAATATTTTTTGTACCATGTACCAGGCTGTTTTATACATCAAATCTTAGATCATGTTATAAGACAAAATGCAATTTTATTACCATTTCCACAAACATCTTGAAGTTCAGTCATCTTGAGTTTAAGGACAGGTTCTAATAACGCTTTCCCAAACATTCCCTGGAGCATTAGTTGGTCACAAGATACAGAGTACTCTGCTTTTAGAGCAACTCTTCTCTTCACAGTACTCTCTACAAAACAGAACTATACTATATGTGAAGAAAATGTTTGGCAAAAAAAAGAAGTATTATAAAACAGGCAGCTTTTAAACAAACTGGTAATAGTAAACTTAATATTTTGTAACACCATCTTTTTGGAAACAGAAACTGTACTTAAAAATTTGTCTAACTTTATGTTTGCAGTTTTAAGCCCTTCTAGAACAGTTTCTTGTAAAATAATTGCATTAATTTTAAAAGAAATTGACCCTTTAGCAAATTTGTCAAAATTGGAATTCATAAGGCAAACTAGTAGCCTGATATGCAGGGCTACTAATCAATTATTTCTGCAAAAATTGGCAAAGCTGGTAGTTATTGATAATCTAATCTGAAATAATTGATGTATATGTTTTGCTATAAACCGGTTACTGTATTTACTGGTTGATTTGCTATTTCGGCACAGTGCAGTAACTAGATTAAGAATTATACAACAATTAACTTGCAGACAATTGTTATTTGGTCACCGCAACTCAAATATGTTTTAAAAAGTTTCAAAATTTCCTAAGTAAAAAGTACCACATAAACTTTGCAACACAATAATTACCTTTATTTATCAATACTTATGTCACACATTAATAATTAATTCCAATGTAAATAATATAGTTGTCAACACAAAATTATTATTGTAGAATGTTATAACGTATTTTGTATAACTTACTAATAGTGTTTACAAGGTAACTTGTGCAGCTTTTAGTATTCAATCCAAATTTTACTTCAGTTTCACCTGACAGGTAGGAAGCATTCACAGAGCACTGTGAATCTGGTTCTAGAAATAGAAACATTCAGTGTTATATTGCAATTGAATTATAACTTGAGGTCTATAAAATCAATGGTCTTGGATTGAAATGGGATATAAGCAGAACCACACAGCAACAAAATTGTACTGATATTTTAAACTGGTAGCAGTATAGATTGCTAAAATCTTATAATATAGGCCTATAAATGATAAGCTTTTCCACCACTAAACTATATAACATAATAAAAGATATACAGCTATTGTAGATTACACAGGATAAGTTATTAATTAAGTTAAAAGCATTAGCTGCTGCTATTTTGGTTCTACTGCTATTTCATTGGTAAACTCACCACTCAGTTTGTAGATTTTTCCAGAAGTACCAACATAAGTGCTGCCATTAATCTGGGCAACGGAATAGATACCTGAGTCAAAGCCAGAGATATCGACAGTCATAGAAATTTGAGATGCCATGTTGATTGCTTTCAATTTACTTTGACCATTTTCATTAATTACCACTATTTCTTTATTCATTGAAAAAATGTCTGTAAGACTGTTGAACCGTGACTGACTAAAACTTCCAACAATATTACCAGAAGATGTTGAACCTGTTAAAGTTTGAACACTTTTGGTGCTCCATGTTATTTTAGCAATATAATGCAAATTTGTCACATAAAGTACATTTTCACTCTCATCCCATGTCATACCACGAGGATAATTCAAACCAGATGACACTAAAACACCAGCATAGCCAGTATTAATGTCAATTGATCTAAGATAACCATATGACGAAGATGCTAGGTTTTGAGAAACAATAAGAGTGGTTGGACTAGTTTTATCCAACAACATCTGGTATGGATAATATAATTGTGCGTAGCCAACTCTCCCATTTCTATACCCAGATGAACGACATGTTCCAGCAAACTGTGAATTATGTCCATTGGTTCTGTCAATCATTCGAAGACATGAATAACTATAATCTACCACTATGACATGGGTCCTGTTTTTCTGGTAAAATCCATAAATGTTGCTAAAACGAGCACTTGTTCCCGAACTGGTACCATACCCACTAGATGTTGGTGATCCAGCTATGGTAGACACTGAGACACCATTTGTTGTCCTCAGAGAATAACTGTCTATAAAGAGTATGTTCCCAGCTATGTACTCATCTTTTTCCATGTAATAAACATAGGAAGTGGATGTACTGTACACCTCAGCTTTCTTGTACCCATTTAGCCTATAAAGGAAATCTCTGCAAATTACTACAATATTTTGTGTTTCTATCATCAGAGATCATATATGTAGTTTAATCAACATTTTCTTTCTCTATGAAAGTAAAATTTTAAACTTTAACGATGTGGTAAACCAAGTTTTAACTGAACTTCAGGCATTTTATAACTTAATTTAGTACACACTCATGCATTATCTCTAACTTTTGCTTATTTTTTGCAACTTAGCTACTAATGTATGTACATGATTTTTGACCTAAACTAAAAAATCATTAACATATACAACTAACTAATCAAAGTTTTGTTTCTAATTTTGCTTAATGTTTTATGTTTTTCTAGTAAAATGGGATACATGAAACATGATGGTTTAATTATAAACATATATAAATATATGTATATATATATATATATAAATATATGTATATATATATATATATATATATATATATATATATATATATATATATATATATATATATATATATATATATATATATATATATATATATATATATATATATATATATATATATATATATATATATATATATATATATATATACACGTATAGTTAGAATCAACACATATAAACTCACCCCATATAATAGCTTTCTATAAATTCTGCTGAGCAAGTAATGTTCATAATTTTATGATGTGTGGCAAAAAAAGTAAAATAACCCACTTACAATTTTTAATAACATAAAAAATACAAATATATAAAACAATGAATCTTTGATAAGACATGCTAACAACACTATATTATAGTAGCTTTGTACTCCTTACACAATTGATCTTCAATTAATTATTACATTTTTGTTTGCAGTCTTCAGGATGATTTATAAATATGTAAAGCAGAGTAAAGCTTTTATAGAGCAGCTCAAGATCCTATTTTCAATCACACCATTATTTGTAGAACAACTACGTAAGCAAAGTTTTTATTATCGCCTAATAAATTCCCCTTAAATGGCACAATTGAAAACAATATTATGAAATCATCTTAAATTTAAAAATATTTGTTATTTGCTAATCAGCTGAAAAGGATACTAACCTACATAATACTAGTATAAAATAATACATATTTCCTAAAGGCCAATTAAGCAAAATTATGTCAGAATATAGTGAATTTTTTTGAACTGAAGTGGCATGACTATAGTATTTGTATGTGTGAATTTTAATTTACTTACCGAACAATGTAAGAGTTTTCAGCACTTGTTGGAGCAACTGAAGTTGTTAAACAGGCAAGCATCAAGATCAGCTGAAACACAAATACAATTTTATTTATTAATGACATCAAATGATGATTATATTTTTACAGTAGAATTAAACTTATATAGTGATTTATCTGCAAATTAATGGTTGAATAGAAGAGGTAATTCATATAAAATAAATAACTATCACTAGATTCTTCAAGTTTTGTGTTAAAATACAGCAGTATTCACATGCCTAAACAAATGAGTTAGAGTTACAAAGAAACATATAATACTAAAATAACTATAGACTATGTCATGCTAACATAATCTGAGTTTCAGTTTGATGCATTAAATTAGTAACTATATAGCAGCAGTATTTGTGGGCTAAGCTGCTGGTGAACTTTGTAAATAGTTAAGAATACATCATGCAATTCCCAGTATGTTTGAAGTAAAAGTTAGTTTATAATATAATATTGCAGTTATTGTGTTTTATAAATTAGCTTCTTAAGAATTTTAACATCTCTTTCAATCAAGTAAGCTATAAATATATAACTTCAGTTTACTTACAGCTACCTAGAATTATGAAGACATTTAAAGTTTTCTGTGATAGTATATTGACTTACCATCATCAGCCTGTTTAAAAAACTCTCCATGCTGCTTCTTTATCAATACTATTATGCTGTTGTTGCTCGTTTAAGCTGAAAATAACAAACAGCTAAAAAAAATTTCTTTATATATACCATCAGTTTCCCATTATAATCTCTATAATATATTTAAAATGCAATGACAAGATAAAAATTAATGAGAAAATTGGTGTCAATGCTGACTAATAAATAAAACCCCTATATAATCTTGAATTATCATACAGCATATAGGCGTTACTGCATTTGATTGTTTGTATTAAACCAAAAGACAAAAAAAATCTATTCAGTAAATTTTTAGTTAGATAAGAATTTGATGTGCAGCATTTGTATAACCTTACCAAGAGTAATTTTCTATTTTTCATTGAGTAGCTGGTAAAAGGCCAATTGAATTTTAATGAATGCAAGGACTACTCGCACTAAATTCTCGACTGTTTCTCATCTTTCACATTTCCTTGTACCAGTAGCAACTGAATGTTCTCAAAAATTACAATCGGGTCATATATATATATTTATATATGCCGAGTGTCTTAATTTTTGGTTTAAACCCAAGTTATCTATTTCCTATTTGCATCTCATATATACTCTCTTGATGTCTTCCTCTTGATTCTTTGGTACTCTCTATAGTAGCCTTCAATTGTTTAATCAGCTTCCTATATTTATGCCAATGGCCTCTTATAGATCTGCATGTTGTTCTCATGTTCCTCCAGATTTATTTAGTATCTTATAGCATTCACACCTAGAGCAGGTTCTAAGTTCTAACCCTTCTTGCTAAGGTCATGTCTCACGTCTTATATACAGAGCAACACCGAATATATTATTGTTGTATGTATATAATTACCTTCCACGTTTTAGAGACCTTCAATTCTCACATTATATCACTTCCGTCAGCTCTCACCAAAATATTAGAATATAAACAACGAATTCGGACTTTAATTACTAAAGTTTTCAATAATAAAAAACATTAGAAAATATTACAAGTTTCCAACAACATCTAACTGACAAAGAACACTACACATTAAGTAAACCTGTTAAAACCCATCAAAACAAAATTAAATAAAAATTGGTATGTAAAGCTCCATCATCACAGCTAAGCATTTAGGGTTAGGCACACATATGATGTCTGGTATTAAAACTTGCTTAGTTCTATGTTAATTAGTTATTTAGGTTGAACAAAGATATAAAACAGGGTCAGTCAACTAAAAAGCCAAAATATGGCCATATGATTACAAATAGAAGTCAGTAATTGCTAACAATATATCATTATACGTGTATGTGCTCTTTTGTTTGTTATAAGTAAGCATTGAAATTGGGTTTCCTCCATCCCAGAGAGCATGGGGAAAACTCAATTCACAAGTTTCAAGAGAAAACTGGTGAATTAATTGAAATCTACATATTACTTTTAATAAAATTTTAATAAAAACCATTAGGAGCAGTAGAAGCAGTTTTAATTCTTGAATGCATTTGTTCCTATCTGCAGTAAAACTGTCTTGTCATGTTGAAGAATTCTCTTGGTATATAGTGTTTCATTCTAACTTAAGTACTTCAGTTTTATCCAATAAAGTCAACTATTAGTGTGTTGAGTAGGTACTGCATGATCACATAAGAACTACTTTAGTATAGCTGCCGTAATCAGTATTATTATTTATATTATGTAATACTACTTATTATTATGTTACAGTTATCTTATGTATAAATTATTTTTTAACTACGTGTATGTATATTTCTAGTTTATGAAGATTCGTTATAGATAAATGGGATGAAAAAATACGTATTAGAAAGATTAAAAGAGCCTTGTTAAGGAATTGACAAGCTATAGCTGCATATAGATAATTTTGCAAAGAATACAAACACTGCGATATCCAATTCAAATAACAAGGAACTAACTGCTAGTCTGGGTGCAGCCAACGAGCAAAAAATATTTTAAATTTATATGAAAAATTAATAAATGCCTTATCATTTAAGTGGAAAATATATTTGAGTTACACAAGACTTGGCATAATTTAATAATTTACTTTGCAGTGGAAAATGTTTTGAGCTATGTGATTAAACTGTTTTTGATCAACTTAAAAGGCTCGGCTATAGAGTTATAATTTAATTTTGCCAAAATAGTGCCTTTTATAGTTTGATTTGAACGTGACACAGATAATTTTTTATATGTTAGATAACTATATTTAAAAACACACATATATATGTTGACAGCTTAACTGATCAAACATCTCTGAGAAATTTGACAATAATAAATATAAAGAGCTGATAGAAACTAAAGTTTTACAAATGCATGCAAACATCAGAGAGTCGAATGAAAATAGATATAGCAGAGTCAATGTATAGCTAGGCGGCTATTATATTTAATATATCTATACTGTATTTCAAACGCTTTCTAATTCTGTGATGCTTACAGTTACAAAATGCATATACTGCTCAACTATATTTTATTATTATAGATGAAATAGATTTCTGCTAATCACTGAGAGGTAAAATAACAGCTGTGATTATCACTATTAGTCATAACATTCTATTGAAGATATGCGCAATATGTGAATGATTTTATATAGATGATGTAAAGCTAAGGATATTAGAAAGATCCAAAGAAAATTCTTTTAAAGAATTGACTGGTTATATAACTGATGATGAGTTAGGCTTGCTTCTCTGTAAAAATACATCCCCCACATCTCTCTCTCTCTAAAACATAGGCTACTATACAGATACTGTAAAATTCAAGGCAAAGAACAAGGAACCTACTGATAGCCTAGATAGATAATGAGGGAAAAATAGTTATAAAAATAGTTATAAAAATAGCGAAATTGATAACTTCTCAAGTTGCTTGGCAAATTTATTTAAGTTACACCCAACTTGTCATTATCAAATAATGTCTTTTGCTGTAAAAATTTTTGGAATGCCACATGATTAAATTTTTATATCAATATGATTAAATTGTAATTTAATTTTGCCAAAACTGTGTAGTTTGATGTGAATGCTCCCCTGATAAAAACCATTTGAAGTATAGATAATATAATTTTAAAAAAATACATATAGTTGACAATTCTAATTTGAATCACACTTTCTCTGAAAAAATTGTCAAGAATGAAAGTAATGAGATAGCAGAAGCCTACGTTCTATGAAGCAGTTACCAGTGAGGGTGGCATATAAAGCTAGTTTGTTGGGTCAACTTATAAACTAATAGTGCACTGTAGTCAGCTAAAGCTATTTGTAGTGTACATTTACAAAATATTCCTATAGATTTATTTCATGTGAAAAAACTATGTTTTCTATTCTGTCTTATTCATAGTTATAATGCAGCATGTTTCCAGTTAAGTGTATAAGAGCAATAGCGCTGATATTTGTGATGTTGTCACAAGGCACTACACACGCACACACGCACACACACACACACACACACACACACACACACACACACACACACACACACACACACACACACACACACACACACACACACACACACACACACACACACACACACACACACACACACACACACACACACACACACACACACACACACACACACACACACACACACACACACACACACACACACACACACACACACACACACACACACACACACACACACACACACACACACACACACACACACACACACACACACACACACACACACACACACACACACACACACACACACACACACACACACACCCCGCAAAAGTACCTATATCAAACATAATGTTGCTGCTTCAGAAGAACGACTTTTCTAGCATTTATTTTAGTTTTTAAAATACTTCCAATAAAGTAAAAGTAATGGCATACTGTTGTAAATCAATAGCTTTGCTATCGGCTGCAGTGATTATCTTTTTTAATAAATGCTAATATGCAGCATTCCGTTCCTTATAATTTGAAGCCATGCAATTTCAAATTGATTACTGCAAAGCTAATAAATGTGAAGAGTTACATGTATGTAGTGAACTTCATATAATGTCATGTGACAGAGTACAGATATAATAGCCTTAAGATTATAAAGTAACTTAACAGCCTGTGCCCGACTCCAACTCTTATGTGTATCGGTGCTTTGAAATTTGCTTCTACCACTTATATAGGTGTCTTTTGATCTGCGTTATGTTTGATGTCATGCAAAATTCTATAAACTAGTTACTAGGGTATTCTCACAGCAAGCATAACATAGCAAGCCAGCTCATACCAGACAATGTGACCAAAATGTTTTCTGATATTATGAAAGATGTTAATTACAATGACCCAGTTATTGGACAGTGGTTAGTCAGAAAACTAGAATCATGCAAAGTATGGTGTGATGCCAGTAGCATAGCCCTAGGAATTGCAGTGGAAGTGGATAACTCCATAATTGAAGATGCCAGCTGGTTGCCAAAAGAAGATGCACACCATATTAATGTTGCTGAGTTAGAGACTGTCATCAAAGACATAAATATGGCTGTAAAGTGGAATATGGCTACCCTGTCAGTGTACAAAGATTCTGCTACTGTGTAGAGTGGGTACAATCGGTGATAAATTAAGATAATAAGAGACCAAAGGTTAGCAAACTTCTTGAAATGTTAATACGTAGGACTTGAGCATGATAACAGAGTTGATAAAGACATACAAATTGAAGATTGACATGCACCTAGTGAAATCTTAAAACAACCTTATAGCAGATAAATTAACGAGTGTGCCAAAACACTGGCTTACACAGACATCTTGCGTAGCTTCTGCAGTGAAGGATATTCCATCATTGCAAGTGTTAAGAGATCTGCATGACACTAACCACTTTGGTAGAGCAAATCATTTCATTTGGCAAAATGTATGTTGAGAGAGTCTGTTACAAAAAATATATTTCAAATGTGGTAGCAGACTGTCTTATCTGTAGGCAAATCGACCCATCTCTTGTAATGTGGGAGAAGGGAGCATTGCATGTGACTGGAACCTGAAAGCGGTTTGCTAGTGATATCACAAATTATAATGGCGTACCATATTTAACCATAATCGACTGCGGTCCAAGTCGTTATGCTCTATGAAGGAAGTTACGCAATGAGACAGCTGAAACTATTGCAACAGAACTGGAGAAGGTATTCTGTGAACGTGGAGCACCAAATGAGATATTGTAAGACAACGGACCATGCTATACAAGTGCACGGCTACAGAGTATATTGCTACAAAAATGGAGAGTAGTGCATATTTTAGTTGTACTCACACAGCTGCTGGAAATGGCATCATAGAACAAAATCATCGGAAAATAGAAGCAATAATGAAATGCTGTATTGGTACAATCAAAGCCCTAATAGGGCTGAGGTCATACCAGCCGATGCTGTTTATGGATATGCGACAGATTAACTCTGCCTGATATTGCTGACAATTCTGTTCTGCACAAGACACTACATCCTAATCCCAACAAAGTAGGAAACACTGTATATGTTAAACTCTCTAATGTACGATGCACAACACCTTGGAAGGAAGGGTCTGTAACTGGTTTGTTATCAAATAATGCGGCATAGGTAAGTGCGGTAGTTAGACATATTAGTGACTTGAGGCTGTGTCATACTAAATCTGTTGTTGAGCCTCCATATGCTAAGGTGACTCTTGATAAGTCACGCAATGACAATGTTAATGTTGATGATGTTGACAGTGAATGTCTCTCTGGAGGCATTGAAGAAAAAGCAGTCCAGGATGAGCCACAAAAGCTATAAGAGATAGGAGACCTCCTGCATGGTAGGCAGAATTTTATACTCTTGACCAGATTTTTATGTGACTTCTTATAATTATATTATAATAATATTATAGATATCATTGGGAGGTGTAAATCATGCGTATATATTTTGCTTTACTATATATAGTGGTAGATTTTAGCAGTTGCCTTTTACATTTCACGTTTAGTTGTGTTTAGTATCGTACGTATTAGTTACCAGTTTTGGGAGTTGCCTTTTATATGTTATATTCAATCTCGTGTGTTTTATTCAGTCTCATAGAAAGTGTGATTTTCTATTTGCTCGTGTGCTGTGTGAAAAGATAAAGATTGTTAGTTTTTGCGCTCACTTCAATTTGACAATAAATTTAGTAGTTCTAATTCACATTTATAGGTTTAATATTCAAAATATATTTTTAAAAAAATTTTTGGGTTGGCGCTTCCACTACTATAAAAATCATAAGTTTCAGCAGTAGACATGTGCATTCAGTTTTCAGCTCTCAAAGAGCTATACCTAAATCTAAGGTGGCATAACTTCAATAACAACACGCCTAAATCTTACAGTCATTAGTCTTAGAAATACTATATAATAGTATCTACAGAAATAAATGATGCTATTGCATTGCTTAAGTTTCAATGATTGGAAGTAGTGACTACAGAATCAAAAGGTGTAAAAGGTTATGTATAGGTAACTCAATGACAACATGTGACAGAGTGCATAGCCAGCTGGACATAAAACATAGCTTTGAGCGTAGAGTAAGTTACCGATGTTTGTTGCAGGAGCTGTAATAGAATGTCGCTATTGGCTAACGCAAATGATGAGAAAACTTATACACAACGACATTATTGGGTTCAACACTGAAATAGCACAGACGCATTAAATCGGCTAAATCAACTTGCCAGGTAATTAAAGCATCTTACTACATGGTGTCAGAAGTGGGATTGGCAGTTATAACGATAGTAGCAAAATATTGTTTGCGTGAGTTAATTAACGTGTTGAAAATAAAATAATCAAAGCAACTATGGCAGAAAGTTCTTCAACTAGAGATGAAAAATTTGTTAAGCGACTTAATTTTTCAAGTGAGACTCTTTCAACTGATTGGAAATTATTTAAAAGACAGTTTGAAATATTCAAAATAGCTAAGAAATACGATGATATGAGGGAGGTGGAGCAGATTGCGAATTTACTTGTGTTGATGGGACCAGAGAGTGTGCCTATATACAGTCAGTTTGAATTTGATGAGGCAGCAGACACCAGGAAGAAAACTCTAAGAAACGTAATGTGGGTTATAGAATAAAATCAGGCAGAGAACATAACTCCTTGTTATAGAAGAGACAAGAGAGAGAGGTTGCCGTGTGCTTGCAGTACTTTATTGTAGCAGTGAGAAGTATCCAGTGTGAGCTCCAGTCCGCAAGTGACTGAAGCTCTAAAATGCGTGTCCTTTTATACTAGTAGAACAAAGGACTTCTAGAACCATCGACCGACAGCGGGCCGATGTTCAGCAGAGGATGCCAATATTCGTCATGTCGGTAACCGACACTGGAAATATCGGTAACCGACATTCGGTCTGCCTGCATCCACCTGCCGAAATCGGTCCAACTGTCGGTTTACATAAATAAAGGAAATGAATTCAACCAAGTGTATTGTACTTGTAAGGGGATTAGCTATTTGCTTTAAGTTAAACATTAGCTCTATTGTCTAAGTATGGGTAGTCAGGACTTGGCTCTAGGGAAACAGGGAAACAGGACTAAGGGGAATGTTAATATGTACTACACACACCCCCTATCAGAACGCATGATTTCTGATAAAAAACAGAGAGTAAATATAAGTATAATAACGTAGGGTAACGGCCGAGGGGTAAGGGAACTAACATAAAATATAAGCAAGGCCACTGGGACTACGAAAAAATATACATATCACAGGATAGTTAAGGGCATCCTCACTAAGAATATCATAAATTTCTCTCAAAATGTAGTTCAGGTTCTTGAATAATATTGCTCTGCGGGTGGCATGCGTGTTGCCTACTTGCATTTGTTTAGCCTAAGATTAAACTACAGCCGATGAGCAGCAACCTTCATTAGGGCTGCGTTATCTATCAACATTCCATTATGGGTGCTACATAAACAAAGTACAAAACGAGCTATTCATAATAGCCTGCCAGCTAGCAAGCCTATAATTAGCATGTGCGCGCCAATATCTTCTCATCCCTAAGTGCTCATTGAAGCGTGAAGCACTACGCGCTGCTAGTTTCTTATGAAAAAATATGGCATTTTCAGTGTATAAATCACCAATTTATGGGCAATCTAGCAGAGTTATTGGAAAATGAAAAAAAGTTGCACTGGAGAAATATCTCAGGATTCCAGCAGTGCAATTTTTATTCAGATATCATCTTTTGCTGCTGAGATATTTTACTGGTACTGAAAAGTCAGCTTTTCTGGCAAAATTGGCCAAAATTGGGCAGTTTTTTGTCTATAACTTTGCAAAAAAAATGAAAATTGAAATTTCCAAAAAATTTGCACTGGGGAAAAACAAGATCTACAACATAGTTTTTAAATTTTGACTCTAGCACAATTAGGTGAGATTTTATTTTACTGGTACTGAATTCTTATATGATTACAATGCAAACCTCAGCAAGGCAGTTGCAGCTAAAAGGTTGCCCTTAACTATCCTGTGTATAAAAAAAACTTGGTTGAAGTTTCGGTTTCAGAGAAAAAAAAATAAACTGGTATAATGCTGATAAATGGTGTAGAAAATAAAATAACTAACTTTGGCAGGGGTTTATTAGCACAAAAAAACGTAGTATAATAAGAGAGAAAAAAATTTAGGTACTGCAACGCACACTGTTATTTGCACACATATTTGTAATAACACATTGGATTCGCACACATATTTGTATTAACACATTAGCACACTTTAATAAAAAAATATATATTGTGACAGTCTTATCTGTCGCGCCTGAGCTGGCGGCGTAGGGCTTGCAGGTCCTCTTCGCATCTCCGAAGGCATCTCTTGAGCCTCCTGATCTCATCTTCATGAGGGCAGGTGTGAGTGGGTTGGC
This sequence comes from Bugula neritina, assembly GCA_964035545.1. NCBI lineage: Eukaryota > Metazoa > Bryozoa > Gymnolaemata > Cheilostomatida > Bugulidae > Bugula > Bugula neritina. Next base: position 24,794,567 of record OZ037766.1, on the reverse strand, counting down.
GGCGAGAGGGCGAGATGTGGTGAGTGCTAGAGGAGTAAGAAGTGGTGGTGGAGAGCCTGGAGCTGATGCTGGAGTGGCGCGGTCTAGTGGTGCGTGATGGTGGAGGAGAGGAGCGGCTGGTGAGAGGCTGGGTAGTGCGTGGTCTGGTAGCTGAGTGAGGCCTGCTCCTGTGCGTGGTCATCTCTTGCTCTCTGCTGTCCACTCTGTCCAGCACGACTCGAAGGAGCTGGGTGGCTGCTGGCTGGTCCCTCGCTGGGGGGTCTTCTCCATCTGAGAGCACCTGGATAGGCAGACAGGCCGGAAATCCTCGGGCAAGAATTACCCGCTTCCTGGGATTTCCCACATGCGGCATTATCAGGTCCCAGAACTCCGGGAACGTCGTGGTATCTACTATGAAGGTTCTGCTCGTGTGGCACCGTGTGATGCGCTGGTGGCGAGAGATATAATCTCTCTAGAAGGAATATTCCCCACACGGACAGAACATGTTCGTGTAGTATAGCGAAGCGTTTACCGCATTGGCGGCACTTGAGGTTGCCTGGCTGCCCGCAGGTCTCATCAATGTGGACCTTCGTCTTCGGGGTGATCCAGTATTAGCGATCCGTCAGCACCTTTGGTAGTGCCAGCTTGCTCCGACTTGGCCTGTCGTCTATCCGGACAGCCCCACTACTCAGAATCGCGTGTGCTTCCCCCGCAGGAAGTTGTACTTCCATTGATTCTGCTGGCTCATCTAAAATAGTGGGGCAGACAGGCTTCGAGAGAGGGAACCCTTCGGGCTGCCAGGAGCCGAGCCGGAGTTACAAGTAAAGGGGGAGTTGGGCAAACTCAACTCCTCTGCATCAAGATCCATGACACTGCTGTAAAAGTACACGCAGGCGGTGACTGGCCAATTTGAGTGTGACCGATTTTCGGTCCCTCCTTGTTAGGTACCCTAACTACTCATGGCTCCGGCAAGTCTAGGAGACTTGACAATGCCCAATCTTGATCAGAAAGATCATCAAGAGCTGCCAGGTCCCATTGAATCGGCGACAGCCCTTCAATTAGGGTGGTTTCAACCCGGTTGATTGAAGTATTAGGAGTAGTATTTACAGTTGAATTTAAAATTTTATTTGAATTGTACTCCGGTAACGGGGGATCTGATCCTAATAACATACCTGTTTCATCCTGGTTATTAACTAAATCTAGTAAAGGGTTTCCCATTTCGTGTGAAATTGAGTCAAGAGTTGTACGTGTGGGCGATACTGAGACTGGAGTTGAAATGATCGAACCTTGTGTTGTAAAATTTCTACGTGCCGACCTCACGGTCACGTGTTCGGTCATATTCCACGACGAATTTCGGTGGGGTAACTCCACGCTCTCAGTGTCTGCCGATCTTTGGTACGTGAACTCAATTTCAGTATCATGAGCAGGGTATCTAGACCCACAGAGATAGAAGTCTATGCCTGTGCTAGGCGAGTTATGTTCCATTGGAGCTAGATTCACAGGTCCCACGTGATAATCGGCTAGATACCTTGGGGGTCTCCTATTTCTGAACTGTCTCTCCAACTCCACAGGTGCCTCGGGTTGGGGTGGAGGTGTGATAGGGGCAGGGGTCTCTGGGTCACTTCCTTCAGCCTGAGGTGCACCTCCTGGCACCGGGGCCGGCACTGGGGCCGGTGTAACTGGTGGACCAGGTGGAGAAGGAGGTTCTGGTGTCTGGTCTGGTTCCACTGGGTTTTGGATTGCAATTTCCCACTCTCTGGGCCGAGCCACCCGTCCTCTGGAGATGGGCTGGCGAGCCGGCTCGAGTAGGGGAGGTGCCTGCCCCGCAGCGTCTGGGCTGCCCTCATAGGGTTTCAACCGCTGCTCGTTTTGGACTGGGACCTGCCCTGAGCGTTCCACACAGTATGTGTAGTTAGGTAGAACCTCTATGATGCAGTAGGGCCCCACGAACTTAGGCTGAAGTTTAGTCGACTGTCCGCGCCACCTGCGGTGGCTCATCATCCATACCCAGTCTCCTACTTGGTATAGTGGGGGCTCCTCGGAGTCTTCCGTCCTCGTCTGCCACTGCTGCTCGTGCAGGGCTTCATGAGCCTGCTCCATCGTCTCGATGAGCTTCCCCACGTACTCATGTAAGGGGGCCTCGGGCGCAGGAACATGATATGTTGGGTGCTCCGGGATGCGGGTCTCTCGACCGAGCATCAGAAAGTTTGGGGTTTCCAGAGTACTGGAGTGTGGTGTGCTACGGTAGGCCCGCATTATCTGGGGCAGCACCACGTCCCATTCTTCCTGTGCTCAGCCTAAGAGCAGGCTCCGGAGGGCATCTCCTAACATTCTATTGTTCCTTTCGACGACTCCGTTCCCTTGCGGGTGATATGGGGTTAACAGGATATTCAAGGGCATCCTCACTAAGAATATCATAAATTTCTCTCAAAATGTAGTTTAGGTTCTTGAATAATATGGTTTTGTGGGTGGCATGCGTGTTGCCTACTTGCAATTGTTTAGCCTAAGATCAAACTACAACCAATAAGCAGCAACCTTCATTAGGGCTGCGTTATCTATCAACATTCCATTATAGGCGCTACATAAACAAAGTACAAAGCAAGCTATTCATTATAGCCTGCCAGCTTGTAAGCCTGTAATTAGTATGTACGCGCCAATATCTTCTCATCCCTACCGTGCTCATTGGAGCGTGAAGTACTGCGCGCTGCTAATTTTCTATGAAAAAATATAGCATTTTCAGTGTATAAATCACCAATCTATGGGCAATCTAGAAGAGTTATTTGAAAAAGAAAAAAAAGTTGCACTGGAGAAATATCTCAAGATTCTAGCCGTGCAATTTTTATTCAGATATCATGTTTTCCTGCTGAGATATTTTACTGGCACTGAAAAGTCAGCTTTTCAGGCAAAATTGGCCAAAATTGGGCAGTTTTCTGTCTATAACTTTGCAAAAAAAATTAAAATTGAATTTTCCAAAAAAGTTACACTGGGGAAAAACAAGATCTACAACATTGTATCGGTTTGTGTTTGTGTCTGGTTGCAAGATATGCTTTAACTACTAGCCAACTTGGCAACAGGTTTTCGAGTTTATCAACTGTCAAATCGTATCCTAGAAAAATGGGAAACATTAGAAATTGTATAAGTAAGTAGTCACAATATAAATCAAAATTCAGAGGAACACTATGAATATTACAGAACCAAACAAATTGACATGAACTATTATAATTCTAATAAACTTACAATATTGATGCGTAGATAAAATTCTTAGCCATCACAATACCGAAACCGATAGATTATTCTTACAAAGAGTGTAAATATGGCGGTTTGATCATGATACTGACTCATGCAGTACAGTGAATGCACTAGCTCTGCCAGCTAATAGTAGCTTTGGTGAAAGCTTTGAAGCTTGAAAGCTTTAATGATTGGTTGCCTGCCAATATATCTGGGTGGCATACCAATACAAACATAGTTTTTAAATTTTGACTCTAGCACAATTAGGTGAGATTTTATTTTACTGGTACTGAATTCTTATATGATTACAATGCAAACCTCAGCAAGGCATTTGCAGCTAAAAGGTTGCCCTTAACTATCCTGTGTTGTCCGGCTTTGGTTCACCCCCCCCCCATATCCGGCAGAGGTTACCCATTAGCTGGGACTGGCACTGGGCCCCTGGTCAGTGTGAATCTGTTCGAGAAGCCCGAAATAGCAGAACACTTGCTGATCCAGGGTTCGGGCCACAATGGGGGCTGATGCATCTGGTATAGCCAGGGAATCAGCCCACCGAGTGAAGTGGTCCGTGAGCACTAGTATCCAGGTGTTCCCTTTGGCGGATAACAGCATAAGTCCGACTAGATCCATGGCCACTATCTGCCATGGCCGACTAGCGTATAGCCAACGTCGATCCGTGGTGTCGATAGGGCGGCCATGTTTGCTAGCCTGGCAGACTTCGCACTGCTGTATTTGCAGTCGTACGTCCCGAGTCAGTCCGGGCCAGTACTAGTGCAGTCTCAGACATCTGATGACCCGACTGGCCCCCGAATGGGCCTGTTTGTGGGTGTTCCAGATTATTTCCCGCCGGAGGGCACATGGACATATGACGCGTTCCCTCTCACGGCGGTTATCTGCTGCGAGTGTAATGGTGAGGAGGCCGTTCTGGCTGACCTTGAGGGAATCCCAGCGGCTACAGAGGTGTCGGTACTCGACGTCCCCTTGTCGCTGCTGTTCCTCGGTAGGTCGGCGGTCCTTCTTTTTGGCCCGGAAGATGTCAGCCACCACTCCTGGCAGTGTCTGCTGAAGCCGACTCAACTCCTGGACTTTTTGATACAGCGTGGGGTTGGCCCGTAGGGCATTGACGGTATCCGGTGGGCGTTCGGACCGAAGCTGGCTGCCTCGGCCCCACCCTGAACCTGTGACAGAGCAGCTCCCACGTTGTGGTTGCTGGCGTCGGTTTCCAGGATGTATTCCTTGGCTGGGTCAGGGTACGCCAGAATAGGCGCCTCTGTTAGCCGACTTTTGAGGTGGTCAAATGCCTGTTGCTCAACCTGTGTCCACTGCCACCGGACCCCTTTAGCTGTTAGCCAATTCAATGGTTGTGCAACTCCTGCAAACCCGGGAATATACTGCCGATAGTACCCCACCAGGCCCAGGAATGCGCACAGCTCAGTGAGGTCTCGGGGGACAGTCCACTCCTCCACAGCCCGTACCTTCTCCGGGTCGGCAGCGACGCCGTCACGGCCAACCACATGGCCCAGGTACTTCACCTCCCGCTGTAGGAGTGTACACTTAGAGGGCTTTAGCTTCAATCCGGCGGTCCGAAGATGGTCAAAGACCTCCCGCAGATGACTGACATGAGTCGCAAAGTCTGGGGAGATTACTATGACGTCGTCCAGATAGATGAGCAAGGTCTTCCAGTGTAATTCACTGAGGACCTGCTCCATGAGTCGCTGGAAGGTTGCCGGGGCGGACGTTAGTTCAAATGGCAGAACCTTCTACTTCCAAAGCCCATCACGGGTGATGAACGCTGCCTTGTCCTGTGCATCGGGACTGAGGGGCACTTGCCGGTACCCGCTCAGCAGGTCCAAAGTACTGAAGTACTTGCCTCCCGCGAGGGCGTCTAGAGACTTGTCTATCCTGGGGAGAGGGTAAGCATCCTGAATGGTGACACTGTTGAGTCTGCGGTAGTCCACGCAGAACCTCCAGGTACCATCCTTCTTCTTGACCAAGACCACGGGAGAGCTCCACGCACCGTGGGCAGGCTCAATCAAGTCCCGGTCAAGAAGGCCTTGCACTTGTCTGCTTACTTCCTTCTCCGGACCTAGCCGTCGTGTCGGCTGCCTGATGGGGGTGGTCCCGGCTGCCAAGGGTATCTCATGACACACCACCTTGGTCAGCCCCATGTATTCATCTCCGCGGCTGAAGACGTCACTGTAGTCCACCAGTAGTCGAGCCAGTGCTTGGCGATCGGCACTACTGCTACAGTTCCCACATACTCCATCATATAGGCCAGCCACCTGCTCCGGTATCGCCGTCCATCCGGCCCGAGGGAGAGCACTCGGGGCGCCGGTCACTGTCTCCAGTGCTGGCCCCACATCCGATTCCTGGATGGAGTGGTACTTCCTCACCAGGGCGCCTGCCGATAGCTTGATCGGCTCTGTGAAAGGGTTAATGCATTGTACGAGAAGTTCTCCCTGGCAGTCTAGCCAATTCAGGCTGTTTGCCAGCTGGATCTTTCCTGGCATTCCTTCCACCAGTCCCAGTCTAGCTATCCTCTTGCAGTTAACCTTGCAGCGTATGGTAGCCTAGGATCGTCCGGGTACCGTGCAGTTGTGCACTACTTGGACCCCACTTACCAAGGGCCTACCGAACTTGTCGACGCAGACAAGCTCCTTGCCAGCCAACACCAACGCAGAATTCTGGAAGTCTACACAACACTGGTGTTTCTCCAGAAACGGCATGCCCAGAATTGCGTCCTCCTTCAGATGGCTGACAATAAAGGTCTCGTGGATCGCCTGATCACGGACCCGTCCATGTAGTGTAAGGACGCCGTAGAAGGGAATGCATGATCCGTCCACCAACATACTATGCGCTCCCTCATACAGCTCGAGACTGGCCCTCACGTGGGCCCCAAGGGTGTCAAACAGGCGCCGACTCAGCAGGTTGGTAGTACAACCGGTGTCCAGCAGGAAGGTGGCAGCTTTTCCCGCAATTTTTTTGGGTGGGAAGTAGCTGCTTCCATATGGCTGGACACTTTTAGGCTGGTCGGCCTCTGTGGGTGACACCTCCTGGGTTACCACGTGGGGTCGCCTTTTTGTCTTCGCGACAGCGGGGGTTTTTAGAGGTCTAGAAGGTAGCTTGGGAAACTCTTGCGAGTAAGCTGGATCTTTTTCTATGACCTTGTCAGTTAACCCCGCGAACCGGTTGTGGAGTGGCCAGGCAGGAGGTTCGGGAAAACCTTGCGGTCTTCGAGGTCTCCGGGGTGCCTGCCACCCCGTGTCAGTTGGCTCCCTCCGGGTACTGCTTGGCATGGCTGGAGGTCTAGGTGGACCCCTAGGCCCTCTTCTCCGAGGACTAGGCCGTCCGAGGTTGGCCGCTCCGTCCATCGTTCCTCCAGATGCGTCCGGTGTACCCCTGGGTGGGAGGTTTGACCTGGACTCACGGTTGGCGGAATCTACTGTGAGCCTCTGGCGTTTAAAGGTAGTTTCCCCTTTTGGGGACAACGCCGCTGGACGTGACCCAAGGCGCCACACCCTCAGCATGTGGGTTGGTTTGGCCTGGTTGGGTTAGTCCAAGTATCGGTCGTCTTCCTACCTCCCTGTTGCTGTTGCAGCCTCGCTATTTCCAGTTGCAGGCCTTTCATCATGTCTAGCAACATGGTGATCTGCGAGGAAGGCGGTACAGGGTCAGCAACAGTTGCTACTGTGGCTTCTTCTCTGGCCGCCTCTTCCACTTGACTTGCTGTGAAGTCGGCTCTGTGGGAGTTGTCTACCTGATAGTAGGACTGGCCCATCGCTAGAGCTTCCTCGATTGTGGAAATCTTGGCGGCCAGGTAGTGCTTCTAGAGAGCACTGTCGTTGATAGTACTGAAGAAGGCCTCGTAGACTAGCTCCCTCCGCTCCTCCAGAGCGGTTCGGCTGTATGCTATCAATGCCAGTCTTTCAATGGCGTTAGCATGGTCTTGAAGCGAGGTCCTTCTGTCTCTCTTCATGTTCTGGAGTTTGGTCTGGGCTTCTCTAGCAGTCAGACCGAACCGTGTCCGGAGTGTCTGATAGATCTGCCCGACATCCTCTCCGATAGCGTAGTTCTTAGCCGTTCCAGTCAGACATGACCGCAGCTGTAGAAGACGTACCGGTGCCGGCCACGCGGTGATGGTAGCAACATCTTCAAATTTTTTGATAAACTGCTCTACATCGCAGTTATTTCCGAAAATCGGCGGCTGAAGGCGATACCTGTCTAGAGGTGGTGCCGGGTTGGCCGGGCCGATTGCCCGGAGGGCGGTTACTAGGCTCTCCAGGGTGAGAGCCTCTCCTCCATCTTCTGGTGTCCTTGACATCTGGCTAGCTCCTTGTCTCTTCCAAGGGCTGCCTGACTATTCTGATCCCACCGCTGCCACCAATGTAGTAGTTTTGTGGGTTATAGAATGAAATCAGGCAGAGAACATAACTCCTTGTTATAGAAGAGACAAGAGAGAGAGGTTGCCGTGTGCTTGCAGTACTTTATTGTAGCAGTGAGAAGTATCCAGTGTGAGCTCCAGTCCGCATGTGACTGAAGCTTTAAAATGTGTGTCCTTTTATACTAGTAGAACAAAGGACTTCTAGAACCATCGACCGACAGCGGGCCGATGTTCGGCAGAGGATGCCGATATTTGTCATGTCGGCAACCGACACTGGAAATATCGGTAACCGACATTCGGTATGCCTGCATCCACCTGCCAAAATAGGTCCAACTGTCGGTTTACATAAATAATAAAAATGAACTCAACCAAGTGTATTGTACTTGTAAGGGGATTAGCTATTCACTTTAAGTTAAACATTAGCTCTATTGTCTAAGTATGGGTAGTCAGGACTTGGCTATAGGGAAACAGGGAAACAGGACTAAGGGGAATGTTAATATTTACTACACATGTTTGACCAGCATTTTGAACCGGTTAAAAATGTAATATATGAGAGAGTCAAGTTCAACAGCATCACTCAAGGGAACCACACAATTCACCAGTTGATAAACAGTAATGTACCTGCTGTAGTAAACTACCACTACTAAATATGTTCGTCCATCCTTGGTACATAGGCAACTTCATACTAACTATATAATCCCTAATCTTGATTGGTTGAATAAAATTAAGAATAGGTGCTCTATTGACGACGAGAAGATAACTAAGGGTGCTTTCGGATTCTCTACGCGTAGCCTACTGGGCTCATCGATGAATTTGCTCACTTTCTCTTCGTGGAGTACCCCTCGATGAGCTTCTTTTTCGATGGGGTACGCGTTGGCTACCGAATGCATCGCGTAGGAGTGCACGTAGCACTCATCGAGTAGGGCAACAAGTTTTTAATATGACCTTCGACCTTACTGGTTGCACAAGTATTGACATTTATTTTCATAGCACGCGCTGAGCGGGAACTACTAATTTCAATAGTATTACGATTATTGCTGTGGCCTGCGAGTTTGCTACTTGAACTCCAAGCTTTTTCAGGTAACTTCAAAAATTGTTCAATATTGGTTTTGAAATGGTGCATATAGTCTGATTGAAGTAAGACTAATAGTAATGTTAATACTGATAGTATTCCTAATACTACTATTAGTATCAGCATCACAATGAAATATGAATATGATTATAAAATAAATATGTGTAGTTACAGTAAGCTGTTGTCACAATTGTATTTTTATTGTTATTAGCAATTATAAATTACTAGCATGATAATTATTATCAAGTGATAGAATGATCTATTTCTATTGGTTTAGTAGCATTCTAGGCTTCACATGCATAAATGAGAAAAGCATTTCATTTGAATTTTGGCAAGTTGCAACACTTTAATGTAAAGTTGTCTTCTCTTTGTATTAGAGTATGTACACGGTAGCAAGGCATACAGCTACTAACCAGGCTAAAATATCATATAATAATTTCAAGTTGTTTTGTTGGTGTAAAGTGACGATAACTTCAAGTAGTAATCAATATTATTCAGCTTGAGAACTAGATTATATACCAAAGATTAGCTGCTAGTATAATAAAAGAAAATACATTGGAGAAAACAGCAGTTGAGCGGTAGTTATACAAACATTCTTTCTGCGAATAGTTTCGCTAATGTAGCTTTAAAATCTTAGTGTGTGTTATTAGTTACAAAGGCTAATACTGTGATCGATGCGTGTTTGGTAACCACAAGTACCCTGGGTACGCGTAGGGGTAACTACCCATTCTATCGCTTACACTCGTTTACAAAAATGTCAGAGTGAAATTACTGTAATAATTGCTCGAATAATTGCGCCCTACGCGTGATGTTTACCAAATAGTCGTCACGTAGGGCCTACGGTTACCCCTACGCGTAGGGAATCCGAAAGCGCCCTTAATATGGAACTGTAAAATTAGTATGGCTGCTGGGAAAATGCTGTCATATAGCCTAGGCTGTTGCAAATTCAAACATGAATAACTATAAAAGTATAAATAATTATGAGCTGAACATTAATCATTTGTAAGAATAGCAACTGCAGCAAAATATTGTTATTTGTGTGATCAAAACATTGGTTAAAGTGAAATATTAACTATTTAGTGTTTGAAAATTGACTTAATCATAGAATAATATGGTTTCATTTTTTTCATATATGCCTACATATTATGATTTTAAATATATATGAAACAGTTTTAACTTTGAAGTTTTCTATACCTGTATATAAGGTATTATATTTACTCGGTTTCTTTCTTTTATTTGCAGAGTTTAGTGCTGGTTATGAAAACAAATCTTATTAAAATAAAACTATAGGAACCACAAAAAGTTTTAAAATAGTTGATTTAAATCATCAAACTAGTTGCAATCTAATGTTTTATGAGCCTCCAATGATATGCCATCATGAATAGGCCTACTACTACATTTAATATGCCTGCGATACTCGTAATTTATGCTCATATAATGTATCTAATGTAATGTATGTAATGTTTTGTGTATTATTCTATAGGGATAACTAATTTCAGTGTTTTGAAGCCAAAGAGTTGTGGTGGTAGTGGCTGCAAAGCCAACAGGTGAACTTAATGACCCCGTGTGACAGAGTGCATGGCCTTAGGACTTAAAACACCACATTAAGCATATATAAAGTAAGTTAGCAGCTAATAGATCAAGATCTAATATATTTGCATCAGTGCTTAGAAGTTATTTCTGCTGATCAGGTGGAATGGTTCTACAAAGCATGCAGCTCTTAGTTTGGGGTGAAGGACAGTGTCAGTTTGGGGGTCTCGAGTTTAGAGTTGAGGACATAACTCCAAAATTGATACTCCCAAACTAAAGTCCTCACCTCAGAGCTGCTAATGGAACCATTCAACCAGGTGCATTGTTTAATCAATAACTTGCCTGAGACTACATAGAATCATATAAACATGGGTATGTTCATGGCAAGGCTGTTACATGATTGGTCAAGCATGTTGTATGTTAGAGTTATGTTCTCCTGGACACAAGTAACTGACATACAAGCAAATGTTATAGTTGGATGACTGGCTAAGGCTACTCTCAACTGCAGACCTCTACATCACATGGCTATAATACCAACTGCGTGTAGACGTGATTTATGTAGTATGAAATGCTACGTAATGGTATAGTATGTGATTCTAATATGTTATCAGCCACAAGATCATTATATATCTTTTTTTTTCAAACAATAGTTATTAAAAAGCAAACTAGAAGTCCTTTGATAATTATTAGACACATTTATTTTAGTGTACTCTGATATAGTGACCCTTATTTAAAAGTATGCGAGAGTAAAATGATATTTTTAAGTATATAAAATAGCTGCATTATGGTTATAACATGCGTACTTAAGCTACTAATAAGAATATACATGCAGATGAATTGATATCATATAAAATTAAGCAAAACAAAATGTAGTATAGGTACTATAGTGTACTATATATTATAGTTACTGTATGTAGATATATCTCTATTAGTAATGAGCATTTTATGCAATTTGTAATGCAGTCATTTAATCTTTTAGCATTTATTCAAGCAATAAAAATGCTGAAATGCAGAATATTTTACGCTGCAGTCAGCAATGAAAATGGCTGCCAACTAAAATTTCTAATTCTTATTGGTTGAACAAGCTAAAGACCAATTGCTCTGATACTTATGAGAAAAGAGCTAAATTGACAATATCAGCAGCCATTAAATATAGGGCAAACGATTACAGCTTTAATAATATACTTTTAAAGAAATATAAAATATTTTAAAGATAATCATATATTGCAATTTAATTTTAGAATGAATCATTTCTTGCAGTGATGTTTGCCAGAATTTTTTCTCTAAAAAGAAACATCTGTATTTTTTTAAGAGAAATTGAGTTTGTAATGCTTATAATTTGATCAATTAAACACATGTGCCTGTGTTTTCCTGGTAAACCTTTCCATCTTCAGTACACTTAGTATCCAATACCAACTGTATGCTTTCTCCATTTGATTGAATAAGAGGTAAAAGGAAACTACAACATATATAATAATACAGCTATGATCTTATATATTCTTATGCGTGTCAACAGCTTGAGGTATATAAAGAGTCTGAATTAATAAAATCTAATACAGGACCTTTAGCATTTCTATTGCTTTTAGAATACTATTTATAAGTTTTATTTTAAATAAAACTATACAAAAAATACTGCTTAATTTTTTGGGCATGAAGATTTTGAGTTGCATACAAGCTTTTACTAGAGAGTGACTAAATCAAATCGTTGTTACAAAATTCAGGTACCCTCAGCTCTAAGTAAAGATAGCTGCTTGAAACGCAGTGCTGCTAAAAAGTGATTCAATTATTCATGCATTTGCCTAATCATTTGCATGCATTTCATAAGAAATACACAACTATATACCACTTACTGAGGATATCTGTTAAGAGTTAAGATCTGAGCTTTCTCTCTCCCAGCATTCAGGGCAGCTTTAGTCAGCATGTTTCTTGTCTTAGTTGGTATTTCTTTAACATCCCCAGTGAACACAAGATCTGTCGGCCATCTTACTTCCAGATTATTATCAGAACAGGAGTAGCTGGGAGTCATGTTAGCTGCCATGTTCACAGAGAGAAATATTAGTGTTAGAGTGAACATTAGCTGACAACTAAAACAGCTCGTTTTTTGGCTCCTAAATTGACCAGCAGTGAATAGAAATTAGTGTCAGGTACTGTTCACAGTGAATAGTATGTTAGATCAATGTTAATATAAAGAGTTGTGAAGTTGATTCTTTGTATTTATCACAATGAGCCAAGTTATGTTCAATGGTGATCTTATATATTTTCAATGGTGATCTTGTTTATGCTCAATAGTGATATTATATATGTTTAATAGTGATCTTATTTATGTTCAATAGTGATATTATATATGTTTAATGATGATCTTATTTCTGTTCAATGATGATCTTAGATATGCTCAATGCTGGACTAAGTTATATTCAAAGCTGAACTTATAAATGTTCCATGCTGCTCTAATTTTTGTTGGAAATAAGCTTCTTCAAAAATTATTACTGATCATTCTGAACTAACTTGTCTCAACTTCTAACCAGTATGAGAGTATAGTAATGTGGATTTTATTGTATATAATAGTTGAATATAAGAAATGCAACAAAAAATAACTTCTAATGATTAAAATGAGAAAAAAAAACATGAAAATAAACATTTGCAGAATTTTTCTACGACTGTAAATTCAGTTAACTTTTCTCAATATTAGCAGAACCTGCTAAGACCATAGTGTGTGTCATTACATTCTTGCTCTGTAGTGTAGCGATAACCAAGCAGTTGTGGTGTGTAATGGTTAGCACACCTGTGTGCAAGTCCGAGGTCTGCGATATTAACCCAAGTACGGGAGGGGGGAGGGGGAGGGGTTTTATAACTAATTCCAGCGGTTAGTACTCCGAGAGGAGTTGAGTGGTCAGGGAAGCTTGAAGGAGTAGTATAAAAAAGGCAGCTGAGTTCTTGAAAAGTGGGTAAGGTGTAGTGTCGAGAGCTTGTAAAGTAGTGGTGAGTGCGCCTGCTTGCAGGCTGAAAGTCTCAGCATGATTCAAAGTTTTGTAGCGGTCAAACTCTTTTTTGTGCTTCTATTCAGCATCTTTGAGTGCATGTTCTTAAAAAATGTTATGGGATCTACAACAAAAGATAAAAGTTGGGTAATATTTAAACTGTATTAGTATGAACAGTAAACAGATATACAATCACAAGCAGCGTAAATAAATTAAGTTCAACTTTGAAGAAGCTGAAGTCAAAGGCCAAAACTAATAGTATCAATGATGTTAGCTATGAATCTTTCAGCATATTTTCAGCACCATCGTACCAATCGTTTGATTCTGAATAACCATACAGGCTTTGGCAAACTTATGATCATTATGTTGCGTAGTGTTTGGGTTAGTTTGAGCTTATCAAAATTTAGTAACAATTTTGGCCATCATTTTATTTTACTTCTTTTTTAATTACAAATGCAAGAGCTGTTGGGCATAATTAGTTTAGTTAATAGAAGCTTCTCTGCATCAAAATTATCTCAAAATGTCAGTGAATCACAATTTAAGCTGGAGTCAGCATTTTATATGGACCCCTCAGATTGAGATAACAGATATTGATAAGTTTCAGTGTGTCTATAAATTGAAAAACAAATAAAGTACTACCAAGAAAAATATTGCTACTTTAACATGTTTTTATATTTAATTGTGCTGTGCAAAGATAAATAAAAGAATAAACTAGTAGCACAGAAGCTAATAAAAAAATTTGCCAGCTTTGCCAACTCACCACTAATATTGGCATTTTGGTACTTAGCTATAAAACAAGAAGCTAGCTTGGCAGCTGCTCAAGGCTAATAACTACTTGTAGGCTGCTAAACTGCAATATTAACAATACTTCTACAATGGGGGGGGGGGAATTCAAATTAATGAATTTAGCACAAATTGCTAGAAGGTGAAGTGGAAATAAAACGCTAAATTTTTTGAAAATAGATTGTTACAGGAAAACTCATATCAAATTGATATAGGAATAGAGTAGTTTGGGAAATATCAGTCAATGTGATCTTTTAAAAGTTATAGTGGCACAAATTTAATTATCTGTCTCCAGCAATAGTCATACTGTCATTGTGATATCAAATGACAATGTTAAGCAAATGATTGAGCTTACCTTTTGCTGCAATGACAACTTCAGTTCCTAACTCTGAAAGAAAGTGATCATCTTCTATCTCTGAGAGGTAGCTGCAATCTTTACCCATGTGATGAAATGATTGAATGTTTTCCATGTTGTGAGGTTGTTTGGAAGCACAAACTCACTGAATCTCAAAGCACAACCTCTTAGTCTGAGCTTCTGGTGTTCACTATGCCGGCAGAATATTTCTTCTGTCAATAGCCGTGAATAAAAACTATGTGCTGTTATGTAATAACCTTTGTTTTGCTCTTTCGATGCTTGGTAAGCCAGTTTCTTGCCTTTGAATAACAATTTAAATATTTCCTTACTATAGCTCTGTTATGCAACATCTTCTTTTGTTCCACCAGGTAGTTTACACAAATTTACACAAGGCTTTTGAAGTGGTTCACCTGATCCACAATTGACTATTCAGTAGCTTGTTTCATTGTTAATTTTAAGCTTCTTGTTTGAAACACATTTGCTGATAACTGAGTACATTGGAGTTTAATGGTGCATCTCCCTGATCTCTCTTTTACACACATTTTAAATTAGTTGGCTTTCCTTTCCATGAATGAAATTGACTAGTGAAGCCTAAACTACCCATGCAAGAGATATGTGCAGTTGAAATTTTTTGTTGATAAATTCAACTTAAGTCTTTGATAAACGGAGTGGGGCAATGTTTAATAGTAGTCTAGTAACAAGCTATTTGAAAATGTCTTGGGTTCAAAAAAATTTCGAAATTATAAACAGCTAGTAGGTTGAAGGAGTTTCATTCCACTTATATGCTCTCCAGTTAGGTTGTATTTTTTGTTTTGCTACTAAGTATTATATACCTATATACCCTTATATAACTTTCATATCAATTGCTAAACATAAAATAACCAATAATATGATATATTTGCAATAATATTTCAATTTTTCCAAATTTGTGTTGAAAAAAAGCATTAAATGCATTAATAACATTTTTTCAAAAAACAAAAAATATAGAAAATGCAAAATTAATAGGTTTATGCAGAGCAAAGAAATTTATTTGTGTGCCAATTATAAAAAGCAATTGACTCAAATTTATTTAAATACACATATATTTCAATAGTATTCAAATAAATTGCACGTAAAATGTATAAATAGCATCTAACTGGGAAGCACCAATTGAAATGACCCAAATGTAGGGTTCAACTTTATCCTAGCTTCCTATAAAGGCTTGTGATCATCATTAGTGCACATGTGAACGAATAATGTTGTTAGGTGAACAACTGCCGATTGTTCCATAATTCTTATGTAAATAAAATTTTGCTTGAACATACGTAGTTGTAGCATTGATCTCACTTTCTGCTCCTATCAACTACTGTTTAGCTTCATTCAGACCTAGGGATGATGATTACGTAATACTTGTGAAAAGTAGCTTTGACTTAACAACTAAGTGGTTTCAGAGCTACTACAAAATATTTTTCAGCTTACACTAACCGGATTAATTTTCAATTTCATCAAAATAAGTGCAGGTCTAACAACTATTAGAGGTGTGGTGCAGGCTATACCGACAATAAAAGGCTCTTTGAACAACTTTAGTGCAAGCGCTGCACTAATATTTCTCTCTGTGTTGCAGCCTGAAAATATAAGAAGAATAGTTCTCTAGAATTACCATGCAAACCAGCATTGAATCAACTTTAAAAATTGCAGAACTCATATCAATTTTTTAAGGATTACGTTAAATAACTTTTTGAAAGAATAAATATAATCAAATTATAAAAAGCTGTGTAGCTGAAAATTTTGATACTTGCGGCCAATTCAATTTTTTTTTTCATAGTTGCCTGTTTAATCTGCATCAATTTGAGTGGTATCTTAAACACAAATAACTGTCGAACCACACGAAAGAATTTGATGTAATGCATGTATTCAGATATTACATTTCATTACCATTTCCACAGATATCTTGAAGCTCAGTCATCTTGAGTTTAAGGACAGGTTCTAACAAAGCTTTCCCAAACATTCCCTGAAGCACTAGCTGGTCACAGGAAACAGAGTACTCTGCCTTTAGAGAAACTCTTCTCTCTACAGGACTCTCTACAAAACAGAGCTATTGATAAGATTGAAACAAAAATAAGCACCGAAGCATAAGTATATTTTCAAGATAGTTTTCCTTAATTCTAATGCAAGCAGCAATTTAAATAACTATATTCGTCTCCACAGAAGTAGCAGTTTAGAATGTTTATACTTTTGGTACATTTCAAGAACATCTAAAGCTTTTGCTACATTATGCTGATTATATATAGCAACAAGCCCATAAAATTACAGCTATAGCTAGAATTTTATAGCTACATAAGTTAGTTATTTAATGCTTTTTTTTATTTTCTATGGCACAGCTCATGTTATACAGTTATTTTGGTTACCACAACCAGCTATAACTTTAGGACAATTATATGAACCCAGCACTTTACGTCATTCAATATTTCTCGTTCATTGGTATTTGATGGTTAATAATACATATCTATTAAAACATGCAGCACATACTGCAGTATCTGGTTTAACTTACTAACTATGGTGACAAAATAGCTCGTGCAATTCTGAGTGCTCAAACCAAATTTTACTTCAGTTTCACCTGAGAAGTGAGAGGCGTTTACTGAACACTGCATATCCTTTTCTAAAATATGAAAAATCAATTGGAAGTTAATCGCAATCAGCGCTTTAATAGTAGGCTATATTATAGTAGTGCTGTCAACAGCCTCAGATTGCACTGTGTTCCAAGTATTACCACACAAAAACAAACATGCTATTGATATATTTTACTAAAATAACGGTTTAGCATTCCCTACATATAGCAGTAGATTGCTAATTACATAGAAGAAAAGCTTTTTCACTACACAAAACTAAATGGAAAAGATGCACCATGCAGCTATAGAGTACAAAAAATAAGTTTTTAATCAAGCTAAAGGCACTGTGGCTGCAGTGAGTATTATAGTTTGGCAGTTATTGCACATTAAGGTATTAACTTACCACTCAGTTTGTAGATTTTTCCATTAGTACCAACATAAATGCTGCCATTAATCTGAGCAACAGAATAGATACCAGAACTGAACCCAGAAATATCTACATTCATAGAATTCTGTGAGGCTAGGTTGATTGCCTTCAATTCAATTTGACCTTCATTGATTAGAATTAGTCCTTCATTTATCAGAAAAATGTTTGTAAGACTGTTAAATCGTGACTGACTGAAACTTCCAACAATGTTACCAGAAGCTGTGGAACCTACTAGAGTTTCGACACTTTTGGTGCTCCATGTTATTTTAGCAATATAATACCTGTTTGTCACATAAAGTATGTCTTCAGTCTCATCCCATGCCATGCCCTTAGGGTGATTTAAACCTGATGAAACTAAAATCCCAGCATTACCAGTGTTAATGTCAACTGATCTAAGATAGGCTTGTGATGAAGAAGCTCTATCTTGGGAAACAATAAGTGTGGTTCGATTAGTTTTATCTAACAACATATGAAATGGTCTAACTAAATAAGCATAACCAGCTCGCCCATTTCTATATCCAGAGGAACGACATGTTCCAGCAAACTGTGAAATATGTCCATTGGTTCTGTCAATCATTCGAAGACATGAATTATAATAATCTGCCACTATAACATGGGTCGTGTTTTTCTGGTAAAATCCAAATAGATAGCCAAATCGTGCACTTGTTCCTGAACCAATACCATACCCACTAGATGTTGGGGATCCGGCTATGGTGGAAACAGAGATACCATTTGTTGTCCTCAGAGAATACCTGTCAGTAAAGAGTATGTTCCCATGCAGGTATGTGCTTATCTTCATCCAAATGATAGACTGTAGCAGTTGTAACAGCATAAACCTCTGCTTTCCTGTACCCGTTTATTCTACAAAATAAAACTCTGAAAAGTGTTTCTCTTTCTATTCTACACCACTATACAGCTCAAAGTTGCATATATACATGAAGAAATGTTTCAAATTTAAAATATTCACACTTAGAAAGATTCAAAACTAATTTTGAATTACAGTTGCAATTTCAACATCTGGAGCAAAATGAGTTATACTGTTATTTTTGAAACTTTCTGCCCTTTACATTGAAACTTCCAGCAATTTAACAATAGTGAAAATATCCTCATGCAGTTATAGAAAAGAAAATTATATGATATTAAAGATCTAATAATGCAAATTGATATTACCATATATGTTTCAGGTTCAGAAAAGCTCAGCCTTAAACTGAGGTAGCATGAGTATCTGTATGTTTGATTTATAATCTACTTACCGAACAATGTTAGAGTTGTCACCACCTGTTGAATCAACTAGAGTTGCTAAAGAGGCAAGCACCATTAAGATTGACTAAAATAAACAAATAAAATTTATCAAGTAATGAGCATATTTTTGCCAGTAAGCTAGAACCAATCACTACAATTGATATAAAATTAAATATTAAATAAAAGTTGGGTGAAGAAGATAAAATAAATAAATATCGGCATGTTTTGAAATTCTTTATTCTTAAGTGTCATGCTAAGTAGATACAGTGATTATTGCATGACACTATAATATTATTTTGAAAATGTCAAATAGAAAGAATTTATTTGGAAAATGGGGAAATCGCCAATAAACATCCCAGACATAGACATTTGGTTAATTATAAACAATTAGAGAATTATAAACATTTGGAAAATAGACGTTTGGAAAATGAAAAATATTGAACATGGCTTAGCCTGGATTCTGGATTGTTCAGCAGCAGACAAGTCCAAAGTTAGCCTTCAACAATAAATATAAACGCTTAATGAATTAAGCTATCATAGAAGTAGTGAGAGTTATTGAATAGATAGTTCCTTAATTTAAAGCAGCCCATGTTTATAAAGGGCTAGATTCTGAACATCTCACTTTTAACTTGCTGGCCATATTGAAAAAAATTTGTTTTCTAAATCTCATTTTCTAAAAGTGTAATTTTCAATTATCCATTTGTTATAAATGTCTATTTTTGAATTGCCTGTTGGTGATTTGTCCGATTTTTGCAAATATAATCATTTTCTAATCTACATATTGGAATAGTCGAGGATTCCATAATTGTAACAGTTTGAATAATAAATTAGTTATATCTAGACTATGTCATGCAATAAAATTTATAATATGTGAGTTCTGGTTGCATAGCAGTTAGTTTTTAGTTAAAATTATAGTATTTATGGATAAGCCTAAGGTGAACAGTTATATAATAATAAATTTATATAGTAACTTAGTAGGTTATATAGTTAAACTAGAATATTGCCTATACAACGTAATATTGCGCAGTTAGCATTTTGTAAATTTAATTTAAAAAACTTGTTAACATGGCTTTAGCTATACTTGACTAAATTATAAATTCTTATATCGTTAGGTTAATAACCATTTTAAATCTAGTTTGCAGTAGGATATAGCATCAAAAGGTTCTTGCAATTTTTTGCATATTACTTACCAATGCCAGCCCTCGTACAAGGCTATCCATGCTTTTTCTTTGTCAAGGTGTCTCAATTATGCCGGCGTTGCAAGTTCTATAAAGCTTCAACTAACAATCAGTTAGAAAATCTTGCTTTATATATGCTACAGCAAATATCTGGTTATCTATTTCAAAATACAACCAGATAAGAATTAGTGAGTAAGCTGATGTTAATGCATACAAGCAAATAAACCCACCAATCATCATCCTCTCAATAAAATTGTGTCCAAATTACTTTATTTGTATTAAAACAACAAATGAAAAAAGGTTCTGCTCAGTTATAGTATTTTATCAAATTGTATGGTGATTGATATATACACTAGATTTAATTAAGAAAAATATTTATCAATATTGCATGGTTACCTCGTAAATTATCAAATAAATTTTAAATGATGCAGAGACTATATACATGCTGCAAAATCTTACCTTTTTCTTCCCTGTGGCTCCACTTTTTCCGCTTAAGTGGCGGCACCACGTGCCACCAAGCATTTCTATCTTTTTTAATGCCAAATATCTTTTTGATTTAAGCCACAGTTTTTAAGGTCTTTCCCAATAGTGTCTTTTCACCTATGCTAAGGTCGACTTTAAACTCCCTTTAGTCCTTCAATAATTGTATCTCGTGTGCTCCATTGATGTCCCCTGCAGTATTATTTTTGGCAAATTTTTTGCCTTCTTTCCTTCATCAAACCGCGATATTTATGACTTGTTTTTACACTCTCTGGTCATTACCTTATGCTCTTTCAGACTAATTCCCCATCAGTATGTTTATCTTGCAGGCTCTAAAGTCTAATCTTTTTGCCAAGGCCGCATCTCACTTCCATACATACCAACACTTAGAAGACTATTGTTATGCAGATTATAAGCATGCACCTTCCACTTATTACAAGACTATCTTCAATCACACTGTGTTCTCCTGTTATAAGCCCTCACCATGCATGAAGAAATAAAATTGACGGAAATTACATATTTGTAATTTGCTAATATGTTCTACAATAAACAATAATGTAGACAATAAAAGGCTATAAAGACTGGGTTTCATCATATATAACATTTGCTAACAGCTATTGCACCACAAGCCATTTTTTTGAAAATGCAAAAATACTGTAGTGATAAGCCTTTGGGGTTTAAAAAATTGGTATCTAGCATTGGAACATGCGTTCTTTCATATAATTAAATAGCTATAGATATATTTTGTTTATCTGGTAAAACTGTTTTGCCGTATTAAAAGACTATACTTGTTATATACGTTTCAGCCCAACACATACTTTAACTTTATCTTATTAAGTCAACTAGAAATCCGCTATGTACATATATTGAGGTAATAATTGGAGAAATAAGTACCTAGTAATTACTGAAAAAGAAAAACATGAAGCTGTGATCAGTAGCTATACAATTATTTATATAATTTTTTTTTCTTTATACCCACCGCAGTGCATTAAAGAGGAAGATTCTTAGTTGAATAAGATTAAATCAAAAATTTATTGGAAATGTTTTATAAGCCTTAATTCTTGAAGAATTGACTGACTATAGCAGATGAAGATTGTGTGGGGCTTATAATACTTTTCAATAAAATACATGCTCCCTTATTTCTCTCTCTAAAAACAAAGGCTACATATACTGCATACTCTGTGAAATTTAAGACAAACAACGAGGAACTTACTGATAGCCTGCATAGATCATTAGCAAACAATAGCTTTAAATATATGAAAAAATAATGAGTGGCTTGATTTTTGGCAAATGTACTTAGACAAAGCCTTATTTGGCATTATATAATAATTGATTTCTCAGTACACAATGTTTTTTATGTTATAAGAATGGATTGTGTTTTGTGAAATTGCTGATAAATTCTGATTTAATTTTGACAAAATGATATGTCATTTATAGCTTGATGGAAGTTCCTTATACAGATAAAAATGTGTTGAATTATAAATAAGATTTGAAAAAAAACAATACATATGGTTGACAATTTTAATGTAAATTACACTTTTTGTGACAAATTTGGCATGAATGAATATAATGAAACAATAGCAACTAAAGTTCTACACAGAGAGAAATATTAGTGTTAGAGTGAACATTAGCTGACAACTAAAACCTCTCGTTTTTTGGATCCCTAAATTGACTAGCAGTGAATAGAAATTAGTGTCAGGTACTGTTCACAGTGAATAGTATGTTATATCAATGGTGATATAAAGAGTTGTGAAGTTGATTCTTTCTATTTATCACAATGAGCCAAGTTATGTTCAATAGTGATCTAATATAAGTTCAGTGGTTATCTAATATATTTTCAGTGTTGATTTTATACATGTTCAATGGTGAGCTTATATATGTTCAACGGCGATCTTATTTATTCTCAATAGTGATATTATATGTGTTTAATGATAATCTTATTTATGTTCAATGGTGATCTTAGTTATGCTCAATGTTTTACTAAGTTATATTCAATGCTGAACTTATAAATGTTTCATGCTGCTCTAATGTTTGTTGGAAATAAGCTTCTGCAAAAAATTATTTCTGATCATTCTGAACTAACTTGTTATAACTTCTAACCAGTATGAGAGTATAGTAATGTGGATTTTATTGTATATAATAGTTGAATATAAGAAATGCAAAAAAATAACTTTTAAAAATTAAAATAAGAAAAAAACATGAAAATGAACATTTGCAGAATTTTTCTACGACTTTAAATTCAGTTAACTTTTCTCAATATTAGCAGAACCTGCTAAGACCATAGTGTCTGTCATTACATTCTTGCTCTGTAGTGTAGCGATAAACAAGCAGTTGTGGTGTGTAATGGTTAACACACCTGTGTGCAAGTCCGAGGTCTGTGATAGGAACCCAAGTAAGGGAGGGGGAGGGGAAAATTTTATAACTAATTTCAGCGGTTAGTAAAGTGTGGTAGTACTCCAAGAGGAGTTGAGTGGCCAGGGAAGTCTGAAGGAGTAGTATAAAAATGGCAGTTGAGTTCTTGAGAAGTGGGTGAGGTGTAGTGTGGAGAGCACCCAGTAAAGCTTGTAATGTAGTGGTGAGTGCGTCTGCTTGCAGGCTGAAGGTCTCAGCATGATTCGAAGTTCTGTGGCGGTCAAATTCTTTTTTGTGCTCCTATTCAGCATCTTTAAGTGCATGTTCTTGAAAAATGTTATGGGATCTACAACAAAAGATAAAAGTTGTTTAAAATTAAAACTCGTATTAGTATGAACAGTAAAAATGCGTTAAGATATACAATCACCAGCAACGTAAATAAATTAAGTTCAACTTTGTAGAAGCTGAAGTCTAAGGCCAAAACTAATAGTTTCAACAACGCTAGCTATAAATCTCTCAGCATAATTTCAGTGTCATCATAATAATTGAATAACTGTACAGGCTTTGGCAAACTTATGATCATTATGTTGCGTGGTGTTTGGGTCAGTTTGAGCTTATCAAAATTTAGTAACAATTTTGGATCATTTTATTTTACTTCTTTCTTAATTACAAATGCAAGAGCTGTTGGGCATAATTAGTTTAATTAATAGAAGCTTCTCTGCAAAATATCTCAAAATGGCAGAGAACCACAATTTAAGCTAGAGTCAGCATTTTATATAGACCCCTCATATTGAGATAACAGATAAGTTTTAGTATGTCTATAAATTAAACAACAAATAAGGTACTACCAAGAAAAATATTGCTACTTAAACATGTTTTTATATTTAGTTGTGCTGTGCAAAGATAAATAAAAGAATAAACTGGTGGTGCGGAAGTTTATAAAAAATGTTTTGTATTTATCAACTTTGCCAACTCACCACTAATTTTGACATTTTGGTACTTAGCTATAAAGTATAAAACAAGAAGCTAACTTGGCAGCTGCTTAAGGCCGATAACTACTTGTAGGCTGCTTAACTGCATTATTAACAATACTTCTACAATGAGGGGGGGAATTCAAATTAGTGAATTTAGCACAAATTGCTAGAAGGTGAAGTGAAAATAAACGCTAATTTTTTGGAAATAGATGGTTACAGGAAAACTCGAATCAAATTGTTGTAAAAATAGAGTAGTTTGGGAAATATCAGTCAATGTGGTCTTCAAAGTTATAGTTGCACAAAATTAATTAACTGTCTACAGCAATAGTCATACTGTCATTGTGATATCAAATGACAATGTTAAGCAAATGATTGAGCTTACCCTTTGCTGCAATGACAACTTCAGTTCCAAACCCTGAAAGAAAGTGATCATCTTCTATCTCTAAGAGGTAACTGCAATCTTTACCCATCTGATTAAATGATTCAATGTCTTCCATGTTGTGAGGTTGTTTGGAAGCACAAATTCACTGAATCCCAAAGCACAACCTCTTAGTCTGAGCTTCTGGTGTTCACTATGCCGGCAGAATATTTCTTCTGGCAATAGACCTGACTGAAAACTATGTGCTGTTATGTAATAACGTTTGCTATGCTCTGTCATTGCTTGGTAAGCCAGGTTCTCCCCATTGAATTACAATTTAAATATTTCTGTACTATAGCTCTGTTATGCAACATTTTCTTTTGTTCCACCAGATAGCTTACACAACTTACTTAGGCTTTTGAAGTGGTTCGCCTGATCCGACTATTCAGTGGCTTGCAGTTTCATTGTTAATTTTAGGCTTCTTGTTTGAAACACATTTGCTAATAACTGAGTACATTGGAGTTTAATGGTGCATCTCCCTGATCTCTCTTTTACACACATTTTAAATTAGTTGGCTTTCCTTTCCATGAATAGAATTGACTAGTGAAGCCTAAACTGCCCATGGAAGAGATATGTGCAGTTGGAATTTTTTTGTTAATAAATTCAATTGCAGCCTTAGTTTTTGATAAACAGGGTGGGGCAATGTTTAATATCAGTCTGGTAGCAAGCTATTTGAAAATATTTTAAATTTATTTAAATATACATATATTTCAATAGTATTCAAATAAATTGCACGTAAAATGTATAAATGGCATCTAACTGGGAAGCACTATTTGGATTGACCCAAATGTAGGGTACAACTTGAGTGTGCACTCTATCCTAGCAATTCCTATAAAGCTTTGTGATCATCGTTAGTGCACATGTGAACGAATAATGTTGTTAGGTGAACAACTGCCAATGGTTCCATAATTCTTATGTAAATAAAATTTTGTTTGAATATATATATTAATTAGTTGTAGCATTGATCTCACTTTCTGCTCCCATCAACCACCGGTTAGCCTCATTCAGATCTAGTGATGATGGTTAAATAATAATGGTGAAAAGTAGTGGTGACTGAACAACTAAGTGGTTTCAGAGCTACAACCAAATATTGTTCAGCTTACACTAATCTGATGAATTTTCAATTTTATCAAAATAAGTGCAGGTCTAACAACTATTTGAGGTGTGGTGCAGGCTATAAAGACAATAAAAGGCGCTGCGAACAACTTTAGTGCACGAGCTGCACTAATATTTCTCTCTGTGTATAATGCGAACAACACAGAACGTTTTGTACAAGTAGCTGCTAAAGCTATCTTGCATGTGTTTTTATATCCCATTGCAAAAAAACTTCCTTTTTGTTTTCTGGGGATAAAATAACCAGCGCAATCCTTTTCAATCTTGTATAATACATATATGGTTACAATGCATACCATTTTTAATTAAGCGTAATTGTCATATTGTGCTGAATTTTATGAGGTTGTAATAATTGGCACTTCTTTTCCAACTGGAGAAAATGCTATTTATGATTATTATATATAGGCTTCCTTTTACATGAATACATGGATAACTACACAGTAATATATATAATTATGAGTAGAACATTTATCAGCTGAAATATTACCAACTGTAGCAGTAAAAGAATGTTATTTTTGGGAATGGAACACTAGTTATTTAATAACTTTTTAATTATTCGATTTTTGATAATTACATTGATAAAAAAATATTTTTTCCTATTTTTTATTTATGTTACTATATATTAATATGCAAATAATCAAAAGTTTTAACTTTAGAGTCGTCTATACCTGTAGGCTTTATTTACTATGTATTTGTTTTCATAACCATTAATAAATACTCTGTATAAAATAAAGAATAGACACAAATAAGATATACATAGTAAATGAAGCCTATACAGGTATAGACAACTCTAAAAAATAAATTGCAATTAGTTTGATGATTTAAACCAATTATTTTAAAACTTTATATATGCTTCCTATATAAGAAACATATGTAAAGTTTTAAAATAATTGGTTTAAATCACCAAACTAATTGCAATTTATTGTCTGTTTTATGTACATGCTAATGTAATATTTTACTATCATTTTTGCCATAACAATAATTTCTTTTGGTGATTCGAAATCAAGTAGTTTTGGTAGTAGTGACTGCAAATTTGATAGATGCTGAAGTTTTTGTAGTGAAATTGATGAAACTGTGTGACAGATTGCATAGCTTCAGCATATAAAACTTAGTCCTAATAGTCTGGCAGAAAAATTCCAATTTTTGACTTATATTATAGGTTCGCAATCCCAGGTAAAGTTTTTTTCTCCCCTGATTATTAAAATATAAGGTCTAGGTAAATGTTTCCAGGTGGGTGTGGACTTCTTACCCTTGAGCATTCTGAGAAATTCAAGATGGCCGCCAGGCACCAAACGACTTTTTATAATTCAATTGTACCTACTCATCAGGGCTAAATCTAAGGTCCCAATGCTTTGAAATCTTTAGAAATTAATAGAATGAAGATGCATGTGCCTTTACCATGTGCATTATTGAGTAATAGGCAAATGATGCCCAAGGATAAATAAGCTAAAGTTGCGTTTAAAAAACAACACAATAATGAAAGTAACAAAATAATACTTTTAATACTAATAGTATTACTATTAGTAATACTAATAGTAATACTATTACTATTACTAATAGTAAGACTAATAGCAATAAAGTAATTCTCATAGTAATACTAATACTAGTAGTAATACTAATAACCAAACTCAAAGTGATTACGGCCAAGTGATTCTAAAAAACAACACAATAATGAGCGTAACAAAATTGTAACATTCACAATTATAAATAGCACAGTAAAAGTAACAATAATAGTAATAATACTTTCAATACTATTAGTTATACTATTAGTAATACTAATAGTAATAGCCAAACTCAAAGTGATAAAAGTAAAGAATACATTTACATAAATGCTACTAATATAATTATAATAGCGATAAACGCATTGAATGCTCTTTACCACATTAAATTAAATTTCAAATTAATTTCAGTGAATTCTTTTACAACAATACTAAAATTATAACTATGTTGAATTCCAACCTTCGCTCATATCTACTAGGAGTCTGTTGACGGTAGTGTAATATGCTCCTTCTAATTTTCTGTTTCTTGTTACAGTTCCTGATCCATTTCTTCCACTTCGTTTATCCATAGTTTTACATTTTAAAATTGTCAGTATCAAACTACATAACGTTAGTGCAGAAGCACACAAAAACTCTTCTTCTGAATTCATTGTGATTGTCAAAACGAAATAAAGGTTACAGCTTAACTATAGAAAGCAACTTGTTTATATTATCTGGACGACAGTAGTAACAATTTTGGCAGCGAGTCAAGCTAAGTAAATAATTGCATTTCTTGGCTTTCTGTACATCTAGCGAATTGCACTTTTACTTTTGTACTACTTTTCCTGTAATTTTAACGATTTTAAGTTTGACTATAAAGGGGTACCCGGAAAAGCGATTTTAACCTAAACTCGGTACTTTTTTCAGCAGAGGTATAAACGCAACTTTTGACTAGCCAACTAAAGAATAAGCCTTAATCATTCATTTTTTCAAGTTTAACCTAGCCTTGCAATGCTTATAATTTCCTTGCAGCCCTGCATCAGTTTGTTCTAAATTCATGACAATTTACTATATGGGGTGATTTTATATGTTGATTACAAATATGTTCACCAAATAAAGCTGAAAGGGGTTCTGCAAAATTAAAATGCAATGTCGTTGTCATGCATATGAGCTAAATAGCAATTTATTTCAAACTAGCAAGCCTATCAAAAAGGTTTGTTAAGCTGCCAACTTAATAGTTATATTTTCAGTTTTAAAACTTTAGCTATGTTTTTTAAAGTTATAAAAAGAGGTCAACAATCTTAATAACACAACACCATGGCTTCTTAACATAATTTAAAATTTGCTTTGTTATTGACACATCATTTATCTAAATATTGACATTTTTGCTTTCGGAAACTATTTCTACAATTAGCACATTTGACTTTTCCTCTAAAAGCATTTGTAAACAGTTTTTTGATGAATGAGAATCTATTTCATTCTGGGGGAAGTAATACATATTCTATTATATTCTATAGAACAGTGGTTCCTTACCTTTTTCATACCAATCCCCTTTCATTAACGTTTACTATTAATTTTTCCCCTTTTAATGACCCATGTTGGGTGCACTGGGACACTATAATGGCTGAAATTGATTTGGTAGAAGTAGTTAATTCTACTTTTGGTGGTTTCTCCAAAATGCTAAATAAAAAAAGTTTCCCCAGAATATTTATGAGGTCTGAGAATATTGGTGGGAGAGCTGTTAAAGCCAGTCTTCATGAAAGTGTAATCACTAGCATGAAGGATCTTGAAAAGATGTTGATTAAGATTTCAGACAGTTAAGAATAGCAAAACTGTGGGTCATGTGCTTTATTAGACCAATTTTTATCATCAACACCCACATCATAGCTGTTAGAGAAGGAGACTGGGCCTTACACCTAGCAATGCACATGGAAAAGGAAATGCACTATCTGTGTAGGATGGAGGTCATGCCACAAGATGTAAGGATTGAATTTGCGGCTGGTAAACACACGATGCATCATAAATGCGACTAGCTCAACGACATCTGGTCAGACATGATCCTTAAGGTGACCTTCGTGAGATTTGGTTACAGCAAGGGGGAATCATAGGCCTCACCACTAAACCTGAAACTCTCAAGGTGTGGGTGTATGGCAATTCTGCATGCAACAAGATACAGTAAAGCCTCAGTGACATCAGGGAGGAGTCTGAAATAAATGCTTTCACTACTCATAAAGATGAGATGCAATCAAGAATCCAATCTGATTTAAAGGACAGGGAGTCTGTCAAACGGAAGATTGAACTCTGCAATGACCCACTCAGAGAATGATGCCACCCAGTTGCTCTTGTCAATATTGAAGCAGATAAGTGCAACTGAGATGAGAATGCTTCGACTTGTTTACTATATAAATTGGGAAGACTATGTAACAAATGATAATATAAAGAAGGAGGCCAAAATAGAAGCCATCGCAATAGGCATGTGGAGGAGACCTCTTCAATGGTATGGACATGTGCGCAGAAGAGATAGGGAGGAAGATAATATGATGGTAGCTGAGATGAAGATACAGAGAAAGAGAATAAGACTGGGGCCAAAGAAAAAGTTAATGACTACAGTGAAGGATGGCATACTGAAATGTGGCCTCTCAGATAAAGATGTTGACAACAGAATCAGATGACACTCTCTGATAGCACTTGTTGCCCTGATAGAAAAAAATGAAAAAGGTATTTAATATGAACATAAGTAAAAATTTGTCGCATTTTAAATTTATATATGTTATATATATATATAACATATATAAATTTAAAATACGACAAATTTTTACTATATATATATATATATGTTCCAATTTAAATTTAGCTGAGCAATACGCTGCCTCTGTATCTTTTTACACTTTTTATTCACTGGCAATAAGCAATGTTTTTCTTTATATATCTGTCCAGTGTCCAAGAAATTATTCAAAAACCTTGTATCATTTCTCAGCACCATAGGTGATGTTTTCTTGAAGCAATTCCAATTTTTGAGCTGAGCAACATGTCTATTGGCTCTTTACTTTGATTCCTTTTTTACTGGCATGGCACATATTCATTCCAAAAAGGCACATCTATTTGAATCATCAAAAAAAATTTTGTTTTTGCAACATAGCATAGACTTTATGCCTACCAGATTACGATTTTTTCATAATTGGCGGCCATCTTGAATTTCTCAAAATGCTCAAATATGGCAGGTCCACACCCACCTGGAAACATGTAACTGGACCCTCAAGATAAATAATCAAAAGAGAAAAAACTTTATCCGATATTGCGAACCTTATAACCCCCAGTTTTGCCAGACTATAAACATAAAGTAATTCACTAGTCATTTGATCAAACTCTAACATATATGTGTGTATAATCAGTGCTTGAAAGCTTTGCTTATGCTTATATCATACCTTAAGCTTGGTCAGTAGGGTATTATTTTTTCAGAACGCATAGAATCCTGTAAACATGGGTGTGTTTATTATAGCAATGCTGAAAGGCAATTAGAAGTTACATGAATTGGTTGTATAGCCTGTTGTATTTTAGAGTTGTTCTCTCCTGATGAACACAGGTCACTGGTACACATGAATATAGGTTGGATTACTGGCTAAGGCTAATCTCAACTATAATTATACAAAATAAACTTTAACCTTTACAGGCTTCTACATGACAAGATTATACAAACATTATTTATGCAACACTTTGTGGGTTAAATGTAACTAAGTGCTGGACATAACTCTTTGTAAAAAAGAACAAGATGTTATAGGGTAGTCTTCAGCAGAGCCAATCTGTATTATAGAGTATAAGTGCAATCTGTATCATGCGAGCTCCAGTGGTAGACTGAATCTACACTGGAACTCGTCTGCTTTTATACTAACAGAACAAAGAGCTTGCACACAAAGGAATCTATTGTCAGAAAATCGAGACTCCAAATTCCGGACAACAAAATTCCAGTATCAGTATTGCTACACAAGGATGAAAATAACAAAAAGAAGATAACTCTGTAAGACGTATTTCAAGATATAAAACATAGCCTTAAGCATGAAGTAATTTACTAGTCATTTGATTAAACTCTAACATATGTGTGTATAATCAGTGCTTTAAAGCTTTGCTTCTGCTTATATCAGACCTTAAGCTCGGTCAGTATGGTATTATTTTTTCAGAATGCATTGAATCCTGTAAACATGGGTGTGTTTATTATAGCAATGCTGAAAATCATATAGAAGTTACATAAATCTGTTGTATAGCCTGTTGTATTTTAGAGGTGCTTTCTCCTGAGCATAAGTCACTGGTACACATGCTAATTTCAACTATTATTATACAAATAAACTTTAACTTTTACAGACTTCTACATGGTACAAGATTATAAAAACATTATTTATGCAACACTACATGCTATGTATAGGCAACGGTAGTTATAAGCATATGTGATTCTAAAACTTCATTATAGTCACAAGATAATTTTATACTCAAACAATAAATTCTTAAAAGCAAGATTCAATTTTATTGTTAGTGTTTAAATATAAGCTAAAATTGTTTACAGCTGTTGTTGCTTCCACAGTTGCCCTAGTGTGCTTTTATTTCGTCTCTTATTCAATATCTGAGAGTAAAGAAACAATCATATCTTCAACTATCAAACAGCTGTATTTTAGTAATAAGATGCAAAATGTATGTAAAGATACTAATAAAAAATATATATGCAGAATATATGGTGGCACATATGTTAAGCCAAAACATAAAATAAGTATTAGTTTACTATAATATATAGTTGCTATATATATATAGATATATAACTATAGTAGTGATGAGCATTTCATGCATTGAATTGATGCAGTCATTTAATCTTTCAGACTTTTCAGCCAATGAAAATGGTAGAAAGCAAACATATCCAAGGCAGAACTTTCATGCTGTCAGCAATAAAATTGGCTGATATAGGCAGCTACCATACAACTAGAATATGCCTATAGGTCCCTCATTGGTTGAACAAGCTGAAGACCAGTTGCTCTATATAAGTAATTGTGAGCAGATAGTTAATTATAGAAAGTAACAAAAACTACCGTGTATAAGACAAAGACTTGTACATACTGATTTAAAAACACTGTTAAAAAATGCAAATATAATAAAGTGAATATATATTTAAATTAAATTTGCAAAAGTCTATGCTTAAAAAATGAAGCTTTTTTAAATGTTGATTTTTAATTACTTATTTGATGGATTAAACACAAGTTATGTTGGCCTGTTAATCAATTAAACACAGGTGTCCGTGGTTTTTTGGTAAACCTTTCCATCTTCAGTACATTTACTCTCTAATACAACCTGTATGCTTTCTCCATTGCTTTGAACTCGCGGCAACAGGAAACTATAATATAAAACATAATAATCTAAATTGTTTAGTCTTTTAAACTTGCTAAGAAATAGCTGCATATTTGTACAAAAGTTAATTTTCAGTCATTTGTCTTTATATCATGTGTTCTTGAAAGCTTTTTTCTTCCTATGTATATAGTAGATGCTTTAGTTGTTATTTTGTTGTTCAAGGTATTAAATTATTGCCAACAAAATAAAATTTGAAACCTATGTATAGTAGCTCAACTAAAACACTTTAGAGCATAGTCTAGCTTGGCCAACTACTGTTGCAACTTGAACAACTGATATGTTAGTCGAAAAGCTAATCAGGTTATAGTACATTTGTATGCCAGGAGCAGATAAGTACAGCATAGAAAGACATACTTTTGTAAACATGGAAATTAAAAATCAACAAAATATCAAAAACACGCAATATAATGTTTCAACTAATGAAACCCAACAAAGAACCATTAGCAATTATTTTATAGAAAATCATTTTAAATAAAGCTTACGCGAAATACTAATTAAAGCATGAAAATTATTAGTTGTTGCAAGCTGTAAGTGACTTTTTTCAACTGAATTTGATGTATTCAGACAATCATAGCTGTATATAAAAACTGTTTCAAACAAATTCCTTTTATAAAATGACTCAGGTGTTCATTTGCCTAGCAATTTGCACAAATTTCATGAGGATACAACTACCACTTACTGAGGATATCTGTTGAGAGTTAAAATCTCTGCTTTCTCTCTCCCAGCATTCTCAGCAGCTTTAGTCAGCATGTTTTTAGACTTAGTTGGTATTTCTTTGACGTCCTCAGTGTACACAATGTCTGTCGGCCATCTTACTTCCAGTGTATTATTAGAACAGGAGTAGCTGGGAGTCACGTTAACAGCCATGTTACAGGCTGAAAGGATGACAGGAATATTTTTTTAGAATGGAAGTAAAATTTCCCAACCAACAAACTGACATATTGCTAAGTATATTTTAAAGCTAAGAAAGTATTAGTTTATAAGATATGGAAAATAATATAAGAAACTCCGAAAGAGTATAATTGGTGCTTAATAAAAAATATAGCTTAACATTTTAATATTTTTTGAGAAAATTATCCATTAAATAATGAAGTGCAATTTCTGCATCAGTAAATGCTGTCTCAACAGCAATAATTTCTGTACCATGAACTAGGCTATTTTATACAACAATTCTCAGATTATTTTATAAGAAAAAATGAAATTGTATTACCATTTCCACAAACATCTTGAAGTTCAGCCATTTTAAGTTTAAGAACAGGTTCTAATAAAGCTCTCCCAAACATTCCCTGAAGCATTAGCTGGTCACAGGATACAGAGTACTCTGCCTTTAGAGCAACTCTTCTCTCTACAGGACTCTCTACAAAACATAACTATATATGTGAAGAAAATGTTTGGCAAAAAAAAGAAGTATTATAAAACAGGCAGCTTTTAAACAAATTGGTAATAGTAAACTTAATATTTTGTAACACCATCTTTTTGGAAACAAAAATTGTACTTAAAAATTTGTCTAACTTTATGTTTGCAGTTTTAAGCTTTTTAGAACAGTTTCTTGTAAAATAATTGCATTAATTTTAAAAGAAATTGACCCTTTAGCAAATTTGTCAAAATTAAAATTCATAAGGCAAACTAGTATAGGGGGTATAGCCTGATATGCAGGGCCACTAATCAATTATTTCTGCAAAAATTGGCAAAGCTGGTAGTTATTGATAACTAATCTAAAAAAACTTCAAAGTCTACTTGAAGCTAAACAATTGCTGTCTATGTTTTGCCATAAACTGGATACGGTATTTCCTGGTTGGTTTGCTATTTCGGCACAGTGCAGTAACTAGATTAAGAATAATACAACAATCTACTTGCAGACAATTGTTATTTGGTCGCCGCAACTCAAATATGTTATAAAATGTTTCAAAATTTCCCAAGTAAAAAGTGTCACATAAACTGTGCAACACAATAATTATCTTTATTTATCAATACTTATGTCACACATTAATAATTAATTCCAATGTAAATAATATAGTTGTCAACACAAAATTATTATTGTAGAATGTTATAATGTATTTTGTATAACTTACTAATAGTGTTTACAAGGTAACTTGTGCAGCTTTTAGTATTCAATCCAAATTTTACTTCAGTTTCACCTGACAGGTAGGAAGCATTCACAGAGCACTGTAAATCTGGTTCTAAAAATGGAAACATTCAGTGTTATATTGCAATTGAATTATAACTTGAGGCCTATAAAATCAATAGTCTTGGATTGAAATGTGATACAAGTAGAACCACACAGCAACAAAATTGTACTGATATTTTAAACTGGTAGCAGTATAGATTGCTAAAATTTTATAATATAGGCCTATAAATGATAAGCTTTTCCACCACTAAACTATATGGCATAATAAAAGATATAGCTACTGTAGATTACACAGGATAAGTTATTAATTAAGTTAAAAGCATTAGCTGCTGCTATTTTTGTTCTACTGCTATTTCATTAGTAAACTCACCACTCAGTTTGTAGATTTTTCCAGAAGTACCAACATAAGTGCTGCCATTAATCTGGGCAACGCAATAGATACCTGAGCTAAAGCCAGAGATATCGACAGTCATAGAAATTTGAGATGCCATGTTGATTGCTTTCAATTTACTTTGACCATCTTCGTTAATTACCACTATTTCTTTATTCATTGAAAAAATTTCTGTAATACTGTTGAACCGCGATTGACCAAAACTTCCAACAACGTTACCAGAAGATGTTGAACCTGTTAAAGTTTGAACACTTTTGGTGCTCCATGTTATTTTAGCAATATAATACGAATTTGTCACATAAAGTACATTTTCATTCTCATCCCACACCATACCACGAGGATAATTCAAACCAGATGACACTAAAACCCCAGCATTACCAGTATTAATGTCAATTGATCTAAGATAACCATATGATGAAGATGGTCTACTTTGAGAAACAATGAGTGTGGTTGGACTTGTTTTATCTGACAACATCTGGTATGGATAATATAAATATGCGTAACCAACTCTCCCATTTCTATATCCAGAAGAACGACATGTTCCAGCAAACTGTGAATTATGTCCATTGGTTCTGTCAATCATTCTCAGACATGAATAAGCATAATCTGCCACTATGACATGGGTGCTGTTTTTCTGGTAAAATCCAAAAATTTGGCTGAAACGAGCACTTGTTCCTGAACTGGTACCATACCCACTAGATGTTGGTGATCCAGCTATGGTAGACACTGAGACACCATTTGTTGTCCTCAAGGAATATGCGTCTGTAAAGAGTATGTTCCCAGGTATGTACTCATCTTTTTCCATGTAATAAACATAGGAAGTGGCTGTACTGTACACCTCAGCTTTCTTGTACCCATTTAGCCTACAAAGGAAATCTCTGCAAAGTACTACAATCTTTTTTGTTTCTATCATCAGAGATCATATATGTAGTTTAATCAACATTTTCTTTATCTATGAAAGTAAAATTTTAAACTTTAACGATGTGGTGAACCAAGTTTTAACTGAACTTCAGGCATTTTATAATATAATTTAGTACACACTCATGCAGTATCTCTAACTTTTGCTTATTTTTTGCAACTTAGCTACTAATGTATGTACATGATTTTTGACCTAAACTAAAAAATCATTAACATATACAACTAACTAATCAAAGTTTTGTTTCTAATTTTGCTTAATGTTTTATGTTTTTCTAGTAAAATGGGATACATGAAACATGATGGTTTAATTATAAACATATATAAATATATGTATATATATATATATATATATATATATAAATATATATATATATATTATAGTACCTTTGTACTCCTTACACAATTGATCTTCAATTAATTATTACATTTTTGTTTGCAGTCTGTAGGATAATTTATAAATATGTAAAGTAGAGTAAAGCTTTTATAGAGCAGCTCAAGATCCTATTTTCAATCACACCATTATTTGTAGAACAACTACGTAAGCAAAGTTTTTATTATCGCCTAATAAATTCCCCTTAAATGGCACAATTGAAAACAATATTATGAAATCATCTTAAATTTAAAAATATTTTGTTATTTGCTAATCAGCTGAAAAGGATACTAACCTACATAATACTAGTATAAAATAATACATATTTCCTAAAGGCCAATTAAGCAAAATTGTCAGAATATAGTGAATTTTTTTGAACTGAAGTGGCATGACTATATAGTATTTGTATGTGTGAATTTTAATTTACTTACCGAGCAATGTAAGAGTTTTCAGCACTTGTTGGAGCAACTGAAGTTGTTAAACAAGCAAGCATCAAGATTAACTGAAACACAAATACAATTTGATTTATTAATAGCATCAAATGATGATCATATTTTTACAGTAGAATTAAACTTATAATGATTTATCTGCAAATTAATGGTTAACAAAAAGAATTACCGTAAAATGGGGTAACTTTAGCCACTTGGGGTAACTTTGGCCACTTTGGAAAAATGTTTAAAATGTAGCTGGTGCTATATCTATGAAGTATAAATAATATATTTTAATTGTATATATGCACTAACTGCAAATTGGTGCATCTTATTCCTGAAAAATTATTGATATACTTATTTGCTGCTTCTTGCTGTCAGCCATTTTTGATTTCCTGCTTGACAACAAGATTTTCAGCGCTGTCCAACTTTAATCTATTTGAAGGCATTAGAAAAGCTTGACTCATTTTCTTCTTTGGATTAAAGAACTTTGGTAAGTATTCAACCAGGATATTTGTAATTTAGGTAAATAAATTGAAATCCAAAATTAAAATATGTGTCTTAAAATCACTGTGTACATTTTTTGA
The DNA here is from genome assembly GCA_964035545.1 of Bugula neritina. Classification (NCBI taxonomy): domain Eukaryota; kingdom Metazoa; phylum Bryozoa; class Gymnolaemata; order Cheilostomatida; family Bugulidae; genus Bugula; species Bugula neritina. Next base: position 24,757,807 of record OZ037766.1, on the reverse strand, counting down.
CGAATTTGGGGTAACTTTGGCCATGACTAAATGGTACTCCAAAGTAGGTTTCTGGCAGCGCTGTGAATTTCCTGTTACTTCAGACACATAGTACATTACTCTCTAAAGGCACAATCATTTGATTCACCTATACCCAATGCTTTAGTTATATATTTAAAACAACTTAGAGTCCGAAATATGAAATAATTACATGGGGAATTATGCATTTTTGTTCCCAGACAGCAATTTTGTGTTTGAATGTTTTTTTTATATAAGAATTTGACCATGCATTGTAAAATGTATTTTTCAGGACAATTATACTCAGAAAATATTAAAGAAAAGTAACATCTCCAAGATATGGTATATATATCTGAGGAGATCATTGGTTCTGCTTTATTCACAAGAATTGGCAGCTGGAAAGTCTTGACAAGAAGTGGCTAGAAATATGATATTACCAAAGCCTGGACGCCAAACTGTGTTAACACAAGTAGAGGAGGTAGCCATTGTTGACCATACTACAAAGCTGGCTCAATGGGGCTTTCCATTAGATAAAACAGACTTTCGAATAATAGTCAAGACCTATTTTGACAAATGTGAAAGAAGAGTGCAACATTTCAAAAGCAACTACCCTCAAGATCACTGGAGTCTCAGTTTTATGTTAAGACATAAAGATAGCTTGTCTCACAGGTTGTGCCAAAACATAGCACCGGAATGGGCAACAGTTAATTCTGAAGACATTACGCATTATTTAAAAAATCTACAGACAACTGCCACAGCCTATAGTTTGAAAGGGCATACTTGAATTTTAGACTAAATTCAATGGAATTTGAACTTGTACAGTGATTTATTCAATGTTGCCAGCAAATTACATGATTTTTTATACATATACAAAATTTTTTACACTTAATAACAATGTACCTCGAATAGCTGTGGTTTCAATGCAATAATTACACTAGTATAGCTTGCATTTTGTCTAAAATAATTTTTTTTGGTAGTAATGAAGTTGAATAATGTTCTTCTTTAATTACTGACTGGCTAAAAAGGCTCCAAGTGCTGCTAACTTTAGCTACATGGAGAATAACGACACCGGCCAAAGTTACCCCGAAAATAGGGTAACTTTGGCCACCTACTTTTTTTAATACCACAGGGGATCTAGCAGTCCCAAACTTCAAATGGTTCTTTCATTTAGTGCATATGTTGATAAGCTTCATTTAGCATCCAAAAATTTTAAAGAATATTGTAATCCTTTCATATGACACCCAAAATACGTCTCAAAACGGCCAATGTTACCCCATTTTACGGTATATTCATATAAAATAAATGTCACTAGATTCATCAAGTTTTATGCTAAAATACAGCAATATTCATATGCCTAAACAGATGAGTTAGAGTTACAAAGAGGCATATATATACGTAAATAATAAAATAATTATAGACCATGACATGCTAACATAATCTGAGTTTTAGTTTGATGCATTAAATTAGTAACTATATAGCAGCAGTATTTGTGGGCTAAGAGGCTGGTGAAATTTGTAAATAGTTAACAATACATTGTGCAATTCCCAGTATTTTTGAAGTAAGAGTTAGTTTATAATATAATATTGCAGTTATAGTGTTTTGTAAATTAGCTTCTTAACAATTTTAACATCTCCTTCAATCAAGTAAGTTATAAATATATAACTTCAGTTTACTTACAGCTACCTAGAATGAAGGCATTTAAAGTTTTCTGTGATAGTATTTACTTACCATCATCAGCCTGTTTAGAAAACTCTCCACGCTGCTTTATTAATGCTTTACTATTATGCTGTTGTTGCAAGTTATAAGCTTAAAGTAACAAACAACTGTAAAAAACTGCTTCATATATACCATCAGTTTCCCATTATCTCTATAACATTTCAAAATGCAATGACAAGATAAAAATTAATGAGAAAGTTGATGTCAATGCTGACTAATGAATAAAACTTCTCTAATATATATAATCATCAATTATCATACAGCATATAAGCGTTACCACATTTGATTATTTGTATTGAACCAAGAAATGAAAAAAATCCATTCAGTAAATTTTTAGTTAGATAAGAATTTGATTTGCAGCATCTGTATAACCTTAACAAGAGTAATTTTCTATTTTTCATTGAGTAGCTGGTAAAAGGCCAATTGAATTTTGACAAATGCAAGGACTACTCGCACCAAATTCTCACCTGTTTCTCATCTTTCACATTTCCTTGTACCAGTAGCAACTGAATGTTTTCAAAAATTACCCTTGGGTTCTATATAAATTTATATATGTCGAATGTCTTCTTGATTTAAGCCCAAGTTATGTATTTTTTATTTGCATCTCATATACCCTCTTGATGTCTTCCTCTTCATTCTTTGGTACTCTCTATAATAGCCTTCACTTGTTTATTCAGTTTCCTATATATATGCCAATTGCCTCTTATCTGTACGTTGTTTTCATTTACCTTATGCTCCTCCAGATTTATTTATAGTATCTTAATTAGCATTTTCACCTAGAGCAGGTTCTAAGTTCTAACCCTTCTTGCTAAGGTCATGTCTCACATCTTATATACAGAGCAACACCGAATATATTATTGTTATATGTATATAATTACCTTCCGCGTTTTAGAGACCTTCAATTCTCACATTATATCACTTCTGTCAGCTCTCGCCAAAATATTAGAATAAAAACAACAAATTCGGACTTCAATTACTAACGTTTTCAATAATAAAAAACAATAGAAAATATTACAAGTTTCCAACAACATCTAACTGACAAAGAACATTACACATTAAGTAAACCTGTTAAAACCCATCAAAACAAAATTAAATAAAAATTGGTATGTAAAGCTCCATCATCACAGCTAAGCATTCAGGGTTAGGCACACATATGATGTCTGGTATTGAAACTTGCTTATTTCTATGTTAATTAGTTATTTAGCTTGAACAAAGATAAAACAGGGTCGGTCAACTAAAAAGCCAAAATATGGCCATATGGTTACAAATAGAAGTCAGTAATTGCTATAACAATATTTCATTATACGTGTATGTGCTCTTTTGTTTGTCATAAATAAGCATTCAAATTGGGTTTCCTCCATCCCAGAGAGCATGGGGAAAACTCAGTTCACAAGTTTCAAGAGAAAACTGGTGAATTAATTGAAATCTGCATATTACTTTTAATAAAATTTTAATAAAAACCATTAGGAGCAGTAGACGCAGCTTTAATTCTTGAATGCATTTTTTCCTATCCTCAGTAAAACTGTCTTGTCATGTTGAAGGATTCTCCTGGTATATATATATAGTGTTTCATTCTAACTTAAGTACTTCTGTTTCATCCAATAAAGTCAACTGTTAGTGTGTTGGGTAGGTACTTCATGATCACATAAGAACTACTTTAGTATAGCTGCTGTAATCAGTATTATTTTTTATGTTATGTAATACTACTTATTATGTTACAGTTATCTTATGTATAAATTATTTTTTAACTACGTGTATGTATATTTTTAGTTTATGAAGATTCCTTATAGATAAATGGGATGAAAAAATACGTATTAGAAAGATTAAAAGAGCCTTGTTAAGGAATTGACAAGCTATAGCTGCATATAGATAATTATGCAAAGAATACAAACACTGCGATATCCAATTCAAATAACAAGAAACTAACTGCTAGTCTGGGTGCAGCCAACGAGCAAAAAATATTTTAAATTTATATGAAAAATTAATAAATGCTTTATCATTTAAGTGGAAAATATATTTGAGTTACACAAGGCTTGGCATAATTTAATAATTTACTTTGCAGTGGAAAATGTTTTGAGCTATATGATTAAATTGTTTTTTATCAACTTAAAAGGCTCGGCTATAGAGTTATAATTTAATTTTGCCAAAATGGTGCCTTTTATAGTTTGATTTGAACGTGACACAGATAATTTTTTATATGTTAGATAACTATATTTAAAAACACACATATATATGTTGACAGCTTAACTGATCAAACATCTCTGAGAAATTTGACAATAAAAAATATAAAGAGCTGATAGAAACTAAAGTTTTACAAATGCATGCAAACATCAGAGAGTCGAATGAAAATAGATATAGCAGAGTCAATGTATAGCTAGGCGGCTATTATATGTAATTATATCTATACTGTATTCCAAACGCTTTCTAATTCTGTGATGCTTACAGTTACAAAATGCATATACTGCTCAACTATATTTTATTATTAGATCAAATAGATTTCTGCTAATCACTGAGAGGTAAAATAACAGCTGTGATTATCACTATTAGTCATAACATTCTATTGAAGATATGCGCAATATGTGAATGATTTTATATAGATGATGTAAAGCTAAGGATATTAGAAAGATCCGAAGAAAATTCTTTTAAAGAATTGACTGGCTATATATAACTGATGATGAGTTGGGCTTGCTTCTCTGTAAAAATACATCCTCCACATCTTTCTCTCTAAAACATAGGCTATTATACAGATACTGTAAAATTCAAGGCAAAGAACAAGGAACTAACTGATAGCCTAAATAGATAATGAGGGAAAAATAGTTATAAGAATTGCGAAATTGATAATTTCTTCAGTTGCTTGGCAAATTTATTTAAGTTACACCCAACTTGTCATTATCAAATAATGTCTTTTGCTGTAAAAAATTTTAGAATGCCACATGATTAAATTTGTATATCAATATAATTATATTGTAATTTAATTTTGCCAAAACAGTGTAGTTTGATGTGAATGCTCTCTGATAAAAACCCTTTGAAGTATAGATAATAATTTAAAAACAATACATATAGTTGACTATTCTGATTTGAATCACACTTTCTCTGAAAAAGTTGTCAAAATGAAAGTAATGAAATAGCAGAAGCCTAAGTTCCATGAAGCACTTAACAGTGAGGGTGGCATATAAAGCTATAGTTTGAGGAGTCAAGTTATAAACTAATAGTATACACTACGTATTCAATTAAAGGTAATTTTAGTGTAAATGTATATGTTATTTCAATATAGTATTATAGCTTTATTTCATGTGAAAATCAAAATCTATGTTTGTTATCCTGTCAATTATTCCTAGTTATAACAGAGTGCAAAGCTTTTTCAGGTAAGTTTAAAAGCCATTATAGCGCTGATATATAAATAAAGATATATAAATATATATATATATATATATATATATATATATATATATATATATATATATATATATATATATATATATATATATATATATATATATATATATATATATATATATACAAGATGTTTTAGTTTTGCTTAGGCGTACATGATAACAGAAAGGAGCTTATTTCGAAGTTTGCAATAACCTCAAGCAAAGGCTATGCAGTGTGGAAACATGTAGGTTTTAAAGATGGGCTAAGGAAGAATTGTTTTATTCTATTTTAATTTCGTTAAAATCTCAGTAAAAAAGTAAAAAAAATGAAGTGACATCCAATAGGAAGTCATAATTGGGCAAATTTATTGGCCAATACCAAAGCTAGCAGTAAAGGTACTGACCCAAAATGATTAAATACAACATAGTATCAGTCAACCCATAACATCAGGAGGGTTTCACCTTACACGTGCCTGGAATGTTCTGAAATTAGAAAAAATTTAACATCAGGCTTTTAACTATTCTATAACACAGACTTCCAGTAATAAATAGTAATAATAGTAAAACCTTGTTGAGCAAAAGTATGTGAGGCCTTATCTTATTAGTCAAGACAGTAACTTAACTTTGAATCAACTAAGCTATTGCTGTGTCAGTGAGGTTGTGTTAATTTTGCATCAACCTAATTGTTTTGAAGCTGGTGAACTTTGAAATTAGTTTTACTTGCTATAATTACTACTGCCTATAAATGAGAAAAAAATAGAGTTGATTCACAGTAATTTTAGCTCAAAACTTAGATTCTTGATATTAGATATTTTCTATTCAAGAGTTTTCTAGCACTCATTCAATCTCTATTGAACATGACACAAACATGTACTGTAATTTTTTCACTTTGTAACTATTTATTACTAAACTTTATATAAAAATTTCTAAATTAGAAAAGAACGCATAGATGATTTGCTGTCTAGCTGAAAAACAAATAACCAATAAACCAAATAAAAGTCATCAACCAAATTACATTGCTGCTAGACCAATAAGGCAATTATTATTCATACTCATCAAATGTTTTGCACAGCAAACTCCAAAACAAAACAGCATAATATAATATATATAACAGTGGTTATGAGCAAAATAAAAGTATTATGATTGGTATAGCTAGAAACTACATATAGGCAAATTGTGTCAAAAATTCATGCAACAAGGAAAAGCTGACCACATACATTCATGGAAGATATATTAGCAGCATTATTATAAAAGAGTAAAGTTATTTGTGTAAAAGTTTGACAACCAGTTCTGGCTGTGATAATAATTTATGAAGAAAATCATGCCGTTGCATGATTTTCTTGCATAAACACCCTCACATAATACAATCATATGAGAACGTATAGAGGAATTTCAATAACAAAAATATATGTAGTTATTTAATGTATTCATATCTTCTGAGTATGCAAAATATAAGAGTGCAGGAATATACTGAAATGCCAAAATTGGCTGAAATTTATTATCTTTTCTATATTTTATAGCAAAACTAGTAAACCCATTCAAAACTCAGTTCTGATTGAAAGAGCAGTGAATATAAACAAAAATAATATACTTTCTTTTGACAGCTATGAATACATGGCTCGTTTTTAATGACTATCATTACAAATGAAACACTTAACATTCAAGTGTTTCATGAAACACTTAAAGTGAATAAAACACAATAGTGAAACATTTGGCCCAAAAACAAGTAACCTAGGCTTTCTTTGCTATTGATGGTAGTATTTCTTCAAAAAAAAATGGTAAATGACCTTCAGTTGTTATCAATTTGATAGTGAAACCAAGAACTATTATGATTTAAACTGAACGGATGTGGTTTTCAACATAGAAAGCAGAAGATAACTTATTTTATTGAAAATAGAAGCCATTAGGCTAAAAACACTATAATAATTGATGTGCCATTTTAGTTTTAATTAAGCATATTCAGTTCCATTATTCACATTACCCTGGAGATCAACTTCCTAGCATTCATATGAGCCTATATATTTTAAGCAATGTGAAAGAGCTTAACCTTACTTTGATAGATACTCATCTAAATAATAAACAATCCTGTATTGTCTGCAAGGTCATGGTATATTCACCACAGAAAGCAAATATGCAAAGCTCGTCATGATACAAAATAGATGAAACTTCACTAAAATGATTAAAGTTCTGCTTTATAATTCAAATCCTTTATCTGAAGTACTGCAGAAAGCTAGAAGCCAGATCTTTTATTTTCTCAGAAGTTCCATGTAGGCTATTCTAAGTTGAAGTAAATCCAGTAGGAACCTAATTCACAATATCATTGTTATTCACCATTAAAACCAGCTAACAAACATCCAACTAATGAAAAATGCAAGCTGAAAATCTAGTTTAAAATAATAAACACAGGCTAATAATTGCGTGGTAGTTACATAGTTATAGAGAGCAGTCCTTCATATAGGTGTTATTTATTAATCAGCCATGACAAACGCTGCCAGTCAACAGTCTGAGCCAACAACTTTTCACTGTCATGTCTTTAAGGCCTACAAGAAGGCTCAGGCTGTGCTCATAGTCCATGGTCTAGGGAGAATTTTTGAGCTCTGCCAAGACACGCCAGCCAATGAGGAGCAAGTTGCTGACAGGCAGCCAGCAGCAGATGCGGAAGGGTCAAGGTCATGTGATAAGAGAGAGTCACATGACCTACTAGTGGCAGACATCAGCATCAACCGGTCATGTGATGCAGATACTAAAAGATCATTGGAGGATTCTGTCTTTCTGGATGAAAGAGAAATGAAGCCAGAGGAAAAGTCAAGCTTACTGCCCACTGAGCTCAAAACTTCTTGGTCAAAGCTGGAGGAACAGCCATCAGCCAATCAGATTGTAGATGAGTCACCTGATGATACAAGCAGACGGCGAAAGAAGCTTATAGACTTCAAGCAGAAAAGCTGTGATGATTTGTTACTCAACGGAACAGGAAATGATAATAGCGAAGATGTTGCCCAGCAACAACAGGAAATACAGTTACTGTGGCAACAGCTGGAGCAGCAGGAAAATCAAATAGAGGTTGCTATTGGTCAGACGGAGTTACTACGGCAACAGGTTGCTATAGAGACGCAGGCTAGGAATGATGCTGAGAGTCGCTGTCACCAGCTCCTCCACCACAACAAAGATCTCTTGGAGCACATAAACAGGTTGGCCGTGGAGAACAAGCAGCTGAGAGAGAAGCTGAGTCAGCAGACGACTCTAGTCGAACCGATTCTCTCGAGTTCCCACAATGCAAGTGAGGCAAAGGCGGAAAGTGGCAACCGATCAACTAAGACTACATCTCCTGACTCGGGCCACAAGGAAATGTCTACCAGAAGTTCTCAAAGCGAGGCTCTGGAAGAGTTGGAGAAGGAAAGAGAAAGACTAAATAAAACTCTACAGAGTCTGACTGCCTCTTCAAACTCCAGCTATCAGCTGTATGTATTATATTACTATATTACTATATACTCCAGTTCTCAGCTGTAAGTATTATATTACTATATACTCCAGTTATCAGCTGTAAGTATTATATTACTATATACTAGGTCAGGTCAGGGTCTAATAACCTGCTACTGGTACCATGTAATCCAGTACCACCTGTTTCATGGTCGAGCCGCTGGCGACTAAACCAGTGTACACCCGCTGCCTTGCGGGATGTGTTTCAAATAAACACAAAGGCTATGGGAGGTGGTCCCTATACAAACGCAACGGGTCTGTGAACACTCGTCAGGAAACTGAAAGGGCGAATGAATTCCATGAATCAACGGCCATTCACTGCAACTAGGCATGTTTTCCAGTCGTCGAGGCTCCCTTGCCACTGGATCCATACATGCCTAGCCAAGCTTACAGAGTATCGTTTCGTGCGACAATGCTCTATACCACGCACAGCTTCTGCTTGCAACCCTCCTCAAGCCCTGCGGCGATTGGGGCGTAGCGACGGGAACAGGGAAGTGAAGCCTGGAGGTTTCCAGTTACAAACCAGCACGTAGGCGATAGAGATTTATCAGTCGCTCAACTTAGGACAGGGAGCAGTATGGTTGTTCGGTAGTGATCTCTATGACTGAGCAGTCCTTTTTAGGACCCACTCTGCTCACCTCAATCAGAGGAGAGGGCTAGAAAAGGTGCCCCAAACATAGTCTGCTCCCAACTCAACCTGGCTGGATTACCGCGTCCAGCGGGTTCACCTCTTTGCGGTCAGAAAATACAAATGAACATAGCAACCTGGAATGTACGGACAATGATGGACAATGATAAATCAAACAGACCTGAGAGAAGAACGGCTTTCATAGCTCGTGAACTCAGAAGACTAAATGTATACCTAGCAGCCCTTCAGGAAACTCGCTTAGCTGATGAAGGGCAGCTCACGGAAATTGGTGGTGGGTACACTTTTTTCTGGAGAGGGAAACCAGCCGATGAACAGAGAGTTCATGGGGTTGGTTTCGCTATCAAGAATGAGGTTGTGAGGAAACTCGACGAGCTACCAGTGGGAATCAACGACAGGATGATGACTCTCCAACTAAACCTACGCCGCAACAGGAAAGCAACATTGATCTCAGCATATGCACCGACATTGCTTGCTGATCACCAGGAAAAGGAGCAGTTCTACTCCAATCTAGATATGGTTCTATCAGGGATCCCCAAGAGTGCGAAAATCATGGTCCTTGGAGATTTTAACGCTCGGGTTGGAAAAGATCACCATGTGTGGAAAAAGATAATTGGTAAAGATGGGACGGGGAAGCTAAATAGCAATGGGGAAATGCTGCTCACCAAATGTGCTGAACACTCCTTGGCAATCACAAACACTCTTTTTAGACAGAAAGACCGACGCAAGACCTCATGGAGACATCCCAGATCTGGCCACTGGCACCTTATCGACTACATCATTGTCAAACAACGGGATGTGCAAGACGTGCGTATAACCCGAGCTATGGACCTATCTGATGCTTGCTGGACAGACCATCGACTGATTCTGGCAAAGATGAACATATGTATTCATCCAAAACAAATAAACAAGAAAAGAAAGCAGACAAAAATAAATCTATCGCTGCTCAACCAGCCAGAAATAAAGCAGAGCTTCCAAAGTGAGCTCACAGAGAATATCCAAGATATTGACATAAATTCTACTCATGGCAGCTGGGAAGTTCTGAGAGATTCGATCTTGAAAACATGCCACTCAACCCTGGGTAAACCAGAACGAAAACATGAAGATTGGTTTGATGACAACGAACAAGAAATAAACGAGCTCATGAGGGAGAAACGCCATGCTTTCAGCTTATGGCATCAAGACTATAGAAATGTGGAAAAAAGGGAACATTATCATAAAATGAGAGGGAAAGTACAGGCGAGAATAAGGACAATAAAAAATGACTGGTGGATCCGAAAATCTGAGGAACTTCAGAGACTTGCTGAGACAAACAGTAGCAAAGAGTTCTTTTCCGCTACGAAGAGATTGTATGGCCCAATTTTCGGAGGATGTGGGCCAATAGCTTCCAAAGATGGTTCCACAATACATAAGGGGAAAGATGAGATCAAGGGCAGATGGGCTGAACATTTCTCAGAGCTGCTTAACCAAGACACTATGGTGGATGAGAAGACCTTAGAATGTCTGCCACAACTGTCAATACTGACCCACCTAGCCGAACCCCCAACGATTGACGAACTTGAGAAAGCATTATCCATGACTAAGTCAGGAAAAGCTGCCGGACCAGATGGAATACCTGGAGAGATTTTTAAAGGTGGTGGGCTAGAATTGAACGGAAAATTGCTGGAACTCTTTCAGCTGATTTGGGAAAAAGAATCACTTCATCCTGATCTGAAGGATGCTAATATTGTAACTCTTTACAAGAAGGGTAACAGAGCCGATTGTGGAAACTATAGGGGTATCTCTCTGCTATCCATTGCTGGAAAGCTTCTGGCGAGAATAGTTAGTTTTAGACTTGGCCAATTGACAGAGAGATGCCTACCAGAGAGCCAATGTGGCTTCAGACCTTACCGAGGAACTGTGGATATGATTTTTGCTGCTCGGCAGATTCAAGAAAAATGCCTAGAGCAGCACCGTGATCTGTTTATGGCATTCATCGATCTAAAGAAAGCCTTTGACACAGTTCACAGACCAACGCTGTGAAAAGTGCTAGGCAAGATTGGATGCCCCGACAAATTAGTTACCATCATTCGCATTTTACATGATGACATGAAGGCATCAGTATTAGTTGATGGAGACCACTCTAAGGAGTTTCCTGTGAACACAGGAGTAAAACAGGGATGTGTGATAGCACCTACATTGTTCTCGATTTTCCTCACTGCTGTACTTCAACTAGTGAGTGAATGTATGCCATCTGGAGTAAGAATCAGATATAGATTTAATGATATTCTCAATGTCAGACGTCTCAGAGCTAAGACGAAGACAGCTACCGAGGCTATCCATGAACTGCAGTATGCTGATGATAACATGATCATGGCTCATTCCGAGGAGGAACTTCAACTTACTCTCACAGCATTCAATACAGCATACACCTCTCTTGGTCTAACACTCAATGCCAAGAAGACGCAAGTAATGTACCAACCACACCCGAATACTGAAAGACATGAGGATTTTTCCCTCAAGGTGGGAGACCAAATATTAGACCAAGTCACTACCTTCAACTATTTAGGTAGCTGCCTATCCTCTAAAGCAAACATTGATGCTGAAATAAACCGAAGACTCCAGGCCGCCAGCTCCGCATTTGGGAGGCTGCAAACACGCGTTTTCAACAACAAGGATATATACAGACAGACCAAACTAAAAGTATACAAAGCCATTGTTCTCCCGACACTACTTTATGCCTCTAAAACTTGGGTAACCTACAGCCACAACCTGCTGTCCCTCGAGAAATTTCACAACCGCAGTCTCAGGCGAATCCTCGGAGTCAAATGGCAAGACAGGCAGACTACTAACAGTGTCCTGGATAGAGCTCAAACTACAAGTATTACTACCATGATTGTGAAGAGACAACTGAAGTGGTCTGGCCATGTGTTAAGAATGGATGATAACCGGCTACCAAAAAAGATCATGTACTCTGAGCTGAACACTGGAAATCGCTCACAGGGTGGTCAGAGGAAAAGGTATAAAGACACTCTACACGAAAGCCTTAAGCAGTGTTTCATTCGACTACAGACCTGGGAAGTTCAGGCCTTGGACAGAAAAAATTGGAGAACTGTTGTGCATCAAGGGACAGCAATTTTTGAACAACAACAACGCCAAAAACGAGAGCACAAACGGTTGTTAAGGAAAAGCAGGGAGTTATGCTCTGTTACACACCCACCAGTGACTGACTCTAGTAACATTTGTCCTCACTGTGGCAAATTATGCCGATCTCGAATTGGGCTTGTGAGTCACCTCAGAACTCACAACCTCTAGTAGGATTTTACGGATTTTCGAACTGGAACGGATTACGGATCACGGCACAGACTAGGGCTTGCAAGCAGACATCATACTCGTCACACGAGGGATTGCTGACACACACATTTATTAATCAAACAGAAGTATTATAATATAACAATTTTAAATGTTTTGCATATAATAATACAAGTGAGTTATCCTGAACATTTTTAATGGTCGTTGTATTATTATTATAACTGAAGCTAAAATAAACCTTCTCAAACATATAGCAACAAAAGTTATATGTAGCTTAATGTGAATACAATCTTATACCAGTCATGATTTTAGGTAAAAGCGGTACAGCAACTAATCGGCCAACTCTCTACCAGGAAGACCACACCTTAGACCAAGTGACATATACACTCAGCTGACCTAAAGCAGTAGAGAAAGAGGGAACAGAAAAATTTGAAAATGAGAAGCGTATAATTTAGGGATGAAAAACTAAACTTTTGTTGGTGTTTGAATAATGCATGTAAAGTTTATAAGTTTTTTGTAAACTTTTTAGTCTGTATAAGTTTTCCATATCTGTAGAATGTTAGCTTTTCATTTAAAAGAAGATGTGATTTGTAGATAATATTTTTCTGAAAATATGTATACACATATTATATATATATATATATATATATATATATATATATATATAATAACAATAATAATAACAATAATAATGTGTCAGAATAGCTCAGTTGGTAGAACACATTACTCCAAAAATCCAGAGTTCCGATTATGCTCCGGGAACGATTCCCGACTGCGGCATTTTTCTGGCAAAAAGCCTTCAGCAAGCTTTGCACATTACCTTGCTGGGTCCTATTAGGATTAAGACCTAAAATTAGTTCCTAAAAATTCAATATGATGAATTACAATAGAAAGAATAAAGCTAACGACGTGAATGGGATGTCTAGCCAAGCTAGGCATGTCTCGTCCGGTGGTGGGTATGTGGAGGACCAGGCATCCTACGGTCGTCAACCTGTTACTGGCACAACTAGAAGAAGATATTCAAGAGTAGACAACAAAGCTGTCATGGAATGCTAATTGAAGAATGTGTAAGGATTGAAGAATGCAGCATGTCAGATTACATAAAGAGGACATGCACTGATGGAGACACCACTCTGAATACCTTCCTAAAGGACAAAACAGCAATAGAAATCAAGAACGATAAATCGGTAGAAAGAACTGATGGGTGGAAAGGAAAGGCTCTACATGGTCAGTACATCAGAAAGGTGGAGGACATGAAAACGTGCTCATGGAAATGGTTGGAATCTGGTTGGTTGAAAGAGGAAACAGAAGGGCTGCTGTTAGCTGCGCAAGATCAAGCACTCCCTACTAGAAATTATAACGTAGCTATAATGAAAAAACAAGGTAGCAAGAAGTGTCTGATGTGTAATGCAAGGGACGAGACTGTAATGCATATACTGAGTGAATATGAGAAGTTAGCACAAGGAGAATATAAGAAAAGACACGATCATGTGGCATCGATAATTCACTTGGAGTTGTGTGAACTTCATGGATTTCAGAGAAGCCAAAATTGGTACGACCACCGAGCAGAATCAGTACTGGAGAATGACAATGTAAAAATATTGTGGGACTTCAACATACACACCGACAGAGTCATCGAAGCTAGGAGGCCTGATATAGTAGTAGTTGACAAGCGTAATGCTGAAACAACAATCATCGATATCGCAGTTCCTGGTGATTACAGAGTAAAAGAAAAAGAATCAGAGAAGATAGGAACATATCAGGATTTAGCACTAGAGTTAACCCGCCTTTGGAAAACATCAACAAAAGTCATCCCCATTGTAATTGGAGCCCTTGGAGCTTCACACAAAACTGTAGACTGGATGGCACTACTTGGAGTAGCTGAAAACAAATACCCACTGATTCAGCAGACAGCCTTACTAGGATCAGCTCACATCTTGAGGAAAGTTCCATCCATCCCTAGCCTAGTGGAACTAGGCTGATGGTAGAAGGTTACACCAGCTAAAAAGCTGTGATACAACCAGTAATAATAATAATAAAAGTAATTTTGTAATAGTAAACTGTAAACTCTTGCTGTGTTAAGTTTCTGATTAGTTGTCATTTGACTGAAAACAGTAGCTTAACTGAATTAACTAAGCTATTGTTGTGTCTGTGAAGTTGTGTCAATTTTGCATCAAATTGGTTGTTTTGAAGCTGATTAACTTTGAAGTTATTTTTACTTGCTTGCTACTGCCTAATGAGAAAAGCATAAGGTCAGACCGTTCACAGTAATTTTTAGCTCAAAACTTAGATGGTTAATATTAGATATTTTCTATCCAAGAGCTTTCATTCACTCATTCAATCTTTATTGAACATGACACAAACATGTACTGCAATTTTTGCACTTTGTAACTAGTTCCTACTACACTTTATAGAAAGATTTCTAAATTAGAAAAGAACGCATAGATGATTTGCTGTCTAGCTGAAAAACAAATAACCAATAGACCAAATAATGTCATCAACCAACTTACATTACTGCTAGACCAATAAGGCAATTATTATTCATACTCATCAAATGTTTTGCACAGCAAACTCCAAAACAAAACAGCATAATATAATATATATAACAGTGGTTATGAGCAAAATAAAAATATTATAATTGGTATAGCTATAAACAACATAGACAAATTGTGTCAAAAGTTCCTGAAACAGGGAAAAGCTAAATACTTATATTCATGGGAGATATATTAGCAGCATTATCATAAAAGAATAAAGTTATTTGTGTAAAAGTTTGACAACCAGTTCTGGCTGTGATGGTAATTTATGAAAAAAATCATGCCATTGCATGATTTTCTTGCATAAACACCCTCACATAATAATCATATGAGAACATATATTGGAATTTCAATAACAAAAATATATGTAGTTATTTGTATTCATATTTTCTGAGTATGCAAAATATAAGAGTGCAGGAATATACTGAAATCCCAAAATTGGCTGAAATTTCTTATCTTTTCTATATTTTACAGCAAAACTATAGTAAACACATTCAAAACTCAGTTCTGATTGAAAGAGCAGTGAATATAAACAAAAATAATATACTTTGCTTTGACAGCTACATAGATCAGCTTTTATATCTTATAATATATCACTGCGAAGCCAACATATTCTACTGATTTCAAATCTGTGAGTAACTTTTTTATCTGGGGGGACTCGAAAGAGATAAAAATGCAGGGGTTGACCAATTTTCAAGAGGGCATCATGAAATTTTAAATATATGCAATTATTTGAGTAATTTAGGTTCAATATTCAAAATATAGTTTCTAGAAATGTTTCGCGTTGGCGCCCCCACTACTATAAGAATCATAAGTTCCAGCAGTGGACATGTGCATTCAGTTTTCAACTCTCAAAGAGCTATACCTAAATCTAAGGTGGCATAACTCCAACAACAACAAACCGAAATCTTACAGCCATTAATTTTATAATTGCTATAGTATCTTCAAACAGAATTGATGCTACTGCATGGTTGGAAGTAGTGACTACAAAGTCAAAAGGTGTAAAGGGTTATGTATAGTGAACTCAATGACACCATGTGATAGAGTGCATAGCCTCTGGACATAAAACATACCCTTAAGCGTAAAGTGAGTTAACTATGTTTGTTGCAGAAGATTTTTGTTCTAGATTCAATAAGTAAAATATTGTTTGATGAGAGCTTTTTGTGAAATCTTTTGCAATAGGTTTTTACTAGCAGCTTTTGTTTGATGAGTCAGTACAGCTCAAGAACTGAAAGAGGAAGGTTTGCTCTTGTTAAAGATATACAGCATGGCAACTGTGCTTAGACTGTATTGCCCAAATAACTGCTAAAGTTTTGTGAGAAATATAAACTGTTGGCATTAGGCAAAAGGTTGAGTTGCATGAGGCCTGAATCTGTGCTATCGCAACACAAAGATATTTGTCACTCAGCATCCGTGCTGACACAATATTAATGAATCAAAGCGTATCAGTGCTTGAAAGCTTTGTTCTGGTGATCAGGCATTACTTAATCAAAGATACTACATAGAATTCTATAAACATGGGTGTTTTATGGCAAGGCTGACAAGCATGAAGGTTACATAAACTAGTCTATTATTTTATGATTTAGAGTTGTCTTTTCCTGAACACAGGTCACTGGTACAAAGGCAAATGTAGTTTGGATTACTGGCTAAGGCTAATATCAAACTATAATTATACAAAAAAAACTTTAACCTTTACAGACCTCTACATGACATGATTGCACCAACTGTGTGAACTTAATTTATGTAGCATGAGATGCTATGCAAAATGAGTAGCTACGTAATGGTATAGTATATATGATTCTCAAACATTATTAGGCATATACAAGGTGATTTTATGATATTCAAATAATATAGTTATTGAAAAGCAAGCTATTGGCTTTTGCTATATAGCATGTTAAGATGAGCAGCAAAATGTTTACAGCTTATTATTGCTTCCATAGTTGCCCTATACCGTGCTTTGATAATCCTTTTTATTCAATATCTGAGAGAAAATAAACAATTGCATTTTTAACTACAATAAAAAAACTGCATTATAGCAAAAAGATACAAAATTTATAGTACAATGTAGCTACTAAAATTAAAGATATACAGTATATACAGAAAACGTTGCGGCATATAGGTTACTAATATGCTAAGCAAAATTCTTAAGATAAGTAGAGTTCACTGTAATAATTGCTATATAGCTAGTTCTATGTAGTAATGAGCATTTCGTACAAATTGAATTAATGCAGTCATTTAATGTTTCCACTTTTATTCAGCCAACAAAAATAGCGAAACAAAAATCAAATTCAAGGCGAAACTTTCATGCTATGTCAGCAATTAAACTGGCTTATATAAGCAATTGCATACCAACTATATAATTCCTAAGTCTGATTGGTTGAACAAGATTAAGAATATAGGCGCTCTAGTGATGATGAGCAGATAACTAAATATGGCATGCATTAGAAACCACCATATGTACATAAATTGAAGCAAATTATATTTGCACTAATTTCTGACTCAAAAAACACTTTTAAAAATATACAAGACATATAACATATAATAAAGCTAATATATTTTCAAATTTAGTTTTAGAATAAACCACCTTTTGTAATGGTATCTGCAAAAATGCCTCCTTGAAAAATGAAGCATTTGTATTTTTACATTGATTTTCAATTACTTATTTGATTGATTAATCACAAGCTATATATATATTGCCCTGTGAATCAATTAAACACATGTGTCGGTGTTTTCTTAGTAAACCTTAATTCCATCCTTAGTACATCTAGTCTATAACACCAACTGTATGCTTTCTCCGTTGTTTTAAACTCCAGGCAACAGGAAACTATAAAATATAATAATCAAAGTATTATAATTTTTTAAACTTGCTAAGAAACAGCTGCATATTTGTGCATGCCTATAATTATTTAATCATTTTAGTTGTTGTGGTTTGTGTTTCTCAAAGCTTTGTTTTGTGTATGTTGTGAGTATTTTAGTTTTTGTTTAAGATTTATGGTATTAAATTATTGTCAACAAAATAAAGTTTGGAACTTATAATAGCTCGACTATAATACTTTAGAGTGTAGTTTAGCTTGGCCTATCACTGCTGTAACTTTAACAACTAATTTTGGCCCAGGTGTAAGCCAAATCAGGTTATTGCAATTGTATGCCAAGAGTGGATAACTATAACAGCGTAAGAGACATACTTTTGTAAACACCGGAATCAAAAATGAACCAAATATTAAAATAATATTTCAACTGATCAAACCTAATAAAGAGTCTTCAGCATTCTTATTGGTTTTATAAAATGCAATTTTAAATAGATCGAGATGTAGGCAAAATACTACTTGAAGTATGAAAAGTCTGAGTTGTTGCAAGCTTTAAGTTAAGGTTATTAACAAGTCACTTTTGCAAATGACTTTTATAAATTCAAAAATTTTCAGCAGCAAATGAAAACTGTTTCAAACACAAACCTTTTACAAAATAATTCAATTATTCGTTTGCCTAGAAATTTACACAAAATTTATGGGAATACAACTCCCATTTACTGAAGATATCCATTGAGAGTCAACATATCTGCATACTTTCTTTTGTCCAAATTTTTTCAAAGAACTACTCAACATCTCATCTACTTTAGTTGGTGTTTCTTTAACATCCCCAGTGAACACAATATCTGCCGGCCATTTTACTTCTAGTGTATTATCAAAGCAGGAGTAGTTAGGAGTCATGTTAACAGCCATGTTACAACCTGTGCATACAGAAAGGCAAACAACTTCAAGCTCAATCTTCCAGCATTCTTGGCAGCTTTAGTCAGCATGTTTCTTGTTCTAGTTGGTATCTCTGTAACATCTTTGCTAAGCACAAAGTCTGTCGGCCATTTTACTTCTAGTGTATTATTAGAACAGGAGTAGCTGGGAGTCATGTTAACAGCCATGTTACAACCTAAAAAGACACACACACACAGACACAGACACACACACACACACACAGACACGCACCACGGGCACCACGCGCACGCACATATCAACATGTCTAATAAAATTTTGCTGTTTCAGAAAAAATCTTCTTTTCAATTTTATTTCCACTGAATGATTACAAAATTCATTTTCAGCCAAGTTAAAGCGAAAGTAGATACTAGGGCCTATATATTATGAATTGATATAGACTTGCAACTATGTTGCTTTTTTTAAGTTGGATGCACTTGGCATTTTTTTTAATCTTAATGCTTTGAAGCCAAGAAGTTTTGACTACAAAGTCAAAAGGTGTGAAGGGTCATGCAATGAACTCAATGACCCCATATGTAACAGAGTACGTATATACACGGGCTTTCCATGTACCGATCTCAGATCGATCTCACTAAGATCGATCTGAGAAATGTGCTCAGATCGATCGTTTTTCCATGAGAGTGTCAGATCGATCTCACAAAGTTGCCTCCTCTTAAGTGAAGGATACTTTAAAAGTATAATTTGTTCACCTATTTGAGTGATTAAAGCTACTACTGTTGAAAACAAGACGGTCGTAGTCTAAAATTTAATCCCAGCTATAAACTATACTCAGCAAAGCTTTCAGTGTATGGTAATTTGGCCAATTTAAAATAATTATTTTCAATTTTTTAGCTTGACAGCTTATATAAAATTAATGGCTGTCTTGCAGATTATTAATAACACAGTTGGTTTAAGGTCATACTTTTCATTTTCTGGCTCTTTGCCAGGTGCTTTATGTTCTATATGAACAATGTTCCACTGATAGCTCGAACAGGTTGAATGTCACAAGAACAAAAAAAATATGAAAAGATAAAGAAACTTATGTTCTCCAATATACTTTTTTATTTTTTTCAAAAGCCAATTCATGTTTAAGTTATAGCGTGTTGAAAAATATAGTCCCCCTTCCACATTCTTTTTAATTTATACGCTCCTGACTTGTTATTGTGTCTCAATATGCCTTGTATTTGAGTGCTCGTTAGTCTCGCTTCACTAACTTTGCCTATACTTCACAAGTGCCAGTGCTGCTGGCTCAAAAGCTAAATGTTATAAACTGTCAGCTAAAACCCAATCTTGTATTCCTAGGTTGGTTGGCCTAAATAAAACGATAGTCAAATCATGATTTCATGTTTTAAAAATTTACTCTATTCTAACCTGCTGCCTAGCTAGTTCTATTTTTGATGTATAATTACAGAATTTGTGAAACATTTTTTCGGCAACCATCCTAGTTATAAAATGCAGTAATGGTACTTATAATATTATATTATTATCATTATAATATATTATATTATAGTATTATGTGTGTTTTTATTATACTGCATAATATATATTTTATTATTGTTGTTGTGCAAACAAGTGCAATTAACCTAGTTTTCAAAATTTACCTCTAAATTATCAGAATATCAGTTTAGATATTTTCATGCTTTGTTAGGTAAACCTAAAAAAAGAGGCTGTATTCCCAAAGTAAAGGGTGTTGAACTATGAACTATATTAGATTAGCCACATTTGCTACCAAGTGCATCAGTATAATATTATATGAATAGCTCTGATGCTTTGTCTCCGGTGGCTGGCTGCGATATGATAACTTGGCCAACTTCCAAGAGTTTAAAATTGGCGCAATTATTCAAGAGGTTACATACTGCACAGAGCTAGCAGTGATAGTAACCTTGCTATTGACAGTACTTATTACAACTGCCAGCATATAAGCTGCATTGTAGAATGCCGTTGGGGTAGGCTAGTAAAATTAAATTCTGCTCTCTAATATACCTTAGACACAATGCAGCAACATAATTTTTAGTTTCAAATTACATTGCCACCCTTACATGAGCTGTGGGCTTCATAAAGATTCATATGATTAGAGATTTATGCTATAGGCCCTACCTGTGCTAGTGCATGATGAAAATAACACACCATTGTCAAAGTTAACTTCAAGTATGTTGTTTTCCAGAAACTCAGTATTGTTGATTTATCTCTCGCATACAAATACTCATGTAATACCATACAGTTTAAGTTTTATTTTAGAGCACATCGGCAAACTCTACAATAAGACCTTGCTTTATTAGTCTATTTCAGACCTGTTTTTGTAGCTAGTAATACGCAAGCTACTTATTTTTAAACTGTTGGGTTATTTGTTCAAAACCATTAGCTTTGCTAGTAACCAGAGGCTATTGCAACAGTTCACTGCTAATCAACATGAATTGACAGCCTAATAATTATAACCCATTTGCGCGCGAAATATTTATGTACTCATAGTTACTCATATAGTTGGCAATTTATTAACGATGACTGCGTGGTCCAGAGGTTATAGGCGGCGGCGAGAAGTTGGTTGGTCATGGTTCAATCCCAGTATGTTGCAATTTTTTTTGTCAACTTATGCAAATCCTATGCATGTATAATAAATATGGCTATAATTTTAAAGGTTTTTTAACTTTTGTTCAACAGTAAGACAACATACATGCATAATACTTAGCTACTGAACACTGGGCTAAACTTTAAATTGATCTTATAGAATACAATGTACTTGAAATAATCATATGTGAATTAGAGAAACTGGAAGTACACCTGCTGCAATATAGACAGACCTTTACTGACAAGACTGCAAAGTGAAGTGATTTAGCTGAAATTAACTCTGCCAAACAAACAAAGAATTATGTTGTGCTGAGGCATTGTCAATAGATTGTAACATAATGAGATGATTCAGCTAAGTGCTAATGTAAAACAGGGAACATTATATTGGCAGAAATCCAATAGATTGCCAATTTGTGCGAGAGGGTACTATATGTTATTGTGATAGCGCGCAGAGCAGCAAACGTACTAGGGATGTTATAATTAGTCACAGGAGCGTAGCTAGAACCACCATATGAAGAATTTAGAAAATTGCAGTGAAACTTGCATAATGGTGTATGTTTTTACCAAATTGTGAAGAGCATAAACAGAATTTCAAAAAACAAAGAAAGTATATTAGAGAAAACATATCAAGGAATGTCAAGTTTAACTTTTAGACTTTATAAAATAAATCCCCTGTGCTACAGCAGTGGAACATGGAGGGTGTAAAATTTTACTTATTATGCAACAACTTTCTCAGAAAATTTTTTATTGAAAAATTAAAAAAGTATATGAAAGAGGAATGCAAGAGCTATCTTTTCATGTAAAATTTATTAATGTGAGACAAAAACTGTTCGAGCTATCCCCTGGAAACCGTTTATATATAACATAAAGCAGTGCTTGAATCTGGAAAGTAATGACCTTAAACTAACTGTGAAACTTACAAGAATGTTAGGCTTGAAATTACAAAGAAAATAGCTAATGAAACTAAGTTTTAATAGTCATTTAAATTCAATTTAAATTCTCCCATTTTTTTTACCTCCTACTGCATATAATTGAGTTTTCTTAATCATTGTACTGAAAGTCAAAGTTTTGGCATCTAAAAAGGTGGCTATCATAATTATTTAATACTTTGCTTAGTAATTATCAACAAGTTATCATTTTTATTAGCAGACAACATTGTAGCGCGCAGTCTTTTTCTCCTTCTCAGATCGATCTGGCGTCTTTTCATGGTCTTATTGACATGAGATCGATCTGAGTTCGAGCTCTACAGACCGACCAGCTCAGATCGACGGAGATCGATCTTTGGCGTCTTTCCATGGATCAATCTCACTAAGGTCGATCTGAGATCGGTCCATGGAAAGCCGGTGATAGTCTCTAGACTTGAAACACATGAAATTTGCATAAAGTTGTCAAACCCATTTAGAGTTGTTTTCTTCTGAATACAATTCTATAATATATACCCAGGCAAACGTGGTTCAGAATAGGTACCACTTCAGCTGCTACTCTCGGCTTAATAATTGTTAAAACCCTTAACTTTCCCAAACCTCTATGCGATGCATGACTATATCAACTCTGAGAAAATGAATTATACAACATCAAATGCTTATAGGTAATGGTAGTATGTCATTACCTACAATGTATTTCTATATTCAAACTGAATTTTTTTTTTAAACAAGCCATTATAGTATTTTAATATAAGCTACAATTAGTGCTCACAGCTATTATTGCTTTTACAGTTATATTCACCTGTGTTATGATCGTGTCTCTTATTTAAAATCTGAGAGTAAAAAGGCATTATGTTTTTAACTTCCCAACACCTTTATTGCAGTAATTAGATGCAAACTATAGTTGCTAAAAAAATATATAACTTTATATGCAAATTAAAGAAATAAAGGCATGCCTGCTAAGCATAACATAAAATTATTATTAGTTCACTAGTTACAATTATATAATATAATAGTTACATGCATGTAACACTAGTAGTGATGAGCATTTCGTGCATTGCAATGCAGTCATTTAGTCTTTCAGCTCTTATTCATTCAATAGAAATGGTGGAAGGCAAACACAAACCAAGCCGAAACTTTTATGCTGTCAGCAATGAAAATGGCTGATCTGCAGCTACCAACCAGAGTTCCTAGTCCTTATTGGTTGAACAAGAGCTGAAGACAAGTTGCTCTGCGCATAATGATAATATAATATGTAAAAAGATATAGAAAAAACTTGCATACATCTAATTTAAATGTTTTGGTAAAATAGACAAAGGATAATGAAGCCAACAAATTGACATTAGGTTTTAGAATATACATTAACTTGCACTGATATTTGCAAAAAAAAAGCTTGCTTGAAAAATGAAACAATTTTACTCTTAAAAACTGCGGCTTAACTATTGATTATTGATAGATTAAATACGAGTTGTATTGCTCAGTAAATCATTTAAACACATGTCTCTGTGCTTTCCTGGTACACCTTTCCATCCTCAATACATTCAGTTTCTAACACAACTTGAATGCTTTCTCCATTTGACTGGAGTCGGGGTAATAAGAAACTACAAAATACTGTACGCATAACAACTGAGATATATTAATAAATGTTTCAACTTTGTTAAACAATATAATTATAGCCATAACTTTGCTCCAAAGCGAATTTTGAAGTGAAGGAGCAGAATCTGAACTTATAAAGCCTAATGGAGGATCTTTTGCAATTTTATTGTTGCTAAAACGTACACTATTTATAAATTTCATTTTAAATAAAACTGTACACAATATAAGCTATAGCTCATATAGCCTACACAAATATTCTATGTTGTGGCAAGCTAACTTTTCAGATGGATTGTATATATAACTGTGTCCCCAAGGCTTCGAATGGATCCATGTGGATGGTTATGGATTGCAAATAACTTAGTAATGCAGTTTCATTCAATCTAACTGTTCTCAAAAATCTAGTGAAAAATAAATTCAAAAAGTCATAACAATTGAAACAAGCAATAGAATAACAATTTAGACAACATATTTATTTTTGAACTTATTTATTAGTCTAGCAATTTACACAAAGTTCATGGGATACAATTACCGCTTACTGAGGATATCTGCTAAGAGTTAAGATCTGAGCTTTCTCTCTCCCAGCATTTCGGGCAGCTTTAGTCAGCATGTTTCTTGTCTTAGTTGGTATTTCTTTGACATCCCCAGTGAACACAAGATCTGTCGGCCATCTTACTTCCAGATTATTATCAGAACAGGAATATTTGGGAGTCATGTTAAATGCCATGTTACAACCTATACAGATATAGAAAATAAGAAAGCATAGGCTTTGTTAACCTAGAGCAAAGTATGGGTTTTTTTAGTGAACCTGTTCAGCTTTGAATAAAGATATTACATTCATAAACTTTTGTCAATCTGCTTTTCTAAGTGTGTGCGTGCGTGCGTGCGCGTGTGTGTGTATGTGTGTTTTATTTCATCATAATATAGTGTTTTACAACTAGCATAAGTTACAAGAGCAGACAAACAATTAAAAAGGAAACATAGTAACAAATAACAGTATATAAAAATAAAGCTGTCGGAAGTGATGATGAGGCCCAGTGCGAAATAGCATGGCCAGTGGTACGCGGGCCCAATGTTGGCATAACCATACAAGGCACTACAGATCACTCAACAGAGTGGAGGTGATGCCTTAATCCGTTTTAAATTTACCAAGTGGCTGTATAATCTTTAAAAATTTAGGCAACTTATTCCACAGTGCAGATATTACAAAATTGGAGGTGCGTTGACTAGCAAATGAGGAATAAAATGGAACAGGAAGAGATTGCAACTGATGACGAGTAGTATAGTGAGAGTGTGTCGAAAAGCTTCCTGAATAGTAGATTTTATGAGCTTTAATTAGCAGTTTGTACTTGTACAACTTGTCAACTGGTAAAATGTCTGATTTCCTAAACAGGTCTTTAGAATGGCATCCAAAATGTTTGCGGTGAATTATACGGACAGTTTTCTTTTGAAATTTTATCACTCTATCAAGATGGACCCTTGAGGCATTCCCCTATGATTCTATAGAGTAGCACAGCCTGGAATGTATAAGTGAATAGTATAACATAATCAAAAATTTTTTAGGAGCGAATGCATTTAAACGATAAAAAAGTCCCGAAATTGGTCGAAGATTTAACAATATTTAACAAGTGCATGTGTACTTTACAAAAAGCTAACACATCTAGGCACATAAAGAACATTTGAGAGATCATCATGATGATCTAAAGTTCTTGAATGCCATATATAATCTAGAATGCCAAGAAAAGTGTGCTTATAGATACAAAATTTTTTTTAGAACTCAATGCTAGAAGCAATTGTAGGAAATGAAAAAGAATTGGTAATTACCATTTACACAAACATCTTGAAGCTCAGTCATCTTAAGTTTAAGGACAGGTTCTAATAAAGCTTTCCCAAACATTCCCTGAAGGATTAGCTGGTCACAGGATACAGAGTACTCTGCCTTTAGAGAAACTCTTCTCTCTACAGTACTCTCTACAAAACGGGATTACAGGTAGTAACAATTGGTGGCAAAAATTTGATTTAAGCTCAAATAATTGAAATTGAAATTCACAGTTTAGCATGCACTTGATGTGACTTAGTGTTTGCGCTTTAGACTTTAATTAACACGCACTAGTAGCAGATTGCGAAGAAAACTGAGCCATTTTCCAACGTATATATATACATTTTTTTTGCTTTTAGAGTGAACAACATAAATGTAATCATTAACTCGGAATTAATATTGTGAAACAGAAAAACTGCATCTTTTGTAACTTACTAATAATCTTGACCAGGTAGGTTGTGCAAACCTGAGTGCCCAAACCAAATGTCACTTCAGTTTCACCTGTCAGGTAGGAAGCATTTACAGAGCACTGTATATCCATATCTAGAATATAAACATGTATAAAGTTTTGAAGTTTAATCACAATTGAGTATTGATAATAAAAAATGTTTTGTCGACAATCTCGGGTGAAAATGTATGATATAGTAATAATAAGGAAGCATGCATAGCAAAAATAAATTAAAAAATTCAGTGTTATTTAAGTTATATGTATAATCATAATTTGAAGTATTAAACCTGTTCATTAGTTGAGCAATCTCTATAAACTATATAAACTATTACAGTAATTTTTGTGATTGTTTGCTAATAGGCCAGTGGTTGATTCACTACAATATACTTTTAAAAGCACTAAAGCTACAGCTCTTGACTTATAAACTTAACAGAATAAGATTTGCAATCAATTGCTGATTTGATTTTAATTTTGACTCTATACATTCAATTTAATGTTTATCTGACCATGAAAATATGATTGTAAAAATTTATTGGATGGGTAAATTCACCTCCAAGTTTGTAAATATATCCAGGGGTTCCAATGTAAGTGCTGCCATATATTTGTGCAACAGAATAAATGCCGGAGCTAAAGCCAGAAATGTCTATAGTCATAGAAGTTTGAGATGCCATGTTGATTGCTTTCAATTTGGTATGACTAAATTCGTTGATTATCATTAAGTCTCGGCTTATTAATGATATATATCTTTAATATTGCTAAATCGTGTTCGACTAAAACTTCCAACAACATCACCACGAGAAGATGTTGAACCTGCTAGAGTGTGAACACTTTTGGTGCTCCATATTATCTTAGCAACGTGACGCTTGTTCACCACATAAAGTATGTTTTTATTCTCATTCCATATCATCCCACGGGGATAATTTAAACCAGACGACACTAAAAGTCCTGCGTAGCCAGTGTTAATGTCAATTGATCTAAGATAAGCATATGATGAAGATGCACTGTTTTGAGAGAGAACAAGTGAGGATGAATTAGTGCTGTCTAGCACCATTTGGTGTGGGTAATGCATATACGCATAACCAACTTGCCCATTTCTATGTCCAGGTGAACGACAGGTTCCAGCAAATTGTGAAATATGTCCATTGGTTCTGTCAATCATTCTCAGACACGCATTACCATAATCTGCCACTATGACGTGGGTTCTGTTTTTCTGGTAAACTCCATTAATATAATTGAAACGCCCACTTGTGCCTGGACTATTACTATAGCCACTTGATGTTGGAGATCCAGCTATGGTGGAAACAGAGACACCGTTTGTTGTCTTCAAGGAGTAGCTGTCTGTGAAGAGTATGTTCCCAGGTATAGATTCATCTTTTTCCATGAAATAAACAATGGAAGCAGTTCTTTCATACACCTCAGCTTTTTTGTATCCATCTAGCCTAAAAAAAATTAATAGTATAATTTATCAGTGCAGATTACAATTCGATGAAGGAGTTTTTGTTTGCACATAAAATAGAAATACAAAATCCAAAGAATTTTAAAAGAATTAAAACGATTTTTTTATAAAATCATATTAACTACCAATATAGGTATTGATTCAGCATGACCAAGGAAGCATATCGTATTTCTTCAAAACTTTAACTACCTAATATAAAGTAGCAATTTCAGAGCTATAGCAAACCGAAGCTATAGATGTAGCAGCTATAAAATCACACTCATTTTAACAAATATATATCACATTAAACATTCAATGATTGAAACCTCTACCTAATATGTTCATTTTTTCCACAGCTTCCATGCACATCTATAATTTAAAACTACAGTTTCTTTCATAAATTTAAAGAATTTATTTTTCATTAATGAAAAACTAGTTTTGAGCTTCTTCAATAAAATATTGAGTTTTTTTGTTTCTATCCTAATTATGCAGTAACAAAAAATCAGTGACAAATAAAGTTGTCATTAACTCTTTGCATGTGGTGCAGTGAACATATAGTTTTGAGATTGAATTATTGCATATCTGTTTCTATATTCAGAAGATATTATGCTGGTCAGTTTGCAAAATATGTTATATATGCAGCCAAAAGTTGAAATTTATATATAACAAGTTATTTCTTTTCCAGATATTATTTGAGATAATCAATGAAAGTAAATAATTGAAATTGTGATGCGTATATAATTGCGACAACTTATTGAAAAGTAAACAACTATTTTCTAATATGGCAAATTGATTATTAGCATAGCAGTTCAAATTTCCTGCATGCTGGTCAGGTTTTAATAGCATCATATTTTGTAATATGACTCTCTAAAACATCATTTCTTGATCTTAACAAGCACCACAGGCTAATATAATGTTTATACATACATTAAATTAAGAAGAGATAAAACAAATTTAATTTTAAATAAAGTACAATTTAAGTTGTCTTATAATACTAGCAGAGAGATGTCAAATTCAGCGTGTAAGCACAAATTGTAAACACATTATACAAAATATATTTAAAACAACTTTTTGATTAGGCTAGCATGCATGAATGTAATAATGATTAATTTGTATTCTACTTACTGAACAATGACAGAGTTGTCACCACTTGATGAAGCAACTAACATTGCAAAACAGGCAATCCTTAGCATCAACTAAAACACAGATAAGACTATGGATTAAGTGAATAAGGTCATGGGCATATGTTTTAGTGATCCAATATGAAAGTATTTTAAAACAGGCAACTATACAAAATATTATTGCATAAAACCAATCAAACAATTAGCATAATTGAAGAAATTATCAACAAGTTTTATGATTTAATTTCCAGATTGCATGCTGACATATAGAGTAATGTTTACAATTGCTGATTTGGTGAAATTAGCCATATTGCATCTGACTTTTAGCTACGTGACATTAAATTACTACCTAATTTATGAGAAAGGCTACAGACTGGCTTTTATAACAATTAGCAATATTTAATTGATCGTTCAAATTACTATACACTTGAATAAAAAAGCTGCTTACATATATAGTATAAAACCTACTGTATTTTTTCTGCAAATTTATCTAATTTCCTAATTTTTTCACAAATTTTTATAGTTAGTCAAAGTTAATTGCACTACAAAATCTCTTTTTGATTGTTCATAATAATAAACATGTTTAAATTCTGTCTATTAGCTGCAGCTGCAGTTTACCATTTAAACTTAAGGTGGTATGGTATCTAAAATAATATAGTGTTTTACTTACCATTGTCAACTGCCTTATAGAGAATTATTCGTATACTGCTTCTATGATAGCTGCTTGCTTCACTATATAATAATCTGCTTTTATTTTAAGTTGTATAAGTACTACAACAACGAGACAATGAGGAGTTTGCTTTATATACACTCCAATGAGTTTCTAGCTGTATATTTGAAAACGCAGGAAGACAATGTCAATTGGTCAACTGATTAATAAAACCACCAATCAAAGTATAAATAAAAATAGCATTTAGCTATGCTGACAAAATTTTATTTGGAGTGTATTAAACTATAACCAAAATATAATTGAAGATGGTGATAATTTAAGCTAACATATATATATATAGTAGTAATTGATGAGCATATCCCATTCAGTTTGTATGTATTGACATTATATAAGTAGTCAATTTCCTATTTAATTTGCTTCTAAAAATTCAAATAAATTGGAAATTATGCAGAGATTACACACAAAAATTGATGTTTGATTAATGAAAATATGACAGTAACGTAGAAATTGATAATAATTCAATTTCATTATCATTATTATTATCTATAAATGAATCATCATTGTATACCTATTCTCATGCATTGCCTGGCATCCCAAAAAGTTTTTTTAAACAAATCATTATTAGCAATGGCAATATAATTTTGTATGAACTCAAATCTTGAAATATTTCCAACCAACAAAGAAATGTACCGGACAGCTCAAGGCTATAAGCTTAAGCAACATTATAAAAATTATTAAAATTAAACAATTACACTACATGTGTATTATGCTATTCCGATGTTGCTTTACTATAATTATATATTAGTGTGAAGCCTAGCAGTATACAACCTGGGGCAGCTATTGCACCTCACCTTGTGTTACAAAAACACACAGCTACTAGAGCTATATGTTAAGTTAGTACTTGATAATTTTTTGCTTATAGAATGTTCACTGCTTTTTCACACAAAATGAACTATATTTATACATAATTATTATAGAACAAGATTTTGAATAATACTTTTAAATATAGGTGATAGATTTAACACAACACCTTTGAGCAAAGTTGAAACAGTGACTTTCAGCTTTAAAAAAAAGTATTAGTATTCAAAGATATAAGCCAATGAGTTATCTAATAAGATCTCCTAGTACTTTATTTGAGTTCAATGTTTTTGTATATAGTTTTAGAAAGAGTGATATATATATAAATTACCTACATTTTTATAAGCGATTATAAAAGCAGTATATAGAAAGCATTGATTCTTTTGTTTGGTACAATACTGCATGCCTGATTTTAGAAGGAATGCCTTTTTTCCATGTTTCATTTTATAGCACACTGCATGATACTATAAATTGAACTTAACTTGCAAATGGAATATAATGTAGCTGATAGTATTAGCAGGTTAGCGGAAGCTAACTAGTAACTAGACCTCATTGGATACCGGGACAGACTCGCCTTACTAGTAATCTGATTAACGACCAGCCTGCAAGCTGGTTTAGATACCAGACTAAGGAAACAGAGACACCACGAGGAGCCGACACTCTTACGCTGACTGTCAAGTAAGTCGAACGTTATATTTTATGGCGCAGTCAGCAAGATACTGACAGTCTAGGGCAGCAGGGAGATTATTAGTGGAGGAGGAGCGTTTATTCAGAGAGTTTACAATAATTATTATTTGTGGAGTAACGAGTGAGAGTTTATCTAGAGAGTATAAATACGAGTTTAGGTTATTTAAAGATATTGAGAGGGAGAGTGATTTTCAGAAATGTTGATATTGTTATTTGTAATTCGGTTAAAATATTAAATTTGATTATTTAAATTTATTATTAAGTTTAAAGTCAACTAAGGGATATCGAGCTGACTGATAATTAAAATTTTGAACTTGATTATCGCACTCAGTGTCATCAGCTTGTTGTTAACGCAGTAAGTAAGGCAGAGTTTGACCTTCTCCAGAGGTACCCTCAGCTATTTAGCGGTTTGAGAGCAATGCCTGGTATATTTAAAAATAATATTTACGAAGATGCGCAACCTAAGTGTCTATTCTCTCCCCGACCCATAGCTGTGGGTCTGAGAGATCAAGCTAAGACTGAGATAGACAACATGATTAAATTAGGTATCATAGAACCGGTAGAGCAAACAACATATTGGTGCTCGGGCCTGACTATAGCACCTAAGCCTTGAGGTAAGATAACGGTGTGTATTGACCTAACAATGCTTTAAAAAAGTCTCAAACGGGAAATAAACCTTTTACCTAGGATCTCTGACATGCTAACACACCTAGCAGAAGGCACTATGTTTTCTAAGTTAGATGCAAATTCAGGATTTTAGCAGATAAAGATTCACGAGGCCAGTAAACTGTACACTAATTTCGTAACTCTTTGGGGTAGGTTTTGTTTTAATAGGATGCCAATCGGCATTTCCTTGACCCCGGAGTTTTTCTAACGGACAATGGAAAAAATACTGCTCGGCTTAGAGGGAGTAATATGTATAATGAATGGTGTGCTAGTGTTTGGCGCCACTCCAGCTGAACATTGGGCTAGATTGGGTAAAGTTTTAGATAGGATAACAACTTCAGGAATGACTCTGAAGAAGGAGAAATGTGAGTTCGGCTGCTCAGAAGTCAAGTTCATGGGCCATGTAGTTAGTGCGGCTAGCAATAAACCTGATCCAGAAAAGGTTAGAGCCATCCTAGATTTGAACCTTCCTTGTAACAAGAAGGAAGGTAGAAGGTTCACAGGTATGGTTAACTACCTAAGCTAGTTTAGCTCTAGGCTTGCGTGGT
Source organism: Bugula neritina (assembly GCA_964035545.1). NCBI lineage: Eukaryota > Metazoa > Bryozoa > Gymnolaemata > Cheilostomatida > Bugulidae > Bugula > Bugula neritina. The sequence continues at coordinate 24,725,696 of OZ037766.1, read as the reverse complement.
TATTTTTGCCGATCCATGCTGTAACAGGTAACAAAAGCGACTGGTCCAGACCAATCCAAGGCTTTTGAGGATATAAGAGAAGAACTTTCCAAAGCTCCTATACTATGCAACTTCAATGCGAAGAGCAAACACAGAGTCTCTGCCGACTCTAGTAGTTGCGCTATAGGCGCAGTGCTTTTGCAGTTGACTGGGAAACACAGGCAACCTGTAGTATATACCTCTAGGAAGTTAACCGAGGCAGAGACTAGGTATGCCATGATAGAAAAAGAGGCCTTGGCAACAACATGGGCTTGTGAGAAGTTTGATTACTATTTAGTAGGTAGGAAATTTGAAGTGGAAACCGACCACAAGCCATTAGTTCCTATATTAGGCGAAAAGGATCTAACTAGTCTACCAATTAGGGTGCAGAGGTTCAAGCTACGGCTTAAGAGGTATGATTTTAAAATATTTCACATCCCTGGTAGTAAGATGTATTTGGCAGATGCCTTGAGTAGGCCCTGCTCTGGATATAATAGTTCCACGGATTCCGATAAAGCAGAAACCTTAGCAGTAGAAGAGTATGTTAGGGCTATCATAGGTACTCCGATTCCATCCTTGAGAAAATTCAAAATACGGTTGCAGATGATGAGTTTTATCATCTAGTTACAGGGTATTTAGGTAATGGGTGGCTTTCCAGCTACTCAGAAGAAGCACCCAACAAGTTCAGACGACTATGCGGGTGTCAGTATAGATTGACCGTCACAGACGGCTTGCTTTACTATAATGCCAGGGTTTACATCTCTCAAACGCTCAGAAGCAACTATTTAGAGTTGTGTCATGAAGGTTATCAAGGTATCACTAAGTGTCGTAAGCAATGTCAACAACAATTTTGGTGGCCAGGGTTAAGTTTTGATATTCAACATTATGTAGAAAAGTGTAGCACTTGCATCATCCATGGGCAGGTCAAACATCAACATCAACATGAAATGGAGCTACCCAATGGCCCCTGGGAGGTGGTTGGCTTAGTTGTCTTCACTCTAGAGTCTAGATGGTGAGCTATACCTTGTTGTAATAAATTATTACACTAGGTGGATAGAGACGGTACACATACATAGGCAGACCGCCCAAGCGGTCATACAGGCCATGAAGTACATTTACTCAAGGTTAGGTATCTCGAAAGTAGTTAGGTCAGACAATGGCCCCTGCTACAATTGTGATGAGTTCCTAAAGTTTGCTGGCAATTTGTATTCAGGTTAGTAACAAGCAGCCCTCAATACCCAGAATTCAATGGTATGGCTAAAGGGGCTATCAAAACTGTCAAAAGACTTTAGGAAAAAGTCTGCGGATAACGACTTGGCCCTTTTGGCTTACCGAACAACCCCCTAGCCACGGGGTATTCTTCTAGTGAGCTTATGTTTCACCGTTCAGTGAGAACACTACTGGGCATCTCCAGGAATAGTAGAGTAGATTACGATGACTTTGAGCATCGGGACCTTAAACTTAAGGAAACAGCCAAAGTCCAGCATAACAGGAAACATAGAACAAAAGAGCTCCAGGAGCTAAAGCCAGGAGACACAGTCTGAGTTTAGGCACCTACTGACAGCGGTGCTGAGGAATTGTTCTTGAGAAGAACAATAGCTCAGATAGCTACTGGGTAAAAGTAGGCTTTAGCAAAGTTAGGAGAAACAGGAAGCACCTCAGGTTGTTACCAATTAACCTTCCTGAGGCCAGGGAGCATGATACTCCTGCAACATTCAGGAAGTTGAAATACGACGAGTCAGATTCCTAACTGGGTGCCCCAGCCAACCCAACTGAAATCTCTTTAGCAAAAGCGTCACACACGCTCGACAATGACACATCTTTTTTCAAGGAGGTCGGAGCTAGAACTGCAGATCCTGAGGAAGTAGTACAAGCTGACAGAGAGCAAGCTGCTGTCGTCACTAGGAGTGGAAGGCAAATTAGGAATAAAAAGTTTGATGATTATGTGTATTATTGATTGTTTTTTATTATGTTTTAGAAACATGAGCAAAGAATGAGTTAAAGGTAACCAGTTAGTCTGAAATTGGACAGCCCAGAAGTTGGTGTTCATTCACCAACTTGTAACGTCATGCCGACAAAGGAGAAGGAGCCAGGCGAAGATGGCCAGGAGACCATAGATAATGGTGTTGGTAGAAAGACCAGAGACTGGTCTGACCCTGGCAATCAGTAACGCTTAGTTAAATACTAACAAGGTAAGTCTATATCTATACCTAAACCCTCACTTCCCTGTTGATATGAAACCTAACAAGCTTGCTTGCTGAACTAACGGATAAGGTTAATATCATTTAATGGTGTGGCTTGAAGCTTAATTGTGAACTTTGAGGTAAAAGTTTGGGTAAAGGTAGGTATCTCATAAGTTCTTCTTTATAACCTTGAGTAACCTTCCTAACAATGTAAATGCTACTGCTTCAGTCTACTTATACAAATATCTTCTATGATTTTCCTAATTATATTCTCCCCAAAGGGGGGCATGGAATATAATGTAGCTGATAGTACTAGCAGGTTAGCAGACGCTAACTAGACCTCATTGAATACCGGGACTGACTCGCCTTACTAGTGATCGGATTAACGACCAGTCTGCAAGCTGGTTTGGATACCAGACTAAGGAAACAGAAACACCACGAGGGGCCGACACTCTTACGCTGACTGTCAAGTAAGTCGAACGTTATATTTCAGCAAATTCAATTATATATTAGTTTACATGCAAGTGTTTATCAAATCGACCAATGTTGTGCTAAGTACTGGGAAGAAAAACAATAATTAGCTGTGATCAATACTATTCTTTATAATATTATTCTTTAAGCGTATGCAGAAAATGTGTAGATTCTGCGATGAGTAGGATAAAGAAAATTCATTGAAAAGAGTTGTGAAACTTTCTTGAAGAATTGACTAGTTGTATATCAGATATAGAGTGTTCATGTGCAGCTTACTTCTTAATATAAATACAACCCCCCAACCTCTCATTTCTTTCTAAAACAAAGACTACAGATATTGTGACAATAAAATTAGCCAGAAAACAAGGAACTAATTGATAGCCTGCATAAATCATCAGCAAACAATAGTTTTAAAATATGAAAAACTAATAACTGCCTCCATGGGGAAATTTGACAAATATATTCTAGTTTCACACAACTTGGCATTAGCTAATAATTTCTTTTGCAGTAGAACTCTTTTTGCTTGGGAATAATTATTGTTTCATCAATTCTGACTCAAATTCTGACTTAACCTTGCCAAAATAATGTTTTTCATAGTTTATTTGATGTGTGTCACACAAATTAAAATATTTTGAATTACAGATAGGAATTGAAAAACATACATAGTTGACAAGTATAATCTAAATGACACCCTTTATGACAAAATTCACATATGAATAAAGATGATGACACAATACAAACTTTTGCTCTATAACAAAGAGGGTTACAGTACCATAGCGTGGGAAGTCAGCTGATAAGCTGTTACTTCAAAAAATCTATAAATTGAAGCTATCGCATGCACATTCATATATGTTTTGCAAAATAGCTGTTTCTGCTTTGTTAGGTAATCAATTTATTGCTTTTTAATTCTGTATTTCCTATCATAACTTATTATAATAATTGATAATGATTTTTAATAGAGGCTTTTCACAAGCCCTCTGGGGACATTTGTATTTTGAAGTTGTCTCCTCCCAAACCGACATGTATCAAAGCACATTTCATATTCGTTCCATACTACAAATTTAATCTGTCTATTTAATATATATCTATAGCTTTGTGAGAATGCTTTTTGTGAAAATGATGGATGTTGAGGTAATAGTCTAGCTATTCTCATAGCATAAGTGCGTAAGTGTAATGAAAATGCTAACACAGCTAATCTGCTGTCTCATTCAGTGCACTAGCAGAGTAGCAGTGCTCTAACACTGTGTTAACAGCACATTCTGACCAAAGAGTTGAAAGGTCAACAGCTATAAATTGAATATGACAGCCAGCATAACAAATGATTAATGGGACTTATCTCATAGTTGCCAATTCAGCTTGCTCATGCAGTAACCAAAACCACAAACATGCTTTGAAGTTAATTCCTCTCAAGATTTTTGAAGAAAGAAAATGTTTAAAATTTTTCTGGAACTGCTAACCTGTGTGCCTATGCCAAAATAATAATCTCAGAAAAAATGAAACTCGTACTAGCAATAGTCTTCACACAAACCTTAAATTTCTACTGATTTTATGTGCTTGTTCTATATATCGTGGAGACTACACTTCGCCCGTTTGGGAGGAGACAACTTCAAAATACAAATGTCCCCAGAGGGCTTGTGAAAAGCCTCTATTGCCTGCAAGAGCAATGCTGCAATTTACTAGCTAGGTTCAATTATAATTTCCCTTTCAAGCAGAAGCTATATATAATATAGACTTTCTGTTACATATATATGTGTATACATAGATAACTGCAGTGCATATATGTATATAATGATAGGTTAAGCATTTAATTATCAATTAAAATGATATATTAAAATTCATATATGCAGCAAACAAAAAATGTTACTTTCTTGTATGCAACAAAAACTAAATTAAACTGCAGTATATCATTTCATCAGTTCAATCATGCAAACTAGTGTAAATTGCTAATTTTATCATTGTATCAATAACCAAATATAGCATGCTCTCATATATGTGATCAACTAACCTGATTTTTTACTACTGTTTATAGTTTTCTACCTTTTTTAAACCTATTTACGCTTAGTTTTATATGTGCCTATAATATTCTCTATTACATATATATGGAATTCACCAAATCATCCTCAAAAACAAATCTTATTGAAAAGAAAAAACAAAAATATAGGAATTAAAGTGAGGAGATGTTTCAAAATATGGAAAATTAATTGTCAAAGTATATATTATAGTTACAATAATATGTTATAGAGAACTTTGCATGCAGTTTGCCAAACAGGATTGTATAATTTTTGTCAAGAGAATAAAATGACCACAATTAAAAGTAAGAGAGTTGAACAGTGTTAATCCTTTCCATCATTTAGTCAATAAAAGACAATATAGGCTTTTAACAGCACTATATATAGACTAGGTTCAGCAGGACAACTGCTATAGCTATTACATCACACTTTACTTTTTCTCAAATGCACAGCTATATAATGCAGAGCTAAGTCTTGATGGTTTCATAACACTTGATTTTTAACATTGCAGTATGCTTATAAATGTCATACAAAAGAGCTTTTTGCTCCATTATTTTACTACAATCTAGTTAAAATGTCGAACCAATATTAAAAAAGTAATTTTTTTGTTTATGTTTTAGCCTAAAACATCAACTGATGTCAGAAAGTAATACTATAATAAAGCTATAAACTATAGTAACATACTATATACTTATTGCAGTACTTATTGGTCTATAACAAGTTTGTTTGTTTGTTTGTTTGTATTTTCATCAAAATAGTAGTTTATGTCATAGGTTGAAAAATAGAAAAAAATCAGTGATGAGGGTCCATATGCACAATAGCGAAGCTAGTCGAGGTGCTGGACCCAGAGGTAGCAGCCAGCAGAGCCCGCATGACGCGGACCCTAAATCAGTGAGTCAAGCAGGAACTGCTTTAAGGCCACCGCAAACTCACTTCTGCTTCGTATCTCCCTCAGATGTTTTGGGAGGGAGTTCCAGGCGTGGGTCATCTGATAATTACCAATTACCAATTACCAATTACCAATTACCAATTATCAATTACCAATTTCTAATCAATATTCTTTATATTTTTCTCTAATTCTTCACCAACAATCAATTTGGGCAATTCTTAGATAAAAAAAGATTAAACCAAAATTATTGAAAAAATGTGATAAACTTTCTTAAAGAATTGACTTAAGTAATATATATTATAGCAAATATTGGTCGTGTGCAGAGCTTCCTTCTCAATAAAATACACTCCACTTCATTTCTTTCTCAAAAACATAAGCTACATATACTCTGTAAAATTCAAAGCAAACAACAAGGAACTAACTGATTGTCTGCATAAATCATCAGCAAACAATAGTTTTAAATATATGAAAAATTATCAAGTGCCTCTTTTTGTTGGCAAAGATAGTTAATTTACAGCAACTTAGCATCATATAATAATTTTTTTTGCAGTAGACATTATTTTTTGTTCATTATGAATTAATTGTCTTTTATCAACTTACTTGAATTCTGATAAAATATTGCCAGAGCAAAGTCTTTTAGAGCTTGATGTATTTGTCACACAGATAAAAATATTACAAATTGAAACAAACAACACTGGGTTGAAAATTTTGATATAATAAAGTTACACTTTTTATGACAAAACTGACATTGATAAAAAGACAATGAGACAATAGAAAATTAAGTTTTATAATGCAAACAACAGAAAGAATTGCATACAAATATAGCTGCTAAAGCTATTTTGCATGTACATTTATATATCGTTGCAAATATTGTTTGTTTTTTGGCGATAAAATTTAACCAAATCAATACTTTTAAATCTTGTATAATGTGGATATACCATTACAATGCATACAATTTTTAATCAAGTGTAATGTTCATTTTGCTGAATTTTATGAGGTTATAATAAGGCGCTTCATTTACATCTTGAGAAAATGTCATTATATTATAGGCTTTTTGTTGCATGATTACAGGGATAACTACAATATATAATATAATGAAAATTATTTATTATAGAGGAGCATTTATCATTAGTTGAAATAATATACCTACTGCAGCAGTAAAAGAATGTTACTTGTGTAAATGAGACATAAATTATATAGTATTTTTTAATTATTTGATCTTTGATAATTAAATTAAGAAAAAACCAGTTTCACCTATTTTTTCATTTATGTTACTATAATATATACGAAACAATTCAAAAGTTTTAACTTTAGAGTTGTCTATGCCTGTAGGCTTTATTTACTATGCATATCTTATTTGTGCATGTTCTTTATTTTATACAGATTATATTATATAGTTTAATTGTTATGAAAACAAATCTCATCAGGGATCTGCACAACCTATAATAGGAAGCATAATTATAAGGTTTGAAAACAATTGATTCAAATCGTCAAACTAATTGCAATCCATTGTTTTAAAAGCCTCCAATGATTTGCCAAGGTAGATTATAAACACTACTGCATTTGTTATGCATGCCTGTTTTAGTTACATGCTAATGTAATGTGTTACTGTCTTCTACCAAAATAATAACTACTTTTGGTCATTCGAAATCAAGTAGTTTTGGTAGTAGGCATGACTGCAAAATTGATAGATGCTGAAGGCTATAATATATAGTGAAGTTGATGACACTGTGTGGCAGATTGTATAACCTCAGGGCATAAAACACACCCTTACCCTTACCCTTAACTTGGCATAGTGGCATTGCTTTAAACAACTCTAATAATACGTGGAGACATAAACTCACAACCGCAACTCTATATATTCAAGTGTTAACTTTTCGAAAGCCAGTTACAATTTTGTTGTTATAGTGCCTAAGTAATAGCTATAATTTTGTTACAACTTGATTTGTTTCTACAGTTATTCTGGCGTGCTTTGATATAATATGGTCTCTTTGATTCAATATAATTATTATGAAAGTAAAGAAACAATCAATCAACCAATTTATCGAGCAGCTGTATTATAGCAATAAAATGCAAAATGTATGTGTTATAACTACTAATAAAAAAAACTTGGTAGCATATATGCACATACCAAATAAGTATCAGTTTACTATATATAGTTGCTATATATAAGATAGGTATATAGTTAGTAGTAATGAGTATGTAGTGCATTGAATTAATGCAGTGATTTAGCCTTTCAACTTTTATTCATCCAATAGAAATGGTGGAAGCCAAAACTTTCATGATGTCAGCAATAAAATTGGCAGATCTGCAGCTACCAACTAAATTTACTAACCCTTATTGGTTGAACAAGCTGAAAACAAGTTGCTCTAGTAATTCTCAGAAAATAATTACAGTAAATACAGAAAGTATTAGAATCTATCGAATATGAGGTTAAGACTTACACACTCTAATTTAAAAATATTGTTAAAATAAACAATTGGTTATAGTGTGATCAAGCCAATATAGTAAAATTTAGCTTTAGAATAAACAGTCACTTGCGCTGATATCTACCTTAAGATGCGCGCTTGAAAAATGAAGCATTTGTTTTTGTTAATATTGTTTTTTAAACACTTATTTTTTGAATTGATTATATAGGAGCTGTGTTGCCTAATTTAAATTAATTAAACGCAACTGTTTGTGTTTTTTTGGTAAACCTTTCTATCTTCAGTACATTTAGTCTCTAACACAACCTGTATGCTTTCTCCATTGTCTTGAACTCGAGGCAACAGGAAACTACAACATACAAAAATCCAAATATTATTTGTTTTAAAACTTGCTGAAAAATAGCTTCATATTTGGGCAAAGTTATTAGTCATGGTGATCTGTGTTTTTGAAAGCTTTGCATGTTGTGGATAATTTAGTTGTTTAATATTCCCAGTATTACATGATTGTTTGTATAGTGAAGTTTGGAACCTATCATGCATAGGCCAACTAAAACATTTTAGAGCATATAGTTTAACTTGTCCGACTACTGCCGCACCTTGAAAAACTGATATGAGCTTATAGGTTTGAACCAAAGCAGGTTAGTATAACTGTATACCAAGAGTGGATATAAACTACAGAATACAAAAATATTTTTTTTGCATAATTGCATTCCAAGAGTAGATAACTACAGAATTATAAAATGATATATTGTTGTAAGCCTGGAAATTGAAGATGAATAATCAGCAAAAATAGACACGATATGATATTATAACTGCTAAAACCTAATGAGGAATCTATTATAGTATTCCTATTGATTTCAGAACATTTCATTTTAAATAAAGCTGTATATAGCATGCAAAATACTACTTAAAGCATGAAAAATTTGACTTGTTGCAAGCTTTAAGTATTGAGTCACCTTTTTAAATAATCCTTATGGACTCAGACAATCTCAACAGCAAAAAACTGCTTCAAACACATTCTTTTCATAAAATGATTCACTTATTTGTTCATATTTGTCTATAAGCAATTTGCACGCAGATCATGGGAAGACAACTACCACTTACTGAGGATCTCTGTTGAGAGTCAAAATCTGAGCTTTGTCTCTTTTAACAGTTTTTAAGGAATTACTCAACATCTCCTCTACTTTAGTTGGTATTTCTTTAACATCTCCAGTGTACACAAGATCTGTCGGCCATCTTACTTCCAGATTATTATCAGAACAGGAGTAGCTGGGAGTCATGTTAACAGCCATACTACAACCTGCACATACAAAATACGGAAAGCAACTTTAAGTACAATTTTTTCAACTGCAAAGCTTAACTAAGTTATTCAATAATTATTCTACAATTATATACAAATTTCTTAGCTATAATTAACTGTTCTATAGGCCATGCGACTATGTTTTTCATAAAGTTTGCAAATATTAATTACCATTTCCACAGATATCTTGAAGTTCAGTCATCTTGAGTTTAAGGACAGGTTCCAATAACGCTTTCCCAAACATTTCCTGAAGGATTAGCTGGTCACAGGATACAGAGTACTCTGCCTTTAGAGAAACTCTTCTCTCTACAGGACTCTCTACAAAACAGAAATACAGATGAAAAAAAGTCAGGCAACACAATAGAGAAATATAGGCAACCTTTAAAAATACACTTGATTCACATTATAATTTTCAATAACAGTAGTATAGTCAACTACATCAAAGCTGTCAATTAAACTATGCTTATGTGTTATGACATTATACAGAAGTTGAGAAAGCTTTCTCCTAATCCATTATAGCTTTTCATGTATCACCACAGCTATGCCAGCTATATTATGATTTTTCCACACTCATCATGACTATATCTACACAATAGCTAACCTTTTTGCATGACTGGTATAAAAACCCAGCAATTTCACCTATCTTTACACTTGCACTTGCCACTGGCAACTTGCCACATATATGGCAACTTGCCACATGGCCACTTGCAACTTGCACCTACACTTACAACTTATGATGTAACATTTTTTATATTGCCATTTTTTTCATTCCGCTACAAAAATATTTCTATAATTTACAACACAACACTATGGGTTACAGAGTTAGCTAACATACTAGTTAACTATCAAAAGAAGTTGCCGTAAAAGACAACAGCTCAGCTGTTATGCTGTAAGTTGCTGCTAACTTGCTTTAGTGGAACTTGTGCCGTTCTTTACTAAATAATTCACTATTTCAGCAATTCTTAAATAATGACTTGGCAGAGTCAACAAAATTAAATGACAGGAAACTCTAAATGCCTTCACAACTATAATATGTACATTTATTTATTTAAGTAAAAAAGTGCTACATGTGCACATATTTTTGAGCTGGAGGCTAATGCCATCTTATTTATGTTAATTATCGAAATAAAATAAGTTGAGTTGCCATTCACAAGACTGGTAAATTTTATGTATAAGTAAGAAGAAAAGCAACAGATAGAAGAATTTTCGGATAATATACAATAAAAATATAAGTGCGGAATTTTGAAAGTTATCCAAGTTATCATCAGTGAAAAGGCAATTACTAGTTTGATCATTTATTAGTATTAGTATTATATTAGTTTGATCATTTATCATTGATCATTTATTAGTATATTAGTATTATATAAATGTTTATTGTCATCCAAGTGAAAAATTGCATCCTATCAACAGCAAAAAATAGAGAAATTACTTATCTATAAGTCCAATTAGTTATATTAATTTTTCCCTTCAGATTACAACTAAAATGCGTAAATGATTGGTCGAGATCTTTAAGTAGGTATCACACTATCTACATATAATTTAGGAATAAAAAAGTGTTAGATCTTTATCTGTATATTTCTATGATAATGCTAATTTTTAATTTGCCAACAACACAACCAATTGCCCAGAATTAGAGTTGTAGAATTTTAATACTGTATCTTATATAGCTTTCATACTATTAATGTGGACAAGGTATGTCATTCTAAAAGCATTTACGCAGAAGTAGTGGTAGATAATGTAGCAACTGTATCTTGTATAACTTACTATTGATGTTAACAAGGTAGCTCGTGCAAATTGGTGTATTCAAATCAAATTTCACTTCAGTTTTACCTGACAGGTAAGAGGCGTTTACAGAACATTGTACATCCAGTTCTAAAATGTGAAGCATCCAGTGTTAGGTAATTCAATGATAATTGAGGTCTGAAATGTTTAACAAGATAAATCTCACAAAACTAAAAATGTTATTGATGTGATATTGAAATAGGAGATTAATATTGTTGATGGCGGACAATTGCTAATTACATGAAACATGAGTTTTTCCATCATTGAGCTACAATATAACATGATAAAACATACAGCTGTGGGTTACACAGGAGAATTCTGATTTAATTAAGCTACAAACGACAGCTGCATTAATGAGTATATAACTTAAACATTCATTGCATCTATTGGTAAGCTTACCACTCAGTCTGTAGATCTTTCCATGGGTTCCAACATAGGTGCTGTCATTAATCTGGGTAATAGATCGGATACCAGCATTGAAGGCATGAATATCCACATTCATAGAAATCTGCGATGCTGTGTTGATTGCTTTTAACTTACTTTGGCTCCATTCGGTGACTATCATTACTTCTTGATTTACTATCAAAATGTCTTTTATATTGTTGAATCTTGATTGACTAAAGCTTCCAACGATGTTACCAGGAGATGTTGAACCTACTAGAGTTTGAACAATTTTGGTGCTCCATGTTATTTTAGCAATGTAATACCTGTTTGCCACAAAAAGAATGCTTCCACTCTCATCCCATGCCATACCCCTAGGCTGAAGTAAACCAGATGACACTAAAACACCAGCATTACCAGTGTTGATGTCAATTGATCTAAGATAGGCATATGATGAAGATACTCGATCTTGGGAAAGAATAAGTGTGGTTGAATTAGTTTTATCTAACACCATTTGAAAAGGGGCCATTAAATATGCATAACCAACTCGCCCATTTCTATGTCCAGTTGATTTGCATGTCCCAGCAAACTGTGAAATATGTCCATTGGTTCGGTCAACCATTCTAAGACAATTGTTATCATAATCTGCAACTATAACATGAGTCTTGTTTTTCTGGTAAAATCCAAAAATAAATCCAAAGCGCCCACTTGTTCCTGAACTATCATTATACCCACTAGCTGTTGGTGATCCAGCTATAGTGGAAACGGAGAAGCCATTTGTTGTCCTCAGGGAACATCCGTCTGCGAAGAGTATGTTTCCAGGCATGCACTCATCTTTCTCTATGTGATGAACCAAGGCAGTTGTTGTACTGTACACCTCTGCTTTTTTGTACCCCTGGATCCTGTAAAAATGTCACTGCAAAATTTTCTAACCGTCATTGGAGCCAAAAGGTTGAACACCTTTTATATATGTATAAAGGTATAATAATATAATTTAAGAAAATTTAACAAATAATTTTTAAGAAAACTTTTGATTCTAATATATGAGCCAACAAAACTCTTTATCGGACTTTTAGGAAAATCCTGCCATGTAATGTAAATCTTATAGTAAATAGAGACTTACAAAAATAAATCAGCTATAACATTTGCAAATTGAGTCGAACAAAGAAAAACATATGATAATAAATGTTTATATCACAAAATGGTATTAGTATTATACTTTAGTGTTATGGTCGTATATCGTGGCTACTTTTTTTATACAAACTTTTTGTCAGTCAGCTGCACTTTTAAAATAATCTATGAATCTTTGATCTTAATCAACTTATTTTCTGCAGAGTTTTAAACTGATGTATGATGCTTGAATATTATGTGCTTTACTAATGCCAGTAATCTCAGTAATTGTATAGCATAATTAATAGCTAAAGTACCACTTTCTGATCAACTTATTAAATGCTGAATAATACTGAGCATCACAGGAAATTCAATTACTGAAAAGTATAGATCATATATTTAATATGCAAAATCATTTAAATTTAAAACTTTTAGTTTGCAAGCTGGCCAAAAATCTAAATACTTGCAATTTGATATACTGTTTGAAATCAAACATGTATTTCATAAGTATACCTATTAAACAGAATATAAAATTTGAATAATCAATTATATTTAACTTATAAGCATGCACAAGTATTTGTATGTGTGATTTATATAGTTTATATAATTACCTCACATTGTTAGAGTTATCACCACTTGTTAAAGCAACTGAAGTTAAACCGAAGAGTATCAGGATTAGCTAAAACACAAATATAACTTTTAGCTACAAGTATAAAGAGATGAGCATATGTTAATAGTGAAATATTGAAGTTGTTAACTATACAAAAATTCATGATTGATGAAAGTTATGTCCCTAGTATAAAAAATAAATAGTTATTAGCTCTTTTGTCAGGCTTCATGTTATATTACAACACTATATTCATGTTCTTTAACAGAGAAGTTAGAGTTAAAAACCGAATATATTACAGCTTGTCACATTAAAAAATAAGTATAGAATATAACTTATGCTGACACAATGATAATTTAAGTTATATGTATATATATATATATATATATATATATATATATATATATATATATATATATATATATATATATATATATATATATGATTGAGCACTCTCACCATGGTCACAAACTCAAGCTGCTAGCATTTTGCAATGCTCGTGACTCCTAGGTGACCCCTAGAGTCACTTGAGCACTCTGGTTTGGGTTTACACACCTTTTAAATATGCTTTAGTAAAACTATAAGTTTTACTATTGCGAAGGTGTGGGCCATGGTACTCTGTTCTGTGCTGATGAGGGGACAAATCCCGAAACAGCTGCTGTCCACAGATTGAGATATATATATATATATATATATATATATATATATATATATATATATATATATATATATATATATAGTGATAGTAATTCAATGTATACATTGAATTAAATTGGTAATTGACAGTAATTCATTTATCAGCTTGTCTGCATATATGCTGTTTATATAAACTTGCCGAACAATTATTAATTACTAATAATTTAATGTGACATGGTTTATATAGATTGAAAATTTGCTTTCCATATGACGTGCAGTGCAGTCAGCCTTTTGTAAATTGTTTTCTCCAAACTTTTTATATCACTTTCAATCAATAAAATTAAAAATGCTCAACTTAATTCAGTTTATTAGTTATATAACTTAAAATCAACATGGTATAAAGTGCATGCCATGTGGTATTTACTAAATAGCCTATTATATAGGCCTACTTACCATTTTTAGCCTGTTTAGAAAGTTCTTCATGCTGTTACGTTTTAGATATGTTATTCTATTCTTTCAACCCTGAAGCATAAAATAACAAACCATTGGGCAACTTTGCTTTATGTATGCTCCAAGGGGTTTCTGATTATCTGCTGCATAATGTTTCAAAACGTCATGAAAAGATAAGAATCTTTTTGAGAAATCTGATGTGAATGCTGTTGAATCAATAAAAGTACGTATAGTAATAATCACTGATCATTCAGCACAAGTGTGACCAAATTTCTCTTCAGTGATGTTTTAACTAATATATTAATTGCTTGGTACCAATTACAGTAATTAATAGATGTACTTATCAATTTTTTATTTATTATCTATATAGTAAAGCATCAAATGAAATTGTAAAGATGCATGCAAAAACTATGTGTAGCAACTTCTCACATGCTTATCACTTTTCTTATTTTTTGAATAAGTTATAGTAGAATCTAATTGATGAAGACTGCAAGTGTTATCAGAAATTGCAATCTGGTCCTTTGCTGAGTGTCTTCTTGATTTAAGCGACAAATTTCAAGGTTTTTCTCAATAGTGCCTTTTCATCAATGCTTTGGCATACTCCAATCTGTTTTTCTTTCTGTCTACATCTCATATATTATACTCTCAATTGATGTCCCCCTTCCTTGTGCTTTAGCCTGATTTTTATTAACAGCTCCGTCATACCCATGGGTTTTGCTTTTTTTGCTATGATGCTCTTATTTTTCTTATTTTCTTTTAGTGACTATAATTTACTAGCATACAGGCTCTAATGTCTAACCCTTTGCCAAGTCACCCATTACGCACCATATCTCACTTTGATATAACAACACTTAAACTATTATTGCTATGTAGATCCATAAGCATCTCCATCTTTTTCCAGGAACCTTTTTGTTCTATAGAACTTCTGTAAGCCCTCACCAACAAAAAAATTATGAATTAGCAGCTGGCTAATGTTTTCTATAATAGGCAATATAAGTTTCCAACAGCATTACACTGAAGTCCAGCAAGACAGTTGCAAACAACTATTTCACCAAAACTCAACTTTTCCAAAATGCACAGATAATGTTTGATATCTAGCATTGCAAACTGCTTCCTTACATATTGAATAGCTCTTTGATATTCTTGCATCTGCTAAGACTGTCTTGTCGTATTAAAAGACTATTTGTTATGGTTTCAGCTTAATGCATACTTTAACTTCATCTTATTAGGTCATCTAGTTATAATTTACTATGTGCACATTAAGGTTATTATTGTTGTAGTAAGATATCACTTACTCATTATATTACTGAGGGCAAAAAGCATGAAGCTAACTAAGCAACTAACTGATGATATGGCCTGGATAAACCATCTACAAAAAAAATTATTTTAGATGTTAAAATTTAATAAATGCCTAGATTTTTGGCAAATATATTTAGACTAGGCCCCACTTGGCATAATTTATTAATTTATTTTACAGTGAAAACTATTTTTGCGATGAATTAGTTGTTTTTATCTAGTTATTGCATAATTAATCTGATTTAATTTTGTCAAAGTAATGTTTTTATAGTTTGATGTGTCACTGCACAGATAAAATATATTTAATTACATAGATAAGAATAGTAAAAACGATATATAAATGACAATTCTAATGTAAATTACACTTGTTATGACAATCTATAATTGACATGAATGAAGATAACAAAACATAACAGAAACTCAAGTTCAGCAACTCAATCAACAGTGAGAGTTACATAAAATAGTTCGTAGAGTCAAAGTATTTAAACGGCTAGCACTGTACAAACTTTAATTGAAGCTATGTTGCTTATATATATACATTTATATGGTTTTGCAAAATAGTTTATTTGATTTTTGTTGGCTATAAGATTAGCAAAAGACAATATTTTTCAATTTTGTGTTATATTCATGGTTATAATGCACACTATTTTAAGTTCAGTGCATATGTGAGTTTCTATAGGTTATCGGGCATGACTACCTTTTTAGCTCTAGCAATGCATCTACTGTAGGCTTGCTGTTGCATGCATGCATGGATAAATAACTATAGGGTTTATATAAATACTCGTTATATAAGTAGATCTTTATCAAATAAAATAACTTCTTAACTGAAGCAGAGAACACTTGTTACTCATGTAAATGCAACAGAAGCTAAACTAAATGCTTTAGCAGTATTGTTAATCTAACAAACTATATTTTCCTCTGTTATTACATATATGTCATAAGCTAAAGTTGTATTTTGTAGAGTTGTCTATACCTGCACGTAATGTTATTTACTATAATTTTGTTTTATATGTTGCTATTCTTGCATGATTGTACTATGTACAAATAGTATGGAAATAACTACAAAAGAATATCTAAAATACATAAAAATAAAGCATGGTCAAAATAAATTGTGATATAAAGAATTAAAATGATCAATTTACTTACAACTATATGATTTGACAAAAGTTAATCGAATAGCTTGCCAATTAGTAGGCCATAAACATCAAAAAGTCATGATCAATTGTTGCTTTTAAAAACTTTTATATTGTCAAAAAGCTAAATTAAATCAATTTTCATTTCTTAATTGTGCTTTGAAAAACTTTTCAGATTATTGAACAAATGCTGCTGTTTTGAAGTTACTTGCCAGATTTATTGGGTAGTTATCAAAGTGAATAGCAATGTATAATAACTAGATGATCAATCGTTGTGCTTATTTATCCTCAATATATATGCCAACTGTCAACTGCAATATGGAAAACTTTACAATTGATTTGTTTTTCTATATATTTAGTTTATATATATATATATATATATATATATATATATATATATATATATATATATATATATATATATATATATATATATATATATATATATATATATAAACTAAATATATAGAAAAACAAATCAATTGTAAAGTTTTCCATATATATATATATATATATATATATATATATATATATATAAACTAAATATATAGAAAAACAAATCAATTGTAAAGTTTTCCATATATATATATATATATATATATATATATATATATATATATATATATAAACTAAATATATAGAAAAACAAATCAATTGTAAAGTTTTCCATATATATATATATATATATATATATATATATATATATATATATATATATATATATATATATATATATATATATATATATATATATCACTAAACTATTTATTATGCTGCAGTTCATTCTCATTAAAATTACATAAAAATGTTGCTTTGTTGCTAAACATATTTTTGCTACTTCATACCTGCAAAGAATCCGGTTTATAAAACTTGCTCTAGCTCTTAATATTTGCAGCTATATTATTATTATTATTTTGTTCCTGTCAACTTATTATTTGCTTTGAATATATGGAATCAACTTATCACAAATTTATTCAATCCTATTCTATTACTACCAACTAGTGATAACTTTGTTTTTAAATAGCAAGATTGCCTATAAATTGTCACTAATAATATTAGCATCATTTCTAAATTAATTGGAACTGATAGCTTTTAATTTATTGAGTCACATGCATCTAATTACGTACTTTGGAGTTGTCACCTGATGAAGCTTTTTGGCAAATAATACACAGCTAGCAAATGTGGTTTGGGTTACTGGCTAAGGCTAACTATAATTATACATATAGGCATGAGATGACTATAGAGTTATATATTTAAATAGTAGATTTTCAAAAGCAAGTTACAATTACTTTGCTAGTGTTTAAATAGTGATTTTAAGTACTAATAATAGCACAGGTATAATAATAGCATAAATTGAAAAGTAGGTAAAGATGGCACACCATGCTGTTAAAAATTCCCAAACCCCAAACTCAATCCCCCAACTCTTTAACCTCAACCCCAAACCTCAAATCTACACCTTCCCCATTCCAAACCGCAAACCCCACCCCAAACCTTAATATTGAAAATGTGCCAATAATTTTACTTACTTTGTTATTTTTTTCGCGGTTATTACCTGTGCCATCTTTTACCTGACACCTTTATAAATTGTTTGCAGTAATTACTCAATTGTGCTCTGATCGTGCTTCTTATTCAATATCTGGGAGTATATAGGCCATCAAATTTTCAACTATATCATGCAGCTGTATATTATAGTAATAAGATGTAAAATTTATGTACATAATAATAAGAGATATATATTATATGCAGAAAGCTTTGTGGCATATGCTAAGCAAAACATAAAATAAGTACTATATCTAGTTTAAACTAATTATTATATATAGATGTATACAACTAGTATATAGTATAATGAGCATTTCATGCATTGAATTAATGCAGTCATTTAGTCTTTCATGCTTTTATTTATCCAAGAAGAAATGATGGGAGGCAAACAAAATCCAAGGCAAAACTTTCAAGCTCTCACGCTGATATGCAGCTGCCAATTAGAATTCCTAATCCTTATTGGTTGTATATATAAGCTGAAGACAAGTTAAGCTTTATAGCAATAATTAAATGTAAAGTAATAGAAACCATCATAATATATGAGGCAAGTCTTGCACATTCTGATCTAAAATATATTTTGAAAAATAAACAAAGCATAATAATAAGCTAATATAATAAAACCTAATTTTAGAATAAACAGTCTTTTGTACTGATATATTCAGCAAAGATAACTGCTTGAAGAAAATACAGTTTTCTTGAAATGACTTTTAATTACTTATTTGATTGTGTTGCTCTGAAAATCAATTAAACACATGTTTCTGTATTTTCCTGGTAAACCTTTCCATCTTCAGTACATTTAGTCTCTAACACAACTTGTATGCTTTCTCCATTGTCTTGAACTCGGGGCAACAGGAAACTATATAAAATATAATAATCTAAATTGTTTAGTCTTTTATAAACTTGCTAAGCAATGGCTGCATAATTATACACAGGTTAATTTTTAGTCATTAGTCATTATGATCTTCGTTCTTGAAAACTGTTTTCTCCCTATGTATATAATAGATCCTTTAGTTGTTGTTTTGTTGTTCAAGAATTATGGTATTAAATTATTGTCAACAAAATAAAGTTTGGAACTTATAAAAGCTCAGCTAAAATATAAAATACTTTAGAGCAGAGTCTATAGCATGGCCAACTATATACTGCTGCATGTTATAATATTAACAACTAATTTGTTGCTATAGGTGTAAACGTAATCATGCAGCTAGCTTAGTATAACTGTATACCAAGAGTGGATAATTTCAGCATAAAAATGCATACTTTTGCAAATATGGAAATTAAAAATGAATAAAAAACCAAAGAACACACAACATAATTTATTTTTAACTGATGAAATCTAATAAAATAAAGCTGTAAGCAAAATACTAATTAAAGCATATAAATTCTGAATTGCTGCGAGTTTTAAGTGGCTTTTTCAAATTATTCTTATAAATTCAAACAATCTTGGTTGTAAATAAAACCTTTTATAAACACATTTTCATAAAATGATTTACTTTTTCATTTGCAGAATAAAGAGCACAAATTATATGGGAATACAACGTCCACTTACTCAGGATCTCTGTTGAGAGTCAAAATCTGAGCTTTGTCTCTTTTAACAGTTTTTAAGGAATTACTCAACATCTCCTCTACTTTAGTTGGTATTTCTTTAACATCCCCAGTGTACACAAGATCTGTCGGCCATCTTAATTCCAGTGTATTATTAGAACAGGAGTAACTGGGAGTCATGTTAAATGCCATGTTACAACCTGTGCATACAAAGAGGAAAGCAACTTCAAGCTCAATTTTGTCAACCTAAAAGTTTTATTAAGTTATTCAATAATTATTTTACAATATACAACTGTCTAATTGACTGTAATTAATTGTTCTATAGGCCAACTATATTCTTCGTATATTTTGCTAAAAAGAAATATTAACTACCATTTCCACAGATATCTTGAAGCTCAGTCATCTTAAGTTTAAGAACAGGTTCTAATAAAGCTCTCCCAAACATTCCCTGAAGCATTAGCTGGTCACAGGAAACAGAGTACTCTGCTTTTAGAGCAACTCTTCTTTCTATAGTACTCTCTACAAAACAGGACTGCATATGAAAGAAACAAAAAAAGACAAACATTAAAGAAAGAGAATCGATTAACTAATAGAAAACTTAAAAATGAACATGTGAAGGGTCAAAATTTTGTTGAGTGGTGTAGTATTTTAAACTAAAACTAGCATACAATGTTGTTTGAATTGTTATAGAAATCATCTACAGTAGCAGAAATAGAGCTTGAACCTCATAAATATAATATCCTCATGGTAAATTTTTTTGATTCTAATGCAAACAGCATGATAAGTATTAACACAGATGTATTAGTAGATAGAATGCTACCAATCTATCTGGCATTACTTACTAATAATGTTAACAAGGTAACTCGTGCAATATTTCATATTCAAATCAAACTTCACTTCAGTTTCACCTGAGAAGTAGGAGGCATCCACAGAACATTGTGTATCCATTTCTAAAATAGAAAACATCTATTATAATAGTGTTATGCAATTCAATCATAACTAGAGCTATAATGTCAGTAAAGGTTTTGGCAACAGTTCATGCAGATTGAAATATTCAACGAGTAGAATCACACAGAAACAAAGAGCATTAATGTTTTGTTTAAGCTGTAAAAATCCAGTATTTTCTATAGCAGTAGAGTGCTAATTATATAGAAAATAATCTTCACTTTCACCTATAAACTATAGGACATAATACTACATACATACATACATACATATAGATGTGGTTTACACAGGGCAAGTAAGCCTTTTAATTGACCTGAGGGCACTGGCTGCAGCTATAGTGAGTGTGCTTCAACAGTTATTGTATTGCTATTGACTCACCACTTAGTTTGTAGATTCTTGCATGGGTTCCAACATAAGTGCTGCCATCGATCTGGGCAACAGAATAGATGCCCGGACTAAATCTAGAAATATCTACATTCATAGAAATTTGAGATGCTATATTGATTGCTTTGAGTTTATTTCGACCTCTTTCATTAATTATCATTACTTCTTTATTTAGTAATGTAATGTGGTTAAGAGTGTAGAGTCGTGACTGGCTAAAACTTCCAACAATGTTACCAGAAGATGTTGAACCTACTAGAGTTTCGACAGTTTTGGTGCTCCATATTACCTTAGCAATGTAAAATATGTTTGCCACATAAAGTATGTCTTCATTCTCATCCCACACCATACCCTTAGGCTGATTTAAACCAGATGACACTAAAACTCCAGCAGTACCAGTATTGATATCAATTGATCTAAGATAGGCATATGATGATGATTGTCTATCTTGAGAAAGAATAAGCGTGGTTGGACTAGTTTTATCTAACAAAATCTGATGTGGGTTATTGACATATGCGTAACCAACTCTCCCATCTCTATGTCCGGCTGATTGGCAGGTTCCAGCAAACTGTGAAATATTACCATTGGTTCTGTCAACCATTCTAAGACATGCATTACCATAATCTGCCACTATGACATGAGTTCTGTTTTTCTGGTAAAATCCATGTAGATAGCTGAATCGTCCACTTGTTCCTGAACTATTACTATACCCACTAGTTGTTGGTGATCCAGCTATGGTGGAGACAGAGATACCATTTGTTGTCCTCAGGGCACAACTGTCTGTGAAGAGTATGTTCCCAGGTATGTACTCATCTTTTTCTATGTGGTAAACACTTGATGAAGTTCTACTGTACACCTCAGCTTTCCTGTAGCTGTTTAGTCTACAAAATATAACTCTTTGTAGTGCTTATACAGCTTTCATCTGTAGCTTGCCTTTGCAGCTTGAAGTTTGTTGCCAGAGAATTTTTATTTGTGCACAAAATTGAAATAATAATTTGCAAAATGCTTGATAAATTCAAAATTATTCTTCAAATGAAGTCATTATGATTTCAGCATGGCTCACAAAACACTCCATTTTACTTGTGAAAAATTAAGCTATCTATACACATGAAATTTGCAAAATTTAGGAGACTAAAAATCAATGTATACTTATTCAAGCAAATCAAAATACATCATATATAACAACTAACATATACCAATGTATGTGAACTGCTGTTACTATATCTAGGTTTTCCACAGCTATAAACGCCTTTACTTTTAATTGACATTTAACTTTTACCAGCAGCTTGTATTGTTAGCCTACTATTTTTAATGAAACACCGATTGCAAGCTCTTTTAGTACGTGAACATATCTTTTGTAATTTTAGCCAATAAATTTGTACCCGTTTAGTGATAAAACATCCTATCATATAGTTACATTTTCAATGATGTACAGATTTTAAAATAAAGATAACTAAAATTTAGTTTTGCCTATTGAAAATCAGGCAGTGCAAAAAGTTCAAGCAAAAAATAATATATTTACAGTTACTATATACTAAAGCATGGGTGCTCAACCTTTTTTGGGAAAAGGCCGTAAAAAAATTTGCAGCCACCAAAAAGGCCACTAGAAAGTTTAGTGTCAATTCCACTTTCAAACCCCCCCCCCCACATATTATTAATGAGAGACTATTTTCGCATTTGAGATGCATTTATTTGTTATGAAAAATAAATCCAGGAAAATAACCTGATTTGTTCAGGACAGTAAGCATATTTTTGTACATTAATGAGAAGGCTGGTACTGAACAGAGCTTAGTATGTTTTGATAATCTGGCTCAATCTTCGATGCCGATATGTGAAGGAGATCAGCCAGATGGGAGTCCGTTAGCCTCGATCTAAATTTGCTTTTAGCATACCCCATTCGAGAGAATAGCTGCTCACATCGATATGTGCTAGCAAACATGCTGAGAAATCTGGCAGCAAAACTCCTGATCCTTGGGTAGTAGGTTGGAGGTAGGCTTTGGTATGCTTTGAGCAGGTCTTGGTCGGGTGCAAAGAGAAGAACATAAACCAGATCATTTTGCAGTTGAATGACCTCAATTTGCAAGTGACGAGGTACGTTGACTTGGAGTATTGCTAAAAAAGCAGAGATATCGTCCTTGATATTTTTGAAGTCCATGAATCTATTCTCAAACTCGCCTTTCAGTTCTGATAAAATAGTTTTATAACGATTAATAAGTACAAAATCCTCTTCAAGTCCAGGACGTCCTGCCAGTGTTGGAAAGCTCTCTCGGTCAACGTAATATTTATCAAACTCCTTTATCCAAAGCTCCAACATTCCGTCAAATCCACCCACATAGTGATACATGACAGATATTAGCTTGTCCTTGCCTTGCAGTTTTGTATCTAGGTCATTGAGATGAGTAAGTATGTCAACAAGGAATGCAAAGTCATTCAAAAATTCTGAATCTCTGAACTCAGGTAGCTCTCTACCATGACTTTCACAAAAGTTAAGAATCTCTGTTTGAAGCTTGTATGCTCTTCCTATCATTTTTCCCTTTGACAACCACCGCACCTCTGCAAAGTACGGAATATCTTCATACTCTGCTTGTAATTCATCAAGAAATTGTCGAAATTGTCGATGTTTCAGACCTTTTGATCTGATGTAGTTTACAGTTTCTTTCACAACCTGAAGAACGTTGTCCATCCTGAGAGTCTTAGCTGCAAGATTCTCCTGATGAATAATGCAATGAAATGCAAAAGGCAGAGGATTGATTTTCTCCTCTCTTATTTTGTTAAGTAGCAAGGTGGTGAAGCCATTCCTCACACCATTCATAGATGGTGCCCCATCTGTTACAATAGCACTGAGTTTGTCGAAAGCCAAATTTTTAGTCTCTATGGTGGCCATGACTTCATTGTAAACATCTTTACCCGTAGTGGTGCTCTTCATGCTTCGTAAAGCTAAGAGATCCTCAGTGACAATGAGATTCTTGTCTACGTCTCTAATAAATATTGACAGCTGTGCTGTGTCCACTTTATCAGTTGACTCATCAAGTGCTATGGAGTAAGCTAAAAATTCCTTCATCCTGTCTGCCAACTGAGCCTGGATATTTACACTCAACTGGTCAGTTCGATGTGTCATTGTAGGTGGAGACAGGGAGATTTTCTGAAAAACCTGCTTAGCTTGCTCATTATCACACATAGTGTCAGCTGCAATTTCAATGCATTCCTTGATAATTTGACCATCCATGAACGGTTTACCTGGGAAATAGAGAATGAGTCTTATAAGTATAAACTTAGATACATGGTGAAAAATAATTGCCCCCTTCTGGGAATCAAACCCGAGACCTCTGGCTTGCAAGCCAGTGTGCTAACCATTACACCACCGGGACCACTGGGTAAACTCAACACTACACATGGTTTGAATTAGAATTGAATTTGCTGAGAAATATACTGTAATGAAATGCATGTAAACCCAAAAATTAAAACTTAGCTTACAAAACTTGCCTTTTTTGTTAATGAAGTACGTTATCTTTGAACCAACTAGCAGTGCTTTCTTGTTGTCATCTGTCGGCCCTCTCATCATTGATTGTTGTCTCTGACGACTAATTATCAAAGAGGCCACTCTTTCTTTCCTAAACTCTGGATTCATTTGATTATAAGTTTGGCCATGTTTCATCTCATAGTGAGACTTGGCATTCGATCGTTTCATAGTTTTTACTGTGGTGTTGCATTCAAGGCAAAGCATCCCACCTGCAGGCCGAGGTACCATCAGGAATTCTTCTGTCCAAGCATCATTGAACTGCCTGTTCTCCTGCTCTACAGTTCTCGCTCGTTTGCTCATGCTGACAGTTTGGTTGCTAATTGACTAATGCTAATAGTCAGCTAATGATCAATCAAGCATAATGATAAAAAAATGGGGATTCCATTTGTCATCACCTTCATCCAGATTTTTCAAGTTTGTCAGTCATGATTCATATAATAGTAAACTTAGGAATTCCAGATTGATAGCAATCTTGACTACCTTATTAAAAAGCAAAATTCAACAAGGATTGAAACTGAACAAAATTTTTATTTTTAACAAGAGGCCAAAAGGCCACATTTACCAGCCCAAAAGGCCGCCAAAAATCAAAAGGCCGCAGGTTGAGCATCACTGTACTAAAGAAATCCTCTCTATAACTCAATTATGTCAATTTTAATAAAAGGTTATACAGTTTGCTTTATATAAATTCTAATCTTATCTTATCTATAAAAAATTTGGATTTTAGCGTTTTGCAATGTTGAATGGTCTCTGGCAAGTTTTATAAATGCATCAACTTGTCAGTTGCACACAAACTTATTTTAATAAATCTATGTATTATTTTTAGTACGTTTTTAGTGTATTTGCAAGATGTAAATTCACAGTTTTATCAAACAGTAACCAAAAAATTGCCATAAAAATTTTATTACTGTACATACAGAGTATTTAGTTAAAACCATTGTAACTTGTACTTATATAAAAGATACAGTGTTAGTCATTTTACTGAATAGGTGATAGAGTATATACAGCCATAAAATGAAAGCTAGCAATTGCATGACTGCTTTTAAAATTAATTACATTTACAATAATGCATGAGAGCAGATTTATGATAAACATTGATAACTCTTCAATCAAAATAGGAAAAGATATTATGAAGTTAAGCAGAATTTATTCAGAGCACTAAAATTTGCTATATATATAATTATTCTGCATTGTATTATTTAACTATAAATGGCTATGTTATGTGTGATTCATAATTTACTTACCGAACAATGTTAGAGTTGTCAGCACTTGTTGGAGCAACTGAAGTTGTTAAACAGGCAAGCATCAAGATCAACTGAAACACAAATAGAAATGTTAGCTAAAAGTAATAATGGTCATATGTTTACAGTAGAATTAGACTCAGACCTAATTATCTGCAAGTTGGTTACTAAAGGTAATCATGTAGTTAGCATGAAATAAATAATTGTCAGCAAACTTCTCAGGCTTTATGAGAAGTTATACAAATATATATATGCTAAACAGATGAGTTAGAGTGAAAAACAGCTTAAATTTTGAAATAATATAATAATAGTCTAATCTATAACCCAGTATAGTTATAGACTAGAAGTTTGCTAATAATAATTAGCTGCTTATATACATGTTATTTTAGTTATTCTAAGAACTGACTAAATTTGTGAACCTACATTTTTAAATAAACATGATTATAAGCAGTAGGCAGCATTAATTCTTTGACAAATTTTTCTATCTGGTAAAACTGTTGAACCATATTGAAAGAATGTTTTCCTTCATACAGGTATATCACTTTAACAAACTACATAATGGCTGGTCCTAACTTGTTAAGTCAACTATACTAGTGTGCTAGTGCTTGTTAAGTCGATTATTAATGTGCTATTACTTAAGTCAACTATTAGTGTTGTAGTACTAGGAGGAAAAACAAGTAGCAGCTTTGATCAGTACTATTCTTTATAATTATTCTCTGAACACTGTGCAAAAAATATTCATGAATATTCTTAAATAATTGGGATAAAAAACTACATCAAAAAGATTCAAAGAACCGTTTCGAAACAATTGATTGACTATAGGTGATAGAGAGAAAGGCCTATACTTATCTATGAAATACATCCTCCCTTCAAATTATTATTTCTAAAACAAAAGCATGACATCCAAGGCGAACAATAAGGATCTAACTGAAAGTCTGGATAAAATATTAGAAAAAGTAGCTTTATAACATCTTTATAATACGCAAAATTGAGAATTGCCTATAAGTTTTTAACAAAATATCTTTTAACAAAATTTTCTTGTGCTATATGAATAAATTGCTTTATATCAACTTAATTAAATACAAACTTAATTTTTCAAAAATAGTGTTTTTTATTGTGTGATGTGTTAAACGAATCAAAACATTTTGAATTTCAGATAAGAATTGAAAATCATTGGCTAGTCTCATGCATAAAATAGAAGATCGAAGCTCAAGTTTTAAAATGTAATTAACAGTAAAACTAGTTTATTGAGTCCGCATATATAAGGCTGCTACTGTAAAAAGTCTAAATGAAGCTGCTTTGCATGTATACCTCTTTATTTAAAAAAGTCTTTGATTTTATTCATTATAAAATAATCAAAAACTATGTTTTCAACTCTGTATTATTTAGTTATAATGCATAATATTTTTGGTGAAGTGTAAATGCCATGCTACAACTTTCTTTTTAGACGAGTGCTATTTCCTGCAGCATGCATACATGGTGCATTTTTAATGACATATCATTACAAATGAAACACTTAGCATGCATTTAGTTAAATACTGCATCCAAAAACAAGTAACAGGCTTTCTTTGCTGTTGATGGTAGTATTTCTCCAAAAAATAATGGTAAATTACTTTTAGTTGTTATCAATTTGATAGCAAAAACAATAATTATTATGATTAAAACTGAACAGATGTGGTTTTCAACATAGAAAGCAGAAAATAACTAATTTTATTGAAAATAGAAGCCATTAGGCTCAACAGGGCTATAGGTATATGTCCCATTTTAGTTTTATTCAAGCATATTCAGTTCCATTATTCACCATAGCCTAACATCGAGATTAAATTGCTAGCATTTATGAGCCTATATATATTTTAAGCAATTGTGGAAAAACTTAACCTTACTTTGATAGATACTCATCTAAATAATAAACAGTTCTGTATTGTATGGCACACTCACCGAAGAAAGCAGATGTGCAAAGCTCGTCATGATGGAGATAGATGAAACTTTACTGAAATGATTAACCTTCTGCTTTATATATAGTTCAGATCTTTGATTTGAAGAACTGCTCATGGCTTGAAGCCAGATCTTATATATTCTCAGTAGATCCTGGTATTCTAAGTTAAAGTAAACCCAATAGGAAACTGATTCAGGGTGACATCATTGTTGTTCACAGTTAAAACTAGCTAATAAACATCAAACTATATAATGGAAAGTGCAAGCTGAAAATCTGGTTTAAAATAATAAGCATGAGGCTGATAGAATATAATAGTTACATGGCTATAGAAGACAGCTCTTTATATGCGGATGTTATTTACTAATCAAACAGAAAAAATATAACAAATTTAAATGTTTTGCATGAAGTACAAGTAAGCTATTTTGATCATTTTTATGATATTATTATTATTATAACTTAGAGTAAATTTCACGCCCTCAAACATGCAGCAGCAAAAGTCGTTTGTAGCCTAATGTGAATACCATGTATATACCAGTCTAGATTTTAGGTAAAAGTGACACAAGTATATATATATATATATATATATATATATATATATATATATATATATATATATATATATATATATAATGTATGCTGATTGTCAATCTAGTTGGAGTTCCAGCAAAGTAAAGTGCTCGATATCACGGGTGACAGAGCTAATATAAAATTCTGGAGGAAGAAATACCCAAAGACCACAAACTCTACAAAATTTTCAACAAAAACAACATAAAACTCAGTTACAGCTGCTGCAGAAATTTAAACAACATAATCAACAGCCACAATAAAAGATTACTCAACCCAGCAAACCAACCTCCTCGAGAATGTAACTGCAGAAACAGCACAGTGTGCCCACTAGATGGAAAATGCCTCACAAAGTGCATCATATACCAAGCTACAGTTACAACCAAAGATGGCAGCCAACCCCAGACTTACGTGGGAACATCAGAAACAGAATTCAAAACCAGATTTTATAACCACAAATCAACTTTTACCAACAAAACAAAAAAGAACCATACTGAATTGAGCAAATATATCTGGAAACTAAAAGACAAGAACACCCATTTTGACATAACATGGAAAATTATGAAAAAGACCAACTCATACAACAAAGTCACTAAAAGATGCAACCTCTGCCTATGAGAAAAATATTTCATAATATACCAGCCCAGCAAATCTTTCCTTAATAACAGAAATGAAATTCTATCCACATGCAGACATGCACGTAAACACTACCTGGGCAACATCACATAACAATACTAACAACTCTCAACCATAGTACTACCTATTATAAATTAGCCTTTCCATCAAACATCTAGCTTTTATAGTTTAATCCTTTAGAAAAAGAGCAATTTAATTAATTAATAGATAACACCAAATCCACTACTATGTTTGCATTTCGTTTTACGTTGTGTTTAGCATGATAATATATATATATATATATATATATATATATATATATATATATATATATATATATATATATATATATATATATATATATATATATATATATATATATATATATGTATATATATATATATATATATATATATATATATATATATATATATATATATATATATATATATATATATATATATAAAATGGTGTATAGTTTACCACTAAAAAGAGCTCAATGCAGTGCAGAGCAGAGTAAATAAAAGTAATGAACGATAAAATTTGATTTAAAACACTTTATTACTACTAGTTTCATGTGCATAGAATGTACACAATCTTCAGATAAAATGTTAAGATGTAATGTTAACATTTTATCTGAAGATTGTGTACATTCTATGCACATGAAACTAGTAGTAATAAAGTGTTTTAAATCAAATTTTATCGTTCATTACTTTTATATATATATATATATATATATATATATATATATATATATATATATATATATATATATATATATATATATATATCTATATATATATATATATATATATATATATATATATATATATATATATATACATATACATATACATATACATATATATATATATTTATATATATATTATTGAGGAAAAGAGCAATTTAATTATATATTATAGATGTTGTTTTATTGCACTACTAATAGTTTCATGCCTCTTCGGCACTCCTCAGGCACAATATTGACGAATTTAAATTTTTACATTAAGAAAATCAAAATGCTAAACACAAGGTAAAACGTAACAAAGACATAGCAGTGGCTGTATTGTTATATAGGTTTGCAGGTGTAAATTAATATATAAAAAACCATAATGTAATGTAAAAACACAATTTATAGCAGATGCATGAAGTTTTTGTTGGGTGACTATTCTCTATGGGTATTTGTATATTATTTACTATAGTACTTAAAATATAAATAGGCTACAGAGTTTCTAGGTTTTGTGGTTGCACAGTAAAAACTTTTTGAGTGTCGGCAGGTTGATAAGAGTCCGTTCGCTTGTTTAAAATACACATGTTAGGTTTGTATAAAATAAAGAAACTATTAGTAGTGCAATAAAACAACATCTATATAATTAAATTGCTCTTTTCCTCAATAATATAATTGCTCATTATTATACATATAATAATTTGAGCACTTTTTTATCCGCTGTTTTTTAAAAATCTCATGATACAATTATTATATTTATATATATATATATATATATATATATTATAATGTATTAGCTGTAGTGCGAGTTTGTTAGACAGCAGATAAAAGAGTGCTCAAATTATTATATGTACAATAATGAGCAATTATATTATCAAGAAAAAGAGAAATTTAATTAGATCTTATTTTATTGTGCTACTACTAGTTTCATGCTTTTTTAGCATTCCTCGGGCACAATAAGTGTATTGCTATATGATAGCAGAAAGTAGAATTCAAAGTTTGCAACAACTTCAAAAAATGCTATGCGGTGTGGAGATTTAGAGCTGATTTGAGGCGAAAGCTTTTTGTTTGATTTTAATCTCATAAAAATTTTAGTAAGAAAAGAAAAAAAATATGAAGCGTCATCCAAAAGGAAGTAATGATTGGGCCCATTTATTCGCTAATATAAAGCAAAGTAGTTATAGTAGACGCACAGGCTCAAAATGTTCAGCAGCTATAATCAGTTAGCTCATAACATTAAGAAGGTTACACCTCAAACCTGCCCTGAATGCTCTGGGAACAGACCGATTTTTTAGATCAGGCTTTAACCTCGACTCTATACCACAGGCTCTTAGTAACATGCTCTCCCTTAACCTGTAGAGGTAAAGAAAAAGGGGACAGAAAAATTTGATAATGAGAAGTGTGTAATATAGGGATAAAAACTAAACTTTTGTTAATGTTTGAATGATAAATTTTAAGAGCCTTGATTTGTAAATCTCTCACTTTTTATAAATTTTCTCTTTGAAGAATGTTATATAGTTTTGAAAAGAGAAGGATGTGTGGTGTACATTATCTTTTTGTAATAGTTTGTAAGGCATTATTTTATTAGTCAAAACAGTATCATAATATTTTTGAGTTAACTAAGCTGTTATTGCATCAGTGAGGTCCTGTCAATTTTGCATCAACTTAGTTGTTTTGAAGCTGATGAACTTTGAAGTTACTTTTAATTGCTTAATTACTCCTGCAGCCTAATGAGAAAAGCATAGAGTTGATTCACAACACTTTTTCAGCTCAACGCTTGGACGTTTGATTTTAGGTGTTTTCTATTTGAAAGCACTCATTCACTCATTCACTCTCTATCGACCATTATACCAACATTTTTGTACTTTGAAACTAGTAATTATTACACTTTTAGAAATATTTCCTTACTGTTTAGCTATATGAATAACAAATGACCAATAAACCAATAAAAATTCAATAATTAACCAGCATATGTGTGTGTATATATATATATATATATATATATATATATATATATATATATATATATATATATATATATATATATATATATATATATACCTCAATCTGTGGACAGCAGCTGTTTCGGGGTTTATCCCCTCATCAGCACAGAACAGAGTACCATGGCCCACACCTTCGCATGGTTTCTACTAAAGTTTCTACTAAAGCATATTTAAAATGTGTGTAAACTCAAGCCAGAGAGCTCAAGTGACTCTAGGGGTCACCTAGGAGTCACTTATATATATATATATATATATATATATATATATATATATATATATATATATATATATATATATATATATATATATATATATATATATATATACATATATACATATATACATATATATACATATATATACATATATATATATATATATATATATATATATATATATATATATACATATATACATATATACATATATACATATATATATATATATAGGGGTAACGGGGGGGGGCACAACGGTAAAAGGGGTACAAAAAGCCGGCTAAATTGTGAGAGAACTTATTGACATAGAGTTGTGATTTTTTTTTCATAGAAAGGTATTGACATAAATATTCAGCCATTGTAGTTTCAACACTTGCGGAACATACAGGTTGAAAAGGTGAGTGAAAAACTGTTTTTACCTACTTTTTGTAAAATTTTCAAGATGTCGTTAAACCTTTATAACTTTTTACACTCAAAGGCAACAAGTCCAGATTTTACTGGTATTGTTGCTATTGTTTGTCTCTACATTGTCCAACTAGTATAACAACAAACTCTGAAATAAATTTTCCTTGAGGCACATTTATGTTCAATTTGGCCATCCGGGGCACAATGGGCCACAATGACCGGGGCACAATGGGCCACCTGATTATTATACCCTGATCACTGTTATTAGTTTGTTTGCCCAAAAAGTTGGTTAAAATGTTACTAAAATCCATAGATATAACCATCTCTGACCTTTTTGTAAAATATCAAAGACATCATGATAAGACTACAAAACTACAAGGTGACGCTCCCTTAATATTTTAACTGGTGAGGTTAAAGCTTTGCTATTTTATACATAATACAAAGCACTCTGCTGTTGCTACTAGTAGATAGTCATGATAATCATTATATATTACACCATTGAGGGAATATACATGTATTTGACTAAAATAAATTATGATTTGCTTATTCGCTCCCCCCTCTCCCTTCCGTACTCCAGCCACAAACCGAAGCCATGCACCTTAACTACAGTTCATAAAAAAAGTCCACTCAGAATTTTGTAGTACATGTTACTAAAGTTTTTTTTTCTGATAAAAGTTTTTTTGAAGTGTAAATAAAAAACAATTTTAGTTCTAAACAGTAATGACAATGGCAACGTAGAACCGAGTGACGTGCGTTTGATTTTGCCTTCCTCTGCTGTCCGTGGTGGCACAAACTGTACAGCTAAAACATGAATTTTGCTTTAGATCTGAAAGAATATTTTTATTTATTTGTAATATTAAATAAATAAAGATCAGATGCAACAAAATCCGCAAATTTTCAATATATTTGTTGTGTTCCACCCAGTGGCCCATTGTACCCCGGTACCGGGGCACAATGGGCCGATTTTTTCATCATGAAAATGTCATTATTCTGAAAGTTGTGAAAGGGATAGAGACAACAAACTGATATCTTTAATAGGCAACAAATGCAGCATTAAGACTAGATATTATTGAACTAGTAACTTGAAAATCAGACGAATGAGAGCAAAAAATGCAAAATTCGGCCCGTTGTGCCCCCGTTACCCCTATATATATATAATATATATATATATATATATATATATATATATATATATATTATATATATAATATATATATAGACAGATTTTCAGATTTTTTGAGATCAGGTTTTAACTTGCTCTTACATACCACAGACTCCCAGTAACAAGCAATCCCTTGACCTGTAGAGGTAAAGAAAGAGGGAACAGAAAAATTTGATAATGAGAAGCGTGTAATTTAGGAATAAAGAACTAAACTTTTGTTAATGTTTGAATAATAAAGTTTATGAGCCTTGTATAAATGTTTCTCTGAAAAATGCTAGCTTTTTAAAAGAGGGGGTTGCATGGTGTACATTATCTTTTTCTGAAAGTATATAGTAAGAGTCTTTTTGTAACAGTAAAATCTTGCTGAGGCATTATCTTATTAGTCAAGAAAATAGCTTAATTTTGAATTAACTATATTATAAGCTATTATTGCATCAGTGAGGTTGTGTAAATTTTGCACCAAACTAGTTGTTTTGAAGCTGATGAACTTTGAAATTAGTTTTACCTGTTTACTACTGCCTAATGAGAAAAGCCACTTTTCAGCTCAATACTTGGATGTTTTTTATTTACAAGCACTCATTCACTCATCCAATCTCTACCGGCCATTACACCAACATTTTTGCACTTTGAAACTATTAATTATTACACTTTTAAAAATATTTTTTTACTATTCAGCATATAAATAAAAAATAACCAATAAACCAATAAAATTTTTAATAATTAACCAACTTACACTGCTGCTAGACCAATAAGGAAAGTATTATTCATAGTCATCAAATCTTTTGCACAGCAAACATCAAAACAAAACAGCATAATATATAATCCATATAGCAGTGGTTATGAATGAAATAAAATTATTATGATTGGTATAGCTATAAACAACATAGGCAAATTGTGTCAAAAGTTCCTGAAACAAGGAAAAGCTGACCACCTGCATTCATGGAAGATATATTAGCAGCATTATCATTAAAACATAAAAAGGAATTTTTAATTGTTTAACCACTAGTTGTTGGCTGTGATAATAATTTATGAAGAAAATCATACTATAGATATGGTTATAATCATATAATATGAGAATTTTTGCAGTAATGTCAACAACAAAAATATGTAGTAATTTGTATCTATATTGTCTGAGCAGACATAAGAGTGTTGAAATTTGCATAACTGTCAAAAGTGGGAGAAATTTCTCATCAAAGTTGATTTTTTATATTATATAGCAAAATTAGTAAACACATTCCGGAACTCAGTTCTGATTGAAAAAGCAGTGAATATAAACAAACATAAGATACTTTCTTTTGACAGCTATACGCAGATCAGCTTTGATATCTTATATAGCATGCATGACTTCATGAAGTCATGCAGTCATGAGCTGAAAGGTAATGCAATACCTTTCAGCTCAAGCTGTGACGACATATGCCATACAATATTTCAGCAATGATGTTTGTAGCAGTGTGCATCTTAATTTTCCACAGAAATTCAACTTTAGTTTTATATATGAGTTTCAGTCTTCCAGAAAAGCTATAATAGTGAGCATGTTTAATTATTTATCATTAGTTAAGTGATTGTAGACTGTAGTCTAGACTATCATGTTTTCAAAATAATTGTTGATGAGACAGATGTAATTACTATAGACTTGGATATTGAAAAAGTTTGGGTGCTATCCCCATCTGCCCTATATAATTCTTAGGTTATGTTATACGGGATACTGAAACTAAATAGCCAATATCTCTTAAAATAACAGCTTATATAGACTGCCAAATATTGCTAAAACAGGTGATAAACTGCTACCTAGATTAACTCACTATAGCCCAAAATCAAATGTTATATATCTTACAAAACAGTAATATACTTCCACAGAGTAATTATTTACATTGCAAATTACAATAACATTTTTCTTTTGTTTTAAATATGTTATAAAACAGATCTTCAAAATTCAATAACTTTGCTATATCTTTATTAGATATACTGTAAGTGTGTGTGTGGGTTTGTGACAAAATACTTATAAAAATATACACCTTCAATTTGCTTGCTGCAATGTATAAATCAAACCATCAACTTATCAGAAAGCAAAATTAAGTAAAGATCCATGGCTTATAATTGTAGTGTAAAAGTTTTTAAAAAGCATTGATTTCATGTTCTCTTGAAAAGTACAGATATGATAAGAAAGCAATACAGTTGAACAGCTCAGTCTAGATTACCTAGGCAATGTGCAGAGCACAGTACCATTATATTGAAGTCACTTACAAGAACCAGAAAAGTTGTTATAAAAAATACTAAATACAATAAATAGATGATCAAATTAGCTGATGGGTCTTTCACTTTCAACACATATACCAACTGTCAACTGTATAATATGGGTAACTCCAATGGATCTATGCTTTTCTATATACTTTTGTCTTACTAAAGTATATAAAATAGATAAGTGTATAAGAGCTAGATATGTACATCTTAAAGCATATACATCATGTTAACAGAAAAAAGTGTGAATAGTTTTAATGTGAATAAAACACACGGAATTCTTGAAAAGATTTCAAAACCAGCTCTTTGGATGGTGATCATTATGTTCAATTACTCCCATTGGCGTGTTTTTATTATTCACTTTCAACAGTTCATTTTCTATTTCAATCTCAAGTTTAAGGTCAAAGCACAGTATATTCAGAAAAGCAACGTTGAAATGGATACCTTTGCAAGATTGGTTGTAAAACTAGCAAATTTCACTAAAGTTTTGTGTTTTTAGATGGCTAGTGAGATGCTAGTAGTAATAATGTTTATAGTAGCTATTATATGTGCCACATCTATGCTCATAAATTCTTTAAAACATACATATAGTTAACAATTTTTTGAATTTACACAGACACATGCAGATGTGACAAACTGTCAGTTTTTATGCAGTGAAGTTGATGCAGCAATTGTAATATTAACCCAAATCATCAGGTTCAGACGAGAGTCCTAAGTTCTCAACTGCTCATATGCACTCAGTTCTCATGGCTATCACAAAGTTTTTCATCTATACCAAAATCTAAGGTGTCATAACTCCAAGAACAACAAAATCAGCAAGTAGTCTTACAATTTCTATAACTAGCAAAAGTTTTGATAGTTTTTTATTAAACCCAAACATACCGCAATTGGATAATTTTTATATGTTTGAATATTTATAATATATTTATGCAAAATTAATTTTTAATAAAAGTAAAAAGCAGCAAAATTGAAAGAGGCTTTATTGTATGTAAACTCTGTGCTTTAATAAAATCTTCTGTAAAAACAGTAGCATTACAATAACATTAATTACTTAAAATATTGAATGTTTTTGTTGCTGCAGTTATAGGTTGAAATAAGCCAAATTTCTAAATGTGTTAGCCACCATTCTATATCAACATGGCTTGCCATGTCTGCCATAACATGCAACATGGCTTTACTGGTCTAAGATATAAACACCCACACACACCCACACACACCCACACACACCCACACACAATACTCAAACATAACAAACAAATACCACGTACAAACAACACATTTGCAACGTTATGTCAAACATATTATCACTGCTTCAGTGGAACAACTTCTTCTCAAGTTTATTTGAACTGAATGATTCCAAATTATTTTCCTGTTTTAAAGGTAAAGTGAGAGCACACTATGAAGTGGTAGCGTTGCAACTTTAACTATATACCTTGTACAAACGCTAATGAATCATTCAAATTTTAATGCACTGAAGCCTAGTTTTTGGCAGTAGTGACTGCAATGTAAGCAGATGTGGAGAGTTATGCAATGACATCAATGACACTGTGTGATAGGGTGCACAGTTTTAGGACTTAAAGCACAGCCTTAAATATTTATTATAGATATAAAGTAAATTAGCAGTCAATGAATGAACCAAACTCGAACATATGTGTGTTTTAGTGCTTATGTAGAAGCTTTGCTTCTATAACTGATCAGGCATTGTTTTATCGAAGTTGTGTTTAGGACTATACATTATAGAATCTTATAAACACGGGTGTGCTTCCGGCATGAAAGTTATATGAATTGGTCTAGCCTGTCGCACGTTAGAGTTGCTTTCTCCTGAATACAAGTTGCTAGTATATATACACACAGAAAGATGCGGCTTGGATTACTAGCTAAGACTAGTCTCAATTCTCAGTTATTATTATATAGAAAGACTTTACCCTTCACAGACCTCTACACGGCATGAGTGTACCAACTGTGTAAACGTGATTTATGTAGTATGAGATGTTTGTAGGAAAGGGTAGTACATGTAATTCTCAAATCTCATTAGCCATGACAAGATGATTCGATATATTCAAATGGTAAATTTTCAAAAGGTTGAGCTACAATTTCTTTGCTAGTCTTTAAATATTAGCTCTAAATTGTTTACTGGAATTATTGTTCTCACAGTTATATTCTCATGTGCTTTGATAAAGCTTTTATATTATTTAATATCCGGGAGTAAAGAAACAACTACATTTTCTACCATCAAACAGCTGTATTTTAGTAATAAGATGCAACATGTATGTATGGCTGTGCTAATGAAAGATATATATGCAGAACATATGGTGGCACATATGTTCTACATATATAAGCTATATGATAAGCCAAAACATAAAATAAGTATCAGTTTACTATAATATATATTTGCTATATATAGATATATAACTATAGTAGTGATGAGCAATTCATGCATTGAATTAATGCAGTCATTTAGTCTTTCAGCTTTCATTCAGCCAATGAAAATAATGGAAGGCAAACACAAATTCAAGCCAAAACTTTCATGATGTCAGCAATAAAAATGGCTGATCTGCAGCTACTAACCAGAGTTCCTAATTCTTTATATTGGTTGAACAAGAGCTGAAGACCAATTGCTCTAGTAATTATGAGTATTAGAAACTATCGCATATGAGGCAAATACTTGCACATTCTGATTTAAAAAGTACTTTTAAAAATATGCAAGTATAATAAGACTAAGATACATTTAAATTTGTTTTTCTAGGATAAACCATCTCCCGTACTGATATCTGCAAGAAAACCTGTTTAAAAAAGAAATATTTGTTTTGCTTTTAAATTGAATTTCAATTACTTATTTGATTGATTAAACCCAAACTGTGTAATTGGCATGTGAATCAATTAGACACAGGTGTCTGTGCTTTCCTGGTAAACCTTTCCATCTTCGATACATCTAGTCTCTAACACAGCCTGAAAGCTTTCTCCATTCTCTTGAACTCGGGGCAACAGGGAGCTATAAAATATAACAATCAAAATATTATAACTTTATAGACATGCTTTTAGGAAGAGCTAGGTATATATTTGCACAAAAATGAATTTATCATTATATATTAGTTATTGCGATCTGTGTTTTTCATTGCTTTTTTCTGTATAGGTGTTTTAGTTGCTGTTTAAGATTTGTGGTATTAATTAAATTATTGCTAACAAATCAAAGTTTGAAATTTATAATAGGTCAACTAAAACACCTTACAGCAGTAGTTTAGCTTGGCCAACTACTGCTGTAACTTGAATAATTTGTTTGGTGCTAAATCCAAGCCAAATCAGGTTAGTACGATTGCATAATATAATTTCAACTGACAAAAACTAATGAAGAACGTTGTTGTTTATAGAGCATTTCATTTTAAATAAAACTGCATACAAAACACTACTTAAATCATAAAAATTATTAGTTGTTGCAAGCTTCAGGTTGAGCTTTTTAGCAAATTAATGATTTTTTAAATGACTCTTATAAATTCGGACAATCTCAACTGTAAAAAAATGTTTCAAACACATTCATTTCATGAAATGATTTCCAATTATTCATTTGCACAGCAAATAGCGCACAGTTCATAGGCATACAACTACCACTTACTAAGGATATCTGCTAAGAGTTAATATCTCTGCTTTCTCTCTCCCAGCATTCTCGACAGCTTTAGTCAGCATGTTTCTTGTCTTAGTTGGTATTTCTTTGACATCCTCAGGGAACACAAGATCTGTCGGCCATCTTACTTCCAGTGTATTATCAGAACAGGAGTAGCTGGGAGTCATGTTAACAGCCATGTTACAACCTGTGCAAATAAAAAGGAATGCAACTTCAAGCATATTGTTTTCAATTGCAAGGCTTTATATAACTATTGAATAATTAGTTTACATATACAATATTAAATTTTCTATATATTACTCTCTATAGATTTTGCTGGAACCATGTAGGAGCTTAAAAGTGAATATTCATTACCATTTTCACAGATATCTTGAAGCTCAGTCATCTTGAGTTTAAGGACAGGTTCTAATAAGGCTTTCCCAAACATTCCCTGAAGGATTAGCTGGTCACAGGATACAGAGTACTCTGCTTTTAGAGCAACTCTTCTCTCTACAGAACTCTCTACAAAACAGAACTACAGGTGAAAGAAAATGTCGGCAAGAAAAAAATAAATAAGAAGTAGTCAACTTTTAAACAAAGTAATTAATCAATTAAATGTAGACACCGTGCTCACTTAAAGTTGTGTTAAGCTATTTCAAAATTTTACAAGTACACATGCAGCTACATGGCCTATATATTTGCAAAAACTAATTACCTTAATTAAAACGTCATGTGTCAGGATTTTCTAGGTTGAATAGAATAGAAAATTGTTTGAACTGTTACAGAAATCACATCATTTATGTAAAGTAAAGATAGCGTTTGATTTTCGTTAACGTAATTTTCTTATGAGAACTTTACTTGATTTCAAAGCAAAGAGCAAAGCCATTTATAAAGACGTAGTAGTGCTATATAAATGCATCTGTCAAAATTTACCAAAAACATCTACAAGATAATTTGTGCAATTTTGTGGGCTCAAGCCAAATTTCACTTGAGTTTCACCTGGCATGTAGGAGGCATTTACGGAGCACCGAACACTTATTTCTAAAATAGAAAACATTCAGTGTTAATAAACTTATACTCAATCAGACTTGAAGTAGAGCAAGCAGTCTCAAATCAAATTGTGTTACACAGAAACATGCAGAGGCAAGCGTGTTATTGCTGTTGTTTTTAAATTATAGAAGCTCAGTATCTCCTATAGCAGTAGATTTTGCTAATTACATGGAAGATTAGTTTTTCTACTAACAAATTATATGCAGAAAATAAACCATGCAGCTGTGAATAATAAGGGAAAAGTTTTAACCGTAAAGTGACCTAAATTGAAAGCACTGGCTGCAATGAGTGTACTAATTCAACAGTTATTGTGTTGGTGTACTCACCACCCAGATTGTAGATGTTTCCATTGGTTCCAACAAAAGTGCTGCCATTAATCTGAGCAAAAGAGTAGATGCCTGAGCTTAAGCCAAAAATATCTACGTTCATAGAAACTTGAGATGCCATGTTGATTGCTCTTAGTCTACTTTTACCCCATTCGGTGACTATCATTAGTTCTTGAGTTATTACCGAAATGTCTTTAGGACTGGTGAATCTTGACTGACTAAAACTTCCGACAATGTTACCAGAAGATGTTGAACCTACTAGAGTTTGAACAGCTTTTGTGCTCCATGTTATTTTAGCAATGTAATGGGTATTTGCCACATAAAGTATATTTTCACTCTCATCCCATGACATACCCCGGGGATAATTCAAACCAGATGACACTAAAACTCCAGCATTACCAGTGTTGATGTCAATAGATCTAAGATATGCATATGACAAAGATGCTTGACTTTGAGAAACAATAAGTGTGGTTGAATTAGTTTTATCCAACAAAATCCGACGTGGAGAAGTTAAATATGCATAACCAACTTGCCCATTTCTATGTCCAGGTGTTTGGCATGTCCCAGCAAACTGTGAAATATGTCCAGTGGTTCGATCAATCATTCTGAGGCACGCATTACCAGAATCTGCCACTATGACGTGGGTGCTGTTTTTCTGGTAAAATCCATACAGAGCATTGAAACGAGCACTTGTTCCTGAACTATTGTTATACCCCCTAGATGTTGGTGATCCAGCTATAGTGGAAACAGAGATGCCATCTGTTGTCCTCAGGGAATGCA
Organism: Bugula neritina; assembly: GCA_964035545.1. Taxonomy (NCBI): domain Eukaryota; kingdom Metazoa; phylum Bryozoa; class Gymnolaemata; order Cheilostomatida; family Bugulidae; genus Bugula; species Bugula neritina. The sequence continues at coordinate 24,684,221 of OZ037766.1, read as the reverse complement.
AGTCTGTAAAGAGTATGTTCCCAGGTATGTACTCATCTTCTTCCATGCGGTAAACAAAGGAAGTGGATGTACTGTACAGCTCCGCTTTTTCGTAATTGTTTATTCTACAAAAATTTCAGCTTCTTTGTTACTACTTACACTCACAACTCAACATGACTCTAAAATGACAACTATAAGTAATAGTATGTTTAACTTTGAGTAATTCATAATAATTTTAATAAAATTCCGAGTAACTGAGAAGCTCAATAGCTAGCTTCACCTTCACCTTCACCTTCACCTTCACCTTGCTGATACAGGTTATACTCAGCATAAGTAGAATTTTTAAAAGGTTTTTTTTTAGCACTACCAAAATGTTCTTATGCCATCAAACACCTTTATCATCATAGTTTACACTGCAGTTGTAGCAAGCAACAGTTGAGTTTTTATACAGGTAATTATCCAGCAGGTTATCAAAAATTATTGTTATCTATTGCTTATTTTGACCACATTTATTATAATATTTATGCTAGTTTCTGAGTTATGTTTTAATCAAATTATCTAGTGATATTGTATATTTACTCAAGTTTAAGTTATTTTTAGGAATATTTGAAAAGAAATAATCTGCTCATATTTCTAGAAGCAAGCATGAAATCAAAGAATAATCAAAAACCGGCTACTTTACTATGCTTTTTTTGTGAAAAAATGAAAAATTTATTTTTCATAGGCATAATGCAATTTCAGAATATAAAATTATATTCACCTGTCATAGACAGCATTGGTTGATGAGGCACTCTGAACTGCTAAGCAGGTTAAGATCAAAACCGCCTGAAATAGAAAATAAATATTGGTTAGACAGAAAAAAGATTGAGCATTTGATGAAAGTCAATCTAGAAGCTATATTTAGATATCATGCACATCTCAGATTAACTAACCAGCAGAATATGGTTTTCAAAACAACCTTCAAAACTTTTAACAAAGTATTTTTCCTGGACCAATAGCCTGTGTATTTAATTCACACTCATACTTCTAACATTTCTGCATAGCCTTTCATCTCTATTTTGTTGTGCTACTTTGTAGTATAAATTCTTTAATTACACTATATATATATATATATATATATATATATATATATATATATATATATATATATATATATATATATATATATATATATATATATATATATATATATATATATATATATATATTTGGTATTGATACAATTTTGGATATAAAATAAACTTATATTTTCATTTTTCGACTACAATATTGTTTCACGTAGTGCAAGCTACGATCATCAGGTCGTTGTGTGTACGGTTGAGTGATTTTGTTTTGAAATTAGCATTGTTTATGTATATATATATATATATATATATATATATATATATATATATATATATATATATAGTTTTACATTATATGTTACCACCAACATCAACTATATTATTCATTATATAATCATCATGTATGTAGATAATAATAAAGATACATATATAACTAGAAATATTTTAAAAGCCAACAACCACGTAGTTAATTAATGTTCTGTGTCATCTAAAGTCTGAAAAAGTTTTAGGTGCACAATGTGAATTTAAAATATGGGTTAAAAGATTTTTGTTGTTTTTTTATTTAATGAAATTTTATTATCGCATTTTATATAAAGATGCCTATTTTAATCAGAACAGCTTCTTATTGTCTGCAAAGTTATATTACACTTACCTGAGAAAGCAAATATGCAAAGCTCGTCATGATAGAGATAGATGAAACTTTACTGAAATTCATAAATGCATGAATCAAAAAGTTCCACTTTATAATTCAAATCCTCAATTTGAAGTACAGCTCAGTGCTAAAAACCAGAACTTATATATTCTCAGAAGTGACTGCATGGTATTCTAATTTGAAGCCCCATTAAATAGAATTCTAATTCATTAGGATTTCACTGTTATCCTGCTAATTTTAGACAACCAAGTAATGGAAATTGCAAGCCGAAATTGTACGTCAAACAATAAATATGAGGCTAACTATAGAATATAATAGTTTTGGCTATAGAGTAGGCTACGTAGGTCAGCCTGTCATATTGTCAGTGTTTTTTTATTAATCAGACATAGATCTTGTAAGAT